>CAUJNA010001913.1:382820-525320 GCA_963377175.1 Effrenium voratum | reverse complement strand
TCTAAAAAGGCATGGCTAGGGGGTTGATATGGGTATGGGTCAAGGTATGGGTCAAAATTAAACCACCAGAAGAGCACAGGCTTACTCCATTTTGGGGTTGCACTATTTTTGACCCACAGCCACATGGTTCTCATGTTTCAAGGCCCATGTGAGCGTTCGAAGGCTGAGCATGCCAGGACATTCCTGTGTCGGCGCCAGAAAGCCTGGGCTACACAGAAGCTTGCAAGCCCTTGGTACACATGGCTTGTTTTTTTTTCAAAAAAATGAAAGAAGAAACAAAAAGGCAAAGTGCCCCGCGTAAGGGTTGAGAGTAAACGAACCCACCAGCCATGTCTTTGTTTTGTTTGCTCTCTTTTCTTCTTCTTTTTGCGGGGGGCTTCTTTTTTTTTTGGGGGGGGGGGAGGGGCACAGGCTTCCGAGTTGCACCAATGTTCAGGCAATGCATGTTTCTGCGAGGTTGGTGTAGCTCGGGGCATCCCTGTGGATCAGGCTTTGGGTCGAATATGTTCTCGCCCGAGATGGTCAAAACGACTACTTTTGGCTGGGATTTGCAGGGATGGTCGTGGACATTGGTTTGCAAGTTGGTTGTTGTGCTGGAAAATAGATGGCCCTGGATGCCCTGGCTGTTTCATGTTCTGCCAGGCCATCGCCCATGGCGGTGGATCCTTTTGTAGGCAACTTGAACCACCATACCATGGCTTCCATGAAAGGGAAGCATGACTGTGGCGTTCAGAAGAGTTTTGACCCCACATAGCATGTTGTAGCCAGTCTGGACACGACGTGCAACTCTTGCAGAAACAGAGCGAGCGTGCGCGCAACCAGATCAATAAAATGTATACCCTGTATTCGAAGGAGCCTCCATGAGGTGGCTGGTCAGAAAACAAAAAAAACAAAAACATTAGACTTTGCTGGCCTCTGAGCAGTGCAAACCGACAAGGTGAATACGATGACGGAGAGTGTGCGAAACACTGATGAAACTGTGCAAGGGTGCTCCCTGAAGTATGGCCCAAATATGGCCTTGCTAAGGGCATTTTCCAGAGGTTGCCCATTTTGGGGCCGCATGGCTGGGTCAAAATTAGACCACCCGGGGACAGCAGATTTTAGTCCGTGGTTCCATTACCCAGGGTTCCATTTTGGGCCTTTTTGGGCTTGGCTTGTTGCAGCCTCGGGTCAGCCGAGGACCCCTGGCTGCAGCGTCTCTTCGGAGGGGCGAGGGGGGAGCTGCTGGGCTGCTGGGTGTCTGGGGGCCGCTACTGGGAGGCGAGGTTTTGGGGGAGGGTGGAGGGGAGGGTGGTGATCAACCCGGACTAATTAAACGATACACAAGTAGGTTTTGGTTTGGTAAGTGGCTTGTGTGCCATGGGTAGTTGGCCAAGAGTTGCATGATCTTGGGTGGCATTGTTTTGGAGTTGGCCTTAGTTTCTTGTTTGGCTTTTTGGGCATTTTTGCGTATGGTTGGTATGTGCTTTGTGCAAGCAGGTGTTGGAGTTCGGCTTTGGGTGTGTTTTGTTTTTTGATGTGTGGGTGTGGGTGTGGGTGTGGGCGTGCGTGTGCCTGTGCCTGTGCCTGTGTCTGTGTGTGTCTTTTCCTATTCAGCTTTGAGGTATGTGTGGTCAGGATGTGTTTGGCATGGGTGTAGTTAATCGAACAGTAATTACAGTGGTTTTGTGCGTTTTGTGTTGGTATTGTGTGTGTGTGTGTCTCTGTGTGTGTGGCTGGGTGTGTGTGTGCGTGTGGGTGGGTGTGTGTGTGTGTGTGTGTGGGTGGGTGCGTGTGCGTGTGCGTGTGCGCCTGCGCCTGCGCCTGCGCCTGCGCCTGCGCCTGCGCCCTGCCGCCTGCCGCCTGCCGCCTGCCGCCTGCGCCTGCGCCTGCGCCTGCGCCTGCGCCTGCGCCTGCGCCTGCGCCTGCGCCTGCGCCTGCGCGCGCCGCGCGCCGCGTGCTGTGTGCCCTGTGGGTGTGTGTGCGTGTGTGGGTGTGTGCGTGTGTGCGTGTGTGGGTGTGTGCGTGTGTGTGTGTGTGTGTGTGGTGTGGTGTGGTGTGGTGTGGCGTGGTGTGGTGTGGTGTGGTGTGGTGTGTTGTGTTGTGTTGTGTTGTGTTGTGTTGTGTTGTGTTGTGTTGTGTTGTGTTGTGTTGTGTTGTGTTGTGTTGTGTTGTGTTGTGTTGTGTGTGTGTGGGGCGTGTGCGTGTGCCGTGTGCCGTGTGCGTGTGTGGGTGTGTCGGTGTGTGGGTGTGTGGGTCTGTGGGTCTGTGGGTGTGTGGGTGTGTGGGTGTGTGTGTGTGTGTGTGTTTGAAGTGCTTTGCACTTCGTGCTGATTGTTTTTAGTATTGCTTGTTTTCTTGTTCAGCATGTTTTTTGGCGTTGACATTTTGAGTTTGTGCATGGGCTATTTGGTTTTGACATGGTGTTCAATATGACTTGCGCCTGGTTGGGTGTTGTTTGCAGTGTGTGCGTGAGTCTGCATGTGGCATGGCATGGCTTTTGCTTGCGTATTGTGCTTTGTTGGTTCCGCTTTGTTCGGTAGCCGTTGATTCATCGGGGCTGCGAAGAGCACGAGGGCTCGGTAAGGCAAACTGCCAAGCGCATGAAACCCGCCAGCTTGCTCAGATTCCATGGCGGTGGGAATGTCAAACGGTTGCCCATGATTAAAGTGGAACAAGGAGCACGTGGCTTGTGGCCGAGGGAGGTCACTCTCAATATCCATTCTGTCTAGGTGATTTAAAGCGACCTCAGCGACGTCACTTCGAAATAACGACCTGGTGCTTGAAAATATACAAGCGGGCATTGCAGTGGTTCATTGTTCTTTTCCCAGCCTTGCAAAAAACAGTTGATCATCAACTGGTAAATAACCATAGCAATCTCAGTGAAAACGATTTTTCAGAAAGCAGCCCTATTTTCACAAACTGGGTTTTGTATTTTGGACACCATCTAAAAGAAGCGAGCGCCAAGAGTCGGCAGAAGGGACGAGTTGAACCCCCACATGGTGGTCACAGACGTTCCGGGGCGAGCGTAGTGCCACTACACCAGGATGTGATGACATTTGAGGGCCTCTTTTGGGCAATTTGGCCGATTGTTGGGTTCAGCTGCAAATTAGAGAATGCCCTATTTCGCAAAAACAGGTTCCTTGCAGTGCATGGTTCCTTTGGTGCTTTCATATGTTGATTTGCTTGAAAGCTTGATCCCCGCTGCATGGTCAACCCAGAAGAAAGAAACCTTTTCTTTGGTGCATTTTGCTTGGCTGTTAGGACTTTAACTTTCTGCCGACTCATGGCGCCCATTGCTCGGTACGCGCTGCGCCCCCCCCCCTCCCCACGCAGGGGCTTTTGGCAATCTCCAAACCAAGCACAAACCGATTCCAACAAAATTTGCCCGCGATAGAAACCCCCTATTTTGCAAAAATAGATCCTTACGCCGTCTCCCACCAATCAAACAGGAAACGAACAAATTTCTTGGGAACGCGGTTCCTGCCTCGTAAGCCAGGCAGCAGCCTTGCCTTGTCCCCATGAGCCCCCGCAGCGATAGAAATTTGCTTGCAGGAGCAGACCCTCACCCCTCGTGTGGGCTACAGCGTATGGCTCTTTTCGACGAAAGAAAATACAAAAAGATCACAGAGAGCACCAGCGCAGCATGTTGCAACCTGCAAAGGCTTCGCTGCCGCCTCCATCCGGTCGTCGGTGACGGGCGTGTGTGTTGCTTGTGGAGTAGGTTGAATCAATCCTATTTTAATGAGATAGGCTGCTTTTCAGGTTCCTATTTTTTTGAGTGTTGAGATGACAACTTCCAACCTCCAACCAGTTTTTTAAAATCCATTTGCGTTTGGTTTCTGGGGCAGTGGGCCTGATCCAAGCCCATTTCAGCGAAATAGGCTGCTTCTTCACCAACATTTTTCAAGACTGGGTTTGTAAACCCTGGTTCTTCGCACGAAGAATGGTTTGACAAACTAGGCTCGTTTGGGATCAATCGGGGTTTCCGCGTTTCCGTTGCGCGGGGCGACGGCACTTATTTCCATATTTTAAATCGACGTCACCATTTTGCTTCCGTGAAATAACGAAAATATCTCACGACCTACGAATTATTGTAATTTGCCTAGATTCTGTTGTTCAGTAGCGGCACCATTTCCACCACTCGGCGGATTTTCAGCCAGTGATATTGGGCAGCTGTTGTTTTGGAGCGTTCACCGTGCCGCTCCTCGGAGGCCAAGTTTCGCATCCAAGAGCTGCTGCCGAGGCGAACGCAGCGGCCAAAGACGGCTTGTAGGAAGCCCAACACTTTCAGTTTGCTAAGTACAGGTTTCAGCACGCAAAGGCCCTGCCAGCTTTTCCCCAGGTCCCAAAAAAAATGCGGCACGCAGGGAAGCCATGATCCTAAAGCCTGGGGCCCTAGGCACTGTCCCAAAAGCAGCCGGAGGGTGCTGGAGGAGACGACTTCATGTTGGTTCCCCTTCAAGGTGAGCCCAGCTTTCCGTGCAACCCTTGCACGCCTTCAAGCGAAGGCCACCTTTGGGGGGAGAGAGAGAGAGAGAGAGAGAGAGAGAGAGAGAGAGAGAGAGAGAGAGAGAGAGAGAGAGAGAGAGAGAGAGATAGGGAGAGGGAGAGGGACACAGAGAGAAACAGAGAGAGAGAGAGAGAGAGACTAGACAAATATGGGGCTGATGTTAGATTGTGTCCCATGAAGTTGCCCTTTAAAGCGAAGCCAGGCTGTCGAGCACTCGGCGCACACTCTTTGTGGAGCGCCTCGCTTGCGTTTTTCAAAGTCTTCGGTTGGTCGATGTGTTTTCTCAACATACCATAGATGGACGAATTCCTGCACAAATTTGAAATCATGGTTGAAACCATTGTGCGTTGGTATTTGCAGGGGGAATAATCATTCCAAGAGGTTGTTGGGTGGTGCAAGATTGCGTCCATCCACAGTAGGGCTCCCCTTTTTGGATGGCTTTCATGTGGGGAACCAAGGCAGCGCGCAATCTGAAGGCCCCTTTTGAGAAACACCCACTGTTCAGAAATTGAAGGGTTCTTGGTCTGAGGGGTCCTTAGGGGCCTCACCTTTTTCCGATGTTTTTTCCAGCACCTCACTTTGGGAGCCTTGTGTTTAGTCATGGCCTCGAAAGGTGCCCACTTTACTTCCAGGTCCTGGTTGAAACACGCGCCGGTGGAGATAGCAAAGGAGCTTCCCTTTGGAAATTTGCATGTGACCAACACTTGGAAACTCTTGTCTTCATTTGCACTTTGAAGTTGTCTTTAAAAAAACACGGCCACAATTCAAAATGTTCGTTGTCAGTTTGCACAAGTAGTCGAAGACGGTCAAAGTTTTGAGTTAGTACTGTACCCTTGTCTTGGCTGAGAGAGAGAACCGGCAACTCTTAGTTGCTGGTTTGGGTTGGTGGCCTGGGGGTTTGAACCCCCGGTTTTTGTGGAGGGCACCAAACCACTCTCCAAACCAGAGGCTTCCCGTGTGTCCAGACAGTTTGCAAGGCGACTCCTGCGGCTCCTCCCCAAAGTCGACCTGGAGACGGGTGCGGGGGCCGTGCCCCCAGAGATGCGCTTCAGCATCTGCGCGCCGGCGCAGTGCCAGCAGCAGGAGATTTCGTTTCCACTCGGCGTTGTTCCCTCGAATTTTAGGTGATGGGGGGGGGGGGGGCGGGGGGAAGGGGGGATGAAAAAAATAGTGTAGCCCCAAGAATGGGTTGCTCTGGCTATGGTTGTTTAATTTTGACCCATACCCACTTAAACCAGACCAAAGGCTTACCTTTTGCACTGTTTGCCTTTTTGGGTTCCATCATTTTGCCTTTCAACCAGCAAATCTCTGTAACTTTTCAGCAAGACTTGGGCCCATATTGGCAGAGTTGTCCTTCAAACTTGTTTTTCTTGTGTTTGGCTTGGCTTTTGCTGGGCGTGTCCTTCTTGAGGGTACAGTACCCTTTTTGGAGTGATTTGAAGGGAAACTAAAAGGACACCAACCAGTTTTTGGGGTACTATTGTAAAACACACTCATGTTCACAATCGGAAGCTGTATTTCCCCAAATCTCCGGAGGAGCTGTTAGAGGAGGTCGCGCCCCGCTTCCTGTCGCATCACGTCTTCGAAAAGCTGCGCGGCTTTGCGGGCGTGAACCTTTCCACCGCCATAGACGCCGAGGAGATGGTGGACTGGACAGGCGCATGCTTGGTGCATCAAAGGCATTTGTCACCTGTTTCGCCGAGATGAACTGCGAGGCTAGGTGTGCAGGCCAGCTTTTGGCTTGGTTGATGTGTCAGGACACGCGGAGGTTCCTATGTAAGGCCGGATGCTTCAACACTCAATGGCAACAAGCCGGCCAAGTCGCGGCTTTCCGTTTAGCTGATTTCGTGATCCTTGTGGCCATAGAATCGTGGCTTGCTCCGACGATGGACCTGCAAGACACGGCTACAAACTTGTAACATGGTGTAACTCCATGGCTGCCCTAGTCATGTCCAGTTTAGGGTGTTTCTTTCCCACAACGTTCCTGGAGCTTTGCTTGTGCTGGGTTGGCCCTTGCTACATGGCCAACGTTAGGAAAATTGCTTCTCCGAGGCAAAGGCCCAGGGCTGGCCGAAGCTTTGGCTTCCTAGTCCATTTGTAGCCAAATCCCCACCCCCTTCAAACTGGAATTGGGGGAGGGGGGTGACCCTGGAATTCCGTTTAGGGTTCCATTTTCCCCTTTCTGGGGAACCCTTGTTTGGGGACATGTTCTGTTGTGGGGAGCAGGATCTTATTGCCCACATGACCAGGCCATGTTTATTTACAATATGATGTTGGATGAAACATTTGAGGGAGTCTTGCACTTTTGGGAACCTCCGAAGAATCCACCGGTTGATTTATCCATGGGATAGATGTGGCCCTCTAAGAACTCTCAGACAGCTGGCCAGGGATCAACTTGGATTTCGCCATTATCGGAGTTTTCAACTGCGGCACTACGTCGCTGCTCGGAATGCACGAATTGCTGTGTATTGCTGTGTACTGCAGCCGCGCTTTCGAAAACATGTGCCTGCATTTTGCTATTGTTCCGTTTGGAAGCCGCACCCTACTCACTTTCATGTCGCACAAGGCATGGCTGTGACCGAATCGCCCAAAACAAGGTCGGACGACTTTTTGATTCCCCCCCCTTTTTGTGGCTTGAAATGGAAGCCAAGAGGAACACAACAATTTAAGGGGTGCGCGAAAAAAAAGGACACACCCTCTTGCTTCTTTCTAGCATCACCCCGACTGAGGTTGTCAGGTTGCTTTGCGTGCTTTCGATGCCAGGCTGAACCGGAATCTGGACCAGCACCCGGAGATTGTTTTCTCTTCAGAGGGTGAGGACACCATCTGTGACCCAGACAACTCCATCGGGGCGTTTCCTTTGTTGCTTCTGCTTGCAAAGCAAACCGAGAGCTTCTGCTTGTTCATGGCCACTGCGGGCTTGGGGTGATACTGTGGATGGTTACGAAATCCATTTCGCACCACCTAAGAAACCCAGGCATGATGTTCCTCTGTAAATGCCAACGAAACAAGGGTTTCCCATGGCTTCAAAGTTGTGCAGGAGTTCGTCCATCCACAGTAGAAAGGGGATCCCCTTGAAACCGGGCAATTGCCCAATTCAGTATCACTGGAGTAGTTTCTCGGCTTCACTTGCCGGGTGAACGGCGGGTTGTCCTTGCTTGGTTTCGTGGAAGCAAGGGCTTTGTAAACCTTTGAAACCTCCTGCTGGTTCTCAGCAATGAGTTGGAATGACCCCTATAAACCATCCCCTCTGGTTTCCTTCAAAGGAATCCCCAAACGATTCATTCCCAACACACGGACTTGGGTTCGATTCCCGACCTATCGTAGCAGCTATAAAGTCAGAGTCTTCGGCCATTTTTCTAGGGTTACCTTCCCCATTCTTTCCAGGGATCCTTCTTTCTAGAACCTCCGGAAAGCCCCAAAAAAACGGATCCGGTTTTTGAAAAGAAGGAAGGTTGAAAAGAATAAAGAAGGAATCACCCCCTAGAAACGACTCACCGGTCATTTGGGGTTCGAGGTGGGAAATCCTCAGCCAGGAGACTCACATTACTCACCCGATGTCAAGCCAGATGGTTTTTAGGGGTCATTCCCTCATCCTTCATTCCCTACCTATCGCACCAAATCGCACCAGTTATCAAGTCAGGAGTCTTCTTCGGCCATTTTCGGGATGTCCAAGCCAGATGAGCCACAATCAAAAAACGCGTAGATGAAGGTTAGTAAGGGGCAGTCCCAACCCGGGTTGATTGTGACTCAGATGGCGGCATCCTTGAGGACCTCTTCTTTGCCGCTGAGGTGATCCACCGTTTGCTGCCCCTCAAGTCCCAGGCCAGGAACGGGGGGGGCGCCTCAAGGGGTGGGGGGTGGGGGGTTGATTTTCCGGTCCGGCCCAGTAAATATGGGTTTGCTCCTTTTCTGTGTTTGGCTGCTATGTGTGACGTGTTTGTGTGTTTCTTTGGGTGTGTTTGTTTGCGCAAGTCTATGTTTTTTTTTTGTTTTTTTTGCCGCTTGCGTGTGCGTCTTCCTTGCGTCACTTTGGGAGCTTCGGGGAGTTGCGGTGGGCGCTGAGACTAGTAAAGTGTTTATTCTCTTTTTTTGATGACTGAGCCTGGCGGACGTTGCCGATGTCGCAAGTCAGAGTCTCTGTTCACCGGGGGCCCGAAGCAAGCATAATTGTTATGAACCCTAGTGGATCCCAGTCAGCCCTATAGGCAACCGAAATTCCTTTTGGTTTGTAGAGGGTGGTTCCCTAGGTTCCCTACTGGACAGATGGAGTCACAGGGCACTTCTTGGTGACCACTCGCAAGCTGAAGCGGGGCGATTCCATTTCCTTGGACTCTGTGCGGGTGTGTTGTGATCCGGTGCTTGGCCTGCTTTCCGGACAGCCCTCCGCTGGGATTCGGAGCTCTCCCTTGGAGCCTTTGCAGTTTGGAACCTTTGCCGTGGAAGCCACCAGGCAATCGATCAACTCTCCTCCAAACCTATTCTAGATCTTGCTCCCTGGCCCAAGCCGAGCTTTTAATGTGTAGGTGTTCATTTTTGGTGCTGGTTCTGATGGAAGCTTATTGCTAGACTTAGTTTGTTGCTACCATACCAGGTTACAGTGGATGGGTCAAATGTACCTAGATCGACCCAAGGGAATGTCATCTTTGGTACACCCCACCATTTCAAGGTTTATTTTGCTGTTTCCCAGTCCTGAGAGACCTCCGGGCCGCGCGGGGCTCTGTTCCAGGTGGACGGCTTCAACCGCGTCATGGAGGCGGCGGCCGAGAAGAAGTTCCAAGTCACCGGGCAGAGGCCGTCTCGAACTCGCGCGCGGGCGCGAGGGAAATCCGGCAGAGGTGCAAATGGCCGGGGGTCTGGATTGTGAAGTTTCTGGACTTGCTACTTGTTGGGAATGTCGTTGTTTTGGTGTTGTTGTTGTCTGAAAGAGATCTCATCTAATTATCCTCCTTACTGATCTTTAGAGTCTATTGGGGGCCACCCAGCCTCGAACCCCGAACCACCATGGAAGGGTAAGCTGATTCCATTGCCCTGTTGCTTGCCCAGCACTGACCGCGCAGCTGAGCCAGACATGTTTTTCTGCGCTTCCCCCCGGCCACATGGAGCCCGCCAAGTACCTTGAGGGACACATGTCTTCCCACTGCGGCTTCATGTTGCGAGTTGGTGTGGAGAGTAAGGTTCGCTGCCTCGACATAGGCCGGGGTTTTTGAAGATTTGACGCTTAGCTGGGGGCTGCAGCTGAGGCAAGTCGATGATGGGAACCCAGGATTCATCAACCCCTAGTTGATTGATGGGGAGCAAGGACCCTTAGCCCAGCGTTGGCCTTAATAAGTCAGAGGGTGCTATTTGCACGCACGCGTTTCTCATGTCCCTCTCCCAAACCAGGCTTGAACCATGATGCATCAAAGAAGCGGCCCAGCAGCCCGATGTGAGCGGTGGATGCTTCTTTGGACCCGTAGGGGATGCATCCTGAACTCCTGAATGCTACGGCCATGTTTGCCTCTTTGCGTGGTGTGTCGGTCGGAGGGAGTGTTTGGTTTCTATTTGGCTCAGTGGTGTACTGGGATTGGTTGCTAGCTTCAGGTCACTGTGTATTTGTGTTTGTGTGTTTGCGGCCAACAAGCCACATCAAGCCACCATTTTTCTCAGAATTAGCTCCCCTTTTTGCTTTATTGTTTTTTTTGGTTCCCTTTGTTTTCCACTAACCAGGCAACAAAGATATTTTTTTGCTGGGGTCCTAATTCTAGCCTAGTTTTCGGTAAGGAGCTGAAAAGTCACGTACGTCCGGCGTCCGAGCGAAGGCCACGGCTGCGGGGGGTGTACAACCCAACGCTCTTCAGCATGGGCCTGGCTCGAATGGCCTTGGCCTCCATCGAGGAGAGCGAGCGCGTGACAGACGGGGTCCGGGTGGCTGCTCTTTTTGGGGGGCCGGGCTGGGGTTCTCTATCAAAACCTGGGGTTGAACGAATTACGTCCCTCAACAAACCAAGGGTTGCAACCAACGAATTAGTTCCCTGAAGCTCCTCTTGCAATACCCTGTGTGGGTCTCTTGTCGCGCTTCTAGAACTAGGCCGGCTCTGAGGCTCAGTTGGAAAGGGGGGCGAATAGTTGGAGTTGCGAAGGGCAGCTTCTTCAGAGCTAAAGCGTGGGGCTACCCATCAGCCGAGGCCTCTGGCAGCAGTCCATGCATGATCCAGACACCCTCTAGGTCGCTGCTTCGCGCTTGAGGCAAATTCTTTCTGGCGACTTGCCACGCTGAAGGCAGCCAAGTGACCCAGCCCTCAGCGCATACCCGTTTTCGGATGCTTCGGGCTTCCCCATTAAACCCTGAAGCATATAGAAACCAGCCAACACGAAATGGGCTCGCCTTTCCAGGGCTGTTCAAGATGCCCCTTGGGCTTCCCCAACTCACGAAGCTTGCGCGTTTGATTGCCCAGGTCTCAGGCTTTTCGGCCAGGCGAGAGGGAAGCGCGGCAGAAGAACGAATTACCCTCCCGCCAAGTCGGCAAGCCACATAGAACCTGACAGGGTCCCTTTGAAATGAAAATGGTCGTCCAGGACCGACCTGTTGCCTCAATAATTGAGATGAGTGAACATAAGTTATGATAAAAGTACAGGCGGGTGAAGGTAGATGGCACAATTCCCCCTATTTGGGTTTGATTATTCATCCCTTCGAAGTGGTGTTATCCACCTTCACCAGTGCAAGTCGCAGGGGCAAGGAAGCTGTGCCTCTTGAGCGCTTGAACGACAGGACCTCCGGGTCTTGCTGGTCCTGTGCGACCCCCTGAAGCATATGGAGCGGCGCTTCCTGGAGCACCACTACTGCCACCAAGACCCAGCCACTCGGAACGTTCGAGGTTTCGTGAAATCTGGGCTCTTCAAAAGAAATCCGCGAGATCCTTGCCTGGGGGGTACGCAGAAAAGTCCTCTGTGCAGTGGCCCTATAGGGATATAGGGATTATGGATTAGGATTGACCAGCCCTCCATTTTGAACAGCCCAGGACAATATGAATTACGATACCCAACACACAATAATATCGCAGACGATGCCACGCTGGAAAACATGTGTGTCTTCTTTCGAAACGCCCGTTCTGGGTTTACGAACAAGCCGACCGACTTAGGTATGATATTGTGCAAGAGTGAAAGTCACTCTGTTCACAGTCTCAGCCTTATTTTTGTTCAGGGCCGCTATGCGGGAAGCTAGAAACTCTGAGTGTTTCTTCTCACCCCGAAGGACCTGGATATACAAGGTGCCCCCCATTTGGGGGCGCCTTTTGTTCAAACCTGTGCTCAAAGTAGACGTCCTTTCATGAAGGCAGTCATCCAAAGTTTGAGCCCATGTTTCATGTTACCCGCCTAGTTGAAAGCATACGTTATGTTGGGCAACCCTAAAGAGCGGTCTGGAGCCCGGTGGTTTGGTGGTTGAGGTTTCCCATTTCCCCTCCAGAACCAGGGGCCCGTTCAAATCCCGGGCTCCAAACCGGGCTCCAAACCACCAATTGCCCTCCCACCTGAACACATGGAACCCTTAGACGTTTCGGGGTGGCTTGGGCCATTTGTCTTTTAAAGGGACCGAGTCCTGAAGGTCAAACGGTTCCATGTGAAAAGGCTGGGAAGGCAACCGGTTGCAAGTGTCGGATGTGTCGCGCGAGGGCAGTAATTCAACTCGTAAGGGGGGAATCTCTGGCTTCAAGCGTTGCATGCGCTTTTCAAGGAGGCCAGAGGTTACTTGAAATGAGTTCTCTTTCCATGGTGGATCCCAGCCATCCCCTCAGCTTTCCATGTTTTTTGTTTTTAGTGGTAGTTTCCGTTTTTTTTTTTTTTGGTTTTTAAGAAGAAGAAAACAACTCAAAGTGTCACCGTCGCCTTTTTCAACACGAAGGTGAAAAAGAACCCGCGTCTCGCAGCTCCGACAAACCGGGCGCAACCCGTGTCCGTGTCGCGGATTTCTCAGGCCTGGGCCTTCCAGCAGGAGCTCAGCCGCAATCGGCCGGAGGACTCCTGCTTCCCCAGCGCGGAGGCTTTGCTGAGGCGAGCGAGCGGAGCTCACCGAAGAAGAAGGGGGAAAAATTGATTGGAGCGGAAAGCCAGGAGGAAGGTCCATTTTCTTCAGGTGTTCATGTGTTTTTTGTTTCTCGTTTTTCAGTTGCAGTAGAATTCTCAATTGGAAACCACGTCTTAGCTTCACTGTTCTTGGCATGTGTTTTAGTTTTTTAGTTTTTTGGTTCTGTTCATTTTTACTGGGGGTCTGCAAAAACAAAGTTTTTTGCTACCATACCAAGAGTAGAGATGTTAGGTTTTTGGAGTTATAGCAATGTTTTGCAGGTTGAAAACATCGTTTGCTAAAATATTTGCAGGGGAATCGAGCGAAATAGATTTCCCAACCATCCGAGGAAAGGGTTTTGAGTGGCTGGGGGTACTTGAACGATGTTTGAGCGTTTTAAAGGGTTGTGTGTTTGTTCTAGGGTTGGTGCTGCGGAAACATCTGGGAAGTGTTCGCAGTGCAGCCCGGAGTCATTGGGCTCCTTGCTACGACCTGTGAGCGCAACTTCATTGTGGCAGCCCGTGCAGTTTTTGACACAGGCCAACGGCTGCATGCGAAAGGATCATTCGGAGGCTGTACATACACACCCCTTTTACATCCCGCTTGGGCAAATGAACCCAAAAGGCCTGCTGATGTTCATACCCCCTCGGGTATATACCCCTTATAAAGTGGATTGTAAACCAGGGAAGCCCAGGGGTATGAACAAGGGGTATGTACTTCTATCCTTTAAATCATGGGGGTCAGTGATGGCGTTGGCTTGCAAGCTAGAACCTCAAGCCTGAAGCCGCACCTGGGCTGCCATTGCGCCTTTGGCTCTGCGCCCCTGCGCCCATGCGCCCAGGCCGGAGCCAAGTCTTCAATACCTTTGGACCAACCTCGACCTGCTCTCGGTTTGGAAGCGAT
Source organism: Effrenium voratum (assembly GCA_963377175.1). NCBI lineage: Eukaryota > Dinophyceae > Suessiales > Symbiodiniaceae > Effrenium > Effrenium voratum. The sequence continues at coordinate 511,881 of CAUJNA010001913.1, read as the reverse complement.
TTTCTCAAGCCAAGCTTCTTGATCAAGAGGCCTTGAGCACCCTGGACTCTTGTCTCTGGCGGGCGAAATTTCTGACACAGGGGCTACCAGACTTCCATTTGATTAAGAATATGTTTTATTGTGCCTTGTTGGTTTCAAAGGGGATCTATTGCCAGTGGATGTCTTGTTTCCAGGCGGCTTAAGCCAACGGAAGCAAAGCGACCAGAATGCAGTCTTCGGCAAGAAGGGGCATCGTTGAACTCGAGGCTTCGCTGGGAGGTTGATAGGGCCTCACGCTGCAAACTCTTCCGCTCACTGGCTGTCTTTCTAGGGGTTGATTCACCGTTCTTTTCAACCGTCGTTCTTTTCAACAACCGGTTGTTTCCCCTGGTTTTTTTGATGGTTTCCTGCAAAGAAGGATCTCTGGAAAGAATGGGGAAGGTACCCCTAGAGTCTTGCAACAAGCCACACCCCATCCCTCAAACTTGGAATCACCGGGGGTGGGTACTTTTGGGTTCTGGGCTGTAGGAAGGTCCGAAAGGTGTCAGTTAGATGGTAGACGCCATATAAATCAACCCCAGTGTATGTGTATGGGGGTGTCCCTGGGTTTAGTGGGAAAGCATCACGTTTGGAGGGGAACCCCCCGTATTTATGAACTGGAATTGATTGATATGGGAATTATGTTGTGGTCCAGCACCAAATTGCGCGCTCGGCGCTCCTTTCACAGAACCCTTGGAGATGAACCCATGACAAACCCACCCCCAAACCACCAGAACCCACGGGAACGTCATTAAACATAGTAACCACTGTCTAAGCACGCACAAAGGGTACAAGCCCCAGTTTCCCTTGGGTCTCGGATGTGAAGCTTGCTGTGTCAGAGGGCTACTTGCAAGCCAAGGTAGCGCTGCGACTTATCAAAGCATCGCCCGCTTTTTGGGCGTCGCTCCCTTTGGCGGCTGGGCTGCCACAGGCATTCCGGCCGTTTTTTTTTTGTTGTGTCACAGTTGTTTTCTTTTCGGGTCTCAAGAAGTCACGAGAACCCAGATGAGTCACAGTCAAATCCCGGGTAGATGAAGGTTAGTAAGGAACGATCCCAACCAGAAATAGCTGCGGCCGCCTTCTAATTTTCTTTACATGGTTCTGGGTAGACCAGTTCAATACCGAGTTTTTATTGTGACTCAGATGGCAGCAGAATTGACAGCAGTTTTCGGAATCGGTCCATAGGCGCCCTTACATTTGACTTCCCGCGCGGGTTGCTGGAACTGGGGGAAGTTTCGCATGTGTTCTCGCATTGATTGAACTGCAACTGCCAGACTTCATTTTCTTGGCATTTTCATCTGCCGTTTTTTGCTGTTGAGATGCTTTGCGACCTGAGGATGGCTAAATTATTGTGCCGGCAGAGGCGTGTTAGGCTTCGGAGGTTTGGCCGAGTTGCTGATAGGGCGTGGTTTTCTCTAAGCGCTGGTAGCTGATAGGTTTGTTGATGGTGTGCTTGGCCAATCTGTCACACTAGTGGCAACATGCCGCATGCCTGTAGATGGACATGTTATTCAATAGCGCTCAACCCGGGCAGCGGGTTGCTTGGGTGGTCTACTTTCAGCATGTCTGAAGTCCTTGAACAGCCGATTTGTTTGCGCCGAGCTCTTAGATGAGGCTGCAGAATAGACGGTGCATGGAATGGCACCAAAGCTCAACTTTCGGGGGGCATTTCGGAACATGTAGCACCTTTAAGGAAAAAGGAGCGTGTGATGGGTCCTCACAGCTTCATGTGAGCATGTGCGAAGCTCTCCAAACTACTTTCGGGGCTGGTTTCTTTTCGGCCACCATTTAAAGGGTGATTTTTGGCATGTCTGATGTCGCTCATCTCACTTTAAGGCACGATGAACCAGCTGCACTGTGCTTGGCCTGCTAGATTTGTTGCTCAAGAAAAGTTGTTTGTTTGTTCATGTGTGGTGGGTGGCTGCAAAAGAAGAAGAAGAAGAAGCATGTGCTCACATGCCAAGGCTTGGAAGCTTTGGTTTCCCACTCGGTTTTAGGCCCCGGCCAACGCTTTCAGCGGTACAACACCATGGGCAAGTACCGCACAGACCTTTGCCGGAACGCGTCGCTGGTGCGGCGTTTGCACCGGCGTTTGAAGCATGCCTTTGACGTCCAGGAGCCATTCGAGAGGGGTGGGTCAAAACGGTTTTAGATCCCATTTTGGTTGGTAGGTGCACCCACCCGTTTTAGAACCTATTCTAGTGGGGATTGGGATGTTCACTGGGGGGGATTTTGACGCATGGCCAGTTGGGAAGCTGTTTGTGGCAATCTTGTGATGGTTTGGTTGCTTGTTGAATGCCAAAACCCCAACGTCGGAAACTCGGAAACTCTTCGCGGAGCAAGGGCAATTGTTGTTTGTTGCGCTCTTTGCTTAGGCGGCAACGGCAAAAGCTTGATGGAAGCTGTTGTTTGTTGCCAGATGTGCCCGGCAAGCTTCGACAAGAGTCAAATTGTTGCAAGAATCCATTTAGGTCACTCAAGTTTTGAGCGTAATGTTGTCCATCAACCCCAGTTTATTAATATAGGGCCTTCCAAAAGTGATGATTTCCCCATAAAACAAGCCCAGAAATAATAAACAGGGGTGATTCATTGATGTTTGCGGGTGTCAATTTCATAGACCCAGACGAAACCTTGCCAGGAGCAGCTCTTCCGTCTCGCGGGCGAGCCGGTACCCGAAAGACTCCGCACACATCAGCCTCACTGCGCGAGGGTTGCGAATGCTGTGTTCTGTCCTATTCACAAGCCCTGCGCCGATGAGAGACTCACTCGGGGCTTCGAAAGCTAGACGAAACGCCCCAGAACGATTTCAACTTTCATTGGCACACATGTGCGGTTGTGTTGTTTTGCTGCATGTTCCGCATGTGCTTGGTAGTTTTCTTCACTTTTTCGTTTCCGGAGACGTGCCGTGCGTTGGCCCCCAAGCTCTTTGCAAGTTGGGTTTGGCTTCAGAGCTGCTCCCACAAAGAGCCCAAAGCCCGCAACAATCTAGTGCCAAATATGCCCGAGATGCGGTCCTTCGGGCTGTTTTGGGGCGCGGGGATGAATGCGCCTTCAAAGACCAAGAGAAATCAGATCATCCTCTGGCCTGCCATACCTCTTGCCTCGGCCGTCAGGACCGGAGCAGGAACGTACATAGTGTGTTGCACGCATACGTGCCATTTGGCGGTGTCGCCGTAAAACGGCGACTTTCTCGCAGCGCTTGGATGGCTGATGGGAAATCTGGATGAATTAGCTCCTTGTTGATGAAGAACGGGGGCATTTTTTTTTGTGGGTGACACCCCTACTTACTCACTGAGTTCCTGGACTTTGTACATTTGGGGGTTTGGACCATTTGAGTCGTAAACCGAAAGTTTTTCTAAAACAATTTTTTGGGCCCTCCGCTCGGGAAGTTCGTAATCTGGGGTCAAGAAGGGCCACGTGTTGCGATTGCCAAGTCCACTGAGCACTCGGCCCATGAGAACCTTCAGCTGCCCATGTTTGATCAAGGGCGACTACATATTGACTCATTTAAAATGACTCATTTGGCATTCTAGCTTGCCAAAGCTCACCTTAAGCATCGGACTTGTTCAGCGGCGCACATGATTGCGCTACTGGTTTTGTGTGGCGAGTTCACCCTAGGGCTAAGCCAGCTCAACTAAGTATGAAGAAAGCCCTTGATGGATCCCTGAATCCTGCTTGGTGAATCGTCAGTGAAACATAGCAATTCGTGCAGAGTGTCTTCTGCCGGATAGTTGCCCGCCTGGCTTGTTCGAGAACTGCACGTGTGTCGCGTTAGAGTTCATCACATTGTGCACCTTAGGCCCCAAGAAAGATGGTAGGAAAGGCTTAAATTCCCAGGTTGCAGCGTAACATAGACCAAGCATGCTTCCCTGCAAAGTCATGCGGAACCCACGAACCATCCATCTCGAAAGGGCGGTCCTTTTCATGGTTGTGAACATGGGGCTTTAGGTATTGGAACCCCCTCAAAATGATCCTGCAGCCTGGGTGGGAATCAACCAGTGACAGAGAGTGTTACTCTCCCACCATGGCAGGCGTCGTTCGCCGCTTGTCGTTGCGGCTGCATGGCGCGTCTCTCTTGTTTGTTTGGTTTTGACCGGATCCATTTCTTGTTGGGGGGGGGGCCTGGACAAAACACACACACACACACACCCACCCACCCACGCACGCACGCACGCACGCACGCACGCACGCACAGACAGGCACTCTTATTTGGTCAGGAGGGTGCTGGGCATTTTTTTGATTTCGGATTTGCAGGCAGCCCGGGCGCCTGGGTGCCCCCAACGGCCCGGCGCCCCGAGCTTCGACTTTGAACCGCGGGTTGGGTGAGTTGGGTTTGATCCGTTGTTTTTTTGGTGGCTCCACGCGTCCATTCGCAATCACGCAGGTCCGCAGCTTGAGCGTAAAGATACGCATGAAGAAAGAGGAGTTGATCCGGTGGGGGTGGCTCCTCGTGGTGGATTCAGACCAATTTTGTAGCAGAGGGTCCTGTTGAGAATGTCTGAACGTCTTTTGGGTTTCAAGTACCTGCCAGGTGCTCGGACCCTCTGAAATTCCCAAACTTGGCTCGAGACCGAGCAGGCTCCCCCTGAGTTCCTCAGACCTCAGGCCTCAGGGGCTGAGGGTGCCCCCAGGCCCTTGAGGCCCTGACTAAGGGGTGGACTTGAAAGCAACATTGGCTTTGTTGTTTCATTTGTGTTGGTGGTTGTTTCCCTGGGCTTCGAACGGAAATTCTGACATGGCGTCAAACATTCGTTCCATTTTGTGTGACGCTGTGAGCTGGTCCACTTTGATACAGTGGGGCTGCCCTGCTTTTTGGAGCACCCAGCTCATGCATTCAGAGTTCCAAGTTCCTGTCGCTGACTCTGGGCTCCCTGAAGGTGTTGCAGAGCCACCAGGCAGCTTCCAAAACAGTCGTTCTGGAGAATGGGGATGCCTTTGGTTCCGTTTCTTGTGGGCTTTCTAAAAGGGAACCAGGAAAACCGAATCCCATGTTGGGGCATCCACCCAAATTGTGGTTTCAAGGCCACGTGGAATACCATCTTTTGCTGGGCGGCTTTGCCTTTTTCGAGCCTGGCCAATTTACACCTGGGTTTGTGTCTCCCCCCCCCCCCCAAAAAAAAAAAAAAAACAAGGAAAAAAAGAAGGAGTAGTTCTTTTGGTTTCCCTTGGAACCAACCTGAAAAGGATACCGAGCGTCAAACAAGATCAAAAAGAGACACGCCCTGCTGCCTGGGGCCGATCTGCTTTCAGGACAGCGGGGTATCTTGGTTTGGGTGGATGCGTCGTGGATGTGTCGTTTGGGCTGGTGCTGCCGTGCCCCTTGCTTGAGCCACTTTTACTTTTGACAACAATTTGTCCAGAAGGGTTGGGAGCAAAGAACACATGCACGGGGAGCTTCCCAGGAACATGGAAATCAACAACAACGGCGCCTGACGTACAATCCAGCTTCTTCTGAAGGATGCAGATGGCGGTTGCGCGCGCATTGGGGTTCGCACATTAGGAAAGCACAGCCACTTGATGCGCCGGCAAAGACATGTTCGCTGCTCGTTGTTTTTGCCATCTCGGATTTTGTATCGGCCCTGTCCTGTTTTGCATGAACCCAGAGAGGTGCAGTATTAGAAGGTGACCAAGCAAGCGAGCAAGCAACCATCCAACCAACCAGCCCAGGAGCCAAGCAAACCAAGACGCGCCAAGCAGCCCACCACGAGCCCAGGCTCCAGCGCCCAAGCCACCGCCGGAAGCGGAGAAGTTGGACCCAGACCTCAAGGCCCCAACTTTGGCTTCGGGTGTTCTGCGGTTTTTTGGCTTCAGGCGTTTCTGGCTGAGCCAATCCCAAAAAGGGTGCCCGAGAGAAACAATCCCAAAAAGGGTACCCGATAAAACCAGAAAAAACTCATGCCTCGGTGCTAAACTCAGTCGCCAGACCTTTTGGTGATCCCGTTTGGTCCATTTTGGGCCAAGGTTCAAAAAGGTTGACCTGTTACTCCTGGGTCCCTTGGGCAAGAGCGAGCGTTGTGGCTTGGATTTGGAGTTGATGTCCTGGTTCTTGAGGCCGGAAGACGTCCAAGCAATTCAAATCGAGCGCTTATATGACTGAAGCGCATTTTGCTTGGATGTTAGGACTTTAACCTTTTGCCAACTTATGGGTTTTCCATTAAACCACTAAAAGTTAAACTTTGGCCGGGAAGCAGAAAGCAACGAAAAATATGACAGGGGAGCATGTGTTTTTTTCTCGTTGTTTGATTGTTTGCCTGTCTGCACACAAGTGTTGCTTATACGTTGAAAACTCGCCCTTGTGAAACCTATCCAGGCTGGTGCTGCAGAGGCATTCCAGCTCAAACAACCATGCATGCCTTGTACAACTTCGCGCCAGCCTCGCGCGGCGGACGCATAGCCAAGCTTTGTGATGCGTGGGCAAGCTGGAAATGAGCCGGGTAAAAGGGACACTGAAGGAACCCACGCCAAGATGCAGCCCTTGTGGCTTGTCATTTTTCTAGAGGCTCAGAACCCTAAACCCTAAACCCTAAGGCTCAGAACCGAATTGATGGGTTGCGAAGTTCGGCCTAGACATCATCACGCAGCCTCGCTTACCTTCTCTCCGCCTCAAGCTGAGAGGGATGCGCTGCCTTCGGAATTGCCATTGTTTATGTGGATCCCTGAAGGCAATCAACCAGATGCATGCAAGGAAACCCACGTTTATGTTTATGTGGATCCCTGAATCCCTTACTGAACCATCGCCTCTCCGGATCTAACCGCTGGTTTCTCAGTTCCTCACAGCCGACATGTCATGTTTGTTTGTGCATCTAGTTCCATCCCGGAGTTCTTAGCACTATTAAATATGTTGTGCGAAACAAAGTTTGGTTTGTTTTTTTGGGTGGCCAATCCACTCAGGACGAGAAGGGATTGGCATCCATCTGCGCATTTTATACACCGATTCGTGGGTATAACGAGCTCAAGGCATGATAAAGCTCCTTTACTTGGGGATCCTTTAATTCAGCTTTTGGAGATCCCAGGGAAGGCCGCCCGACTTTCCGTTTTTCCGTTTTTCCCGTGCTGGTTGGCAGATCCACGGCCTTTTCACATTTGAAACCAAATTGGTAGGGTAAGCCAGCCACACCAAACCAACTCGGGCTAAGGCGAGGATTTGGATCCGTGGCATTTGGCTGTGGGTCAACACCAATGAAATCCAATTTTGGTTGGTAGGTGAATTCACCTAGTGGGGATTGGGATGTTCACCGGCGGCTAACCGGGCTTTTGACCCATGGCATTTGGATCAGCCGCAGGATCTGCTCTACGGCCCCACTCCGACGCCAGCCCCCGCGGTCCCGGCCGCCCCCGTTGCGGCGCTCGGGTTGCCGCCTCTTCCGCCGCCCGGGCCACCGCCGGGGCCGCCACCAGGCGGGCTGTCGGTTGCTTCCAGGTAGAAGCCCTATCTTCACTGCTCGTACATTTCAAATGTGTGTGTTTTTTCCTGGGTTCTGTTCAATTTTAGTAGGGGCTTTGGCTTTTCGGTGTTTTGGTTGTTTGGTTTTCTGGGTGCTGTTCAATTTTAGTAGGGGGCCGGAAAAAAGAAAGTTGCTTGCAACTTACCAAGAGTTGTGAAGCTATGAATCAATGAACGCTGGGGTAATACAGCTACCAAATAGTACCGTTGTCCATCCGGGGGAGAATGTCAAATAGACAAAGTGAGATAAGTTTATGTGTTGTCATGCTTCATGGGAGCTGGGGGGGGAGGGACCCCAAATAAGCCCGGTTTATTTGGGCTCCTTCCCCTCCCCTCCCTCCCCCCATCCCCGAATGCCCAACATGACTCTGATTCGTGGTTGTCAATCCACCGAGATCTCCTAGGACTTCGAGCCTGTTGGAACATGTGAGGCATGAGAAAGAGCCGGGCCCGATCGGGCCGGGTCAGGGGCGAGAAGCTATCGTTCTGGGGGTGCCTTCCCCATCCTTCCAGGGATCCTTCTTTCCAGAACACCTCCAAAATCCCAGGGAAAACGGCCGGTTTGTGAAAAGAACGATGGTTGAAAATTTGAAAACACTGGGGAGTCAAGCGGAAGAATGGCGATATGTATTTATGGCAACAAGGTTTGTTAATAGTTTCTTTGCCTCTCAGCTTTCAGCAGCAACAGTCAAGTGTTCTGGCAGGAATGGGAACCTGATGGAACCTGTTGCGACAATACTAAAGCTACCACTCAGGGATCCAATGATCCCCCACTTATTGTATGCAAGGAAGACATGCGGTGTGATTATGCATTTTCTGGATGCTAATGGTCCTTACTTGCTCAAACGAGGATTGCAACCCATGGCATGAATACATTGGGTTTTCCAGACACGATCAACGGGCACCAACTCCGAGGGAGCCAGACCCACAAACCTAGTCTGCTTTGGTGTCACGTCTTAGTGGGCCTTAGACCTCTTGGCAACTCAAATCTGCTTTTCCATTGAGCCCGAACGCAGCGTGGGCCTTAGACCTTTCGGCAACTCAAATGTGCTTTTCCATTGAGCCTGCAAACAGCCGCACTCGGCCGCAGAGGCTCCCGAAAGAGGAAAGAAGAAGCAGCTCGAGCTTTTGCTCAGAAAGCGCAACGACAGGAACCCCCCCGCCCCCCCGTTCGTCAGTGCCAGGAGCTTCACCCTTCGAGAGGGCAATGCGTTTGCCTCAGGTGTGGGCTGTTCGGGTGCGAAATGAAGCTGCTCATGCCGCCCCAGAGGGCCACAAGAACATGCAGGATTTCCGTGGGTTTCTTGGTTTTCCAGATCCACGCAAAGATCAACTCAATGAAACAATTATCAGCTGCCTTTGCCTGCATGTTGTCCGAAGCAGCCTTTTTGGGACCTCAGTTTGCAGCACCCAGGTCGTCCCAACCGGTTGTTGTTGTTTTTTGTTGGGGGTTTGAGGGGGGGACTGACAAGATCACAGAGACATTTGTCAATGTGCATTTGGGGGAGGGGGTAGGAGGTGTCATGCGCCTGCCCAGTGGACTCTGTGGTTGCAGACCCCGATGTGTTTGTTGCCATGCTGTCGGATGGAATCCGTGTACATCTAGATTTTCTCGCAGATCGTTGTTGAGGACAATGCTTGCATTTTCTCTAGTGCCCAAAGGGATGCCGCCAAATGATGCGAACTATAGTGACTATAACCTATCGGAAAATGTTAGTTTCGCATTCGCACGCAGGACTACTCGCCAATCAAAGGAATCCCGCCAAAACTGGCTGCTTTTCTTCTTGACGCGGAACCATTTGTGAGTAGCGTGGGACAAATCCAAAGCTGTCATTGTGCACGCATCTGTTCATTTAGCAGCCGAAGCTTGCCCCTGCCCCCAACCCGTTCAACGTGTTGCTAAAGTGGGAGCACGTTGCTTTAAAGGCCTCTTCCCCTGCCAAAGCAGCTGCTTACACGGGGCAGTTCAGCTCCGCTTGGTTGCCAGCTCCGGCTCAAGGATTGCAAGAAATTTCCAAGCTCGCGCAGCACGAGGAAGTGCATCCACTTGGGCTTACCGATAGTAAAGGGCTCTTGTCCACCCAATCTCAGGAAGGGCGTGCTTAAGAAAACATGCAACGCGCCTCCCGCTTTCCAGGTCTGTGCAAGAGGGGCGCTTGGCTCCTGCCCTTTGGGAGGCTACCATCCCGGCCCTTTTGAGCCACGGGCAGCATGGATACCTAGGCTCCAATGCAAGAAAGAAACTCAACCATCACAAGTTGACATGTAAACATGGCAACCAATGTGTGGGCTTACCACTTGGGAGTCGCAATCCTAAGATGTTGTTTTTACCATTTCGACGCCTCCCACTGGTTTGATTTCAGAAAAAACAAAAAGGCGATCGCAGCCATGGAGCTTCTTCTGGGCGCGGCGGCGGCGGGCGGTGGGGGACTCTTCTCCTACAACCGGGAGAACTACTTCTTCGACAAGGACTGCAAGGGGGAAGTCAAGGGCGATTGGCGGAAGGCTTCATGCAAGTTGCACTTGCGGTTTGGAGGGGGGCATCTAGAGCTACACCTTTTTCGGGCTTTCGTTTGTGTTGTTTGTTTTGTTTTGTGGACTGTTTTGTTCTTGTCGTTGTAAGGTTCGCCTAAGCCTAAGATGGACTTTGAAGCATATGACCTGGAATCCAGAAAATGGTAGTACGCCAAATGGAAAGTATTTTTCCAAAATGCCAATTAGAGGTGGGATCCCCTGTGAGTTTGCAGGAGCGCATCCTAAGTCGGAGAAGCAACAAAGCACGGACTGGTTGAAACACCTTTGGCGTTGAGCAAGAAGCCTAGACTGGGGGATGACTTACAGTTGTGTCTTTTGATGAGGGTGTCCTGTTTTGGGCTTCGAATCCAAAAGGAAACGACTGAGGCAAATGAGACTTTGGCGTTGAGCAAGAAGCCTAGACTGGGGGATGACTTACAGTTGTGTCTTTTGATGAGGGTGTCCTGTTTTGGTGGGCTTCGAATCCAAAAGGAAACGACTGAGGCAAATGAGACAAATGAGACAAAGCCTTGCCAGCCATAGAAAGTGTTTGGCTTCTAAAGGCAATCCAAAGAGAAACACAGCCATTCTGTGATTTCCCCAAGTTTGAGACAAGCCCTTGCCAGCCATAGGAACCTGGCCCCATCCCGGCTTTTTCCATCGCTCCTGTTGGGATTGGGGGCTTACGGCTTACCCGGCCCCTCCATCAAACATGGAAAGCACAGACGCGGCTTGGAAGGCAACGGTCCTTTTGTGGAAATAGCACATCCGACACTTGTCGGAAGGGTGTGTAGCTTCATTTGTTCCTTTCAGTATGGCTTCCCGCGGGCACGGATCGTTTCCCCTCAAATCACCTTCTGCTCGGAGAAGTTGGCGACCCACTCCTCATACATCTTTGTGGGGATGCCACCTGTTTGGCAGCCCAACGCCAACCTGGCAGAACCCACTTTTTTGGTCCAGCCTGCAAGCAGTTGGGTTCCTTTTGCTTTCCCATCCGGACGTTTCAAAAAGAAGCCTTCAATCAGGTGCAGATCTCAACCAGGTGAAAGGTCCAAGGCAGGCCGCGTTGTTGCAGGAAAAGACCACAGTTTCATGTTTACGAGCGAGCTGCACAGCGGGAAGGGGCGAGATCACGCAGCGAGAGTTGGTGTCCATTTGTCGGCTAGCTTGACCCCTGAGGGACTGCAAGTTCAAGGTCTTCCAATAGTGTTGACGTCGGATGAATACCCCTCCCCCCCTCCCCAAAACCGCGCCTTGGTACTCGGCTGTACGTATTACTCCAATGTTAACATGACGCAAGCCGTCCAAATTCAGCTAGCTTGATACGTCCCCCCGACGCCACTCACGAGCGGCGAGCGCACGGCGCCTTCAAGGAGTTGCTCCTGAAAAGGGACTACCAGGGCCAGAAGATGCGGGTGAAGCAGGCTACCCTCTACCGCCGCTTGCTTCGAAGATCTTCGAAGTTTCCGGATACGTTTGTTTGTGCCTTTTCCAAAAAATCATGGGGACTGGAGGGGGGGGGAGGGAGCTTTAATAAGGGCTTATTTGGGCTCCCTCCCAGCCCCCATGAAAAAAGTGCCAAAGGAGAAGGACTCTGACAGTTCAAGGGTCTGGCCGACTTCTGCAGGTGCAAACCCCGGGCACAGGCCAGCTTGTTGAGGAGGAGGGGGAAGGCAGAAGGATTCGGAGCATTTTGGACGCATTAAAAGAAACAGGAAGCAACATTGATATTGCACCAGTTCTTATCAACTTGCATTACATGCAACTAGGCGTAATCCGCTGGGTCCCTGCAAGGGAACATTTTGAAGGGTTCTCCAAATCAATGAAAGTGGTCTCCCCTAGCTATCTAATGTCCACCTGGGATTAGTAAACGGGGGTCCCCCCCCCCCAACGATGGGGTCACCCTGGAATAGTATGTTGAGATCCAGTTCAAGTGAGTTTCCATTTGATTTAGTATTGGCAGACTTGAGTTTCCATTTGATTTAGTATTGCTAGCTTCCTTTTCAGATTTGGAACTGAGTTTCAATTTGATTTAGAATCGGTAGACTTGAGTTTCCATTTGATTTAGTATTGCTGGAGCTTCCTTTTGTTTTTCTTGGGGGGGCCAGGCAACAAGACTTTATTTCGGGGGCCCCTGAAATAATGTCAAGTTGGGGGCTGAAGTACTACCCCCTTTGTGGGTTTGATTGTGGGCAGGTTTTAAACAAGAGACATGTAAGAAAACATGGGTTTGGTAAAGCTGACAGTTTTGGATTTAAGGAACAAGGTACCAAAGATCCAAGGACCAGGGGTGGCTATCTCTCCTCTCCTTCCTGTCCTTTCTCTCTTTCTCTCTTCTTTTTTGTGACTTTTTGTGTGACTTTTTTTTGGGGGGACATTTTTTTTCATGGGCGGGGGGGGGGGGGCAGGGGCTTGTCTTTATTCCAGGTGCATTTACTAATATTTTTGGGCCCCCCATTTGTCTTTATTGCAGGTGCATTTATAAATCCCACGTGGACATTAATCATTTGGAATCAGCCATTTGGATAAGCTGAACACTTGCACAGGTGGGTCTCTTCTCAAAATTGCTGGGAGTGGTCTCCCCTTAAGCTACCATTTGGGGAAGTACTTTTGCGGCTGTCACTTGACTGGAGCCAGTCGCCGAGCTTTGTTTGAGCAGCGGGTCCGGGACCTCGCTTTCAGGTGAAGATGTCCGAGACCTCGTCAAGTTGACAGTGCGCAAGATGGACGCCTTGGCAGCAAAAACGACAAATGGCCATGGGTCATAACCTATGTCTCGGATGAACACCCATGCACCACCTATTTTGATGTTCACCAGGGGGACAGGGTTTTGACCCTCAGCCAAATGAGCGCAAAGAACGGGCTAGTCTAAGGCCTGCATTTGCTGAAGGAGATTTTCTGTTTGCCCCGGTTGGTTTTTAGAGGGAGTCGTTCACTACTGGAAATATGATTTGAGCAGCGTTTTTTAATCAAATGAAAGGGTTTATACAAAAAGGGAACTGCATGTACTTTGCGGAGGCAATCCTGGTTGGGGGCGTAGGCTCGCGTAGGCTTCAGCGCGTAGGCTGTTGTGTCACCCCTCGCGTAGGCTTTTCGCGTAGGCGTTTGTTGAACAAATCATGACTCAGTGCTGTTTGCCAAGTATAAATGAATTTGCTTCTTTTGCCTTCCGTCTGTTTGTTCTGGAGTCTTCGCGTAGGCTCCGCGTAGGCCCCGCGTAGGCATTCGCGTAGGCTTTCAAGGCATTTTGGGTACGTAGACCTTTTCTGGCAGCCAGATCCTTGGACAGATGCGGGCTTCTCACTTGTACTGCAATTCTGATCTTAGAGCCGGAGCTGCCAAAACTGAAAAGTTGCGATTTTCCAGCTGGAGCTGCCACAGTGCACTTCGACACTCGAACTCAAAACTTGCCCGCGTAGGCATTCGCGTAGGCACCTGGAAGCTGACTTGTGCTCGCGTAGGCACCCCTCGCAGGCCGCGTAGGTTTGCGTAGGCCTTCGCGTAGGCATGCAAGTAGTGTATAGACCTCGAACCACCAAAAAAAACACTGCTCATTTGCTTTTTGTCTCACTCCCGGAGTTCCGTTTCGGACTTTCGACAATTTTTGAGAAGACAGTTTTAATGGAAACCACAAGGTTTGTGTGCACGTGTTCTGCACAACCCGCGAAGGAAGTGCAATTGAAGGACCAGATGTAGTTTCAATGCACCGCACAACCCCTTTTGTTACGTGAGCCCTTCGAATAGGTGGCCTTCCTTTCGCAGTTTTGTGGGCGTACGCACTTCTTCCCATGGCCACTGGATTGGAGATTCTCAATCGGTTGCTTCTGTTGGGCGGGCTCCCTTTGGCCCGCGGTTGGGCTTGCTTGTTTGTTTGAGGGAGCAGCCCCCCAAACATGCAGTTTGCCACTGCGAGGCAAAGGCAAACGCTGGCCGAAATTGGCCCGACAAGGTCGATGAACATCTTCAGCGAGTTCAATCATTCTTGCTGTGGGCTCACTCCCCGAGTTCATGGACTTTTAACTTTTTGAGAAGACCATTTTATCCGTAAATAGAAAGTTGGGACCTTTGTTTGCCAATCCAATCAGGAAGTGAGTCCATTTTTGCACGTCCAGTGGTGCCCTTGTGTCCTTTTCAAGGGAGAAACCTTTCCCCAAAAATGTCCCAAACCCAAACACATGCTTTGTGTTTTCTTTTTTGCCTTTGAACAAAACACTGGGCGCCTGGGTTGACGCCTTCACTCGGAGACGGGCTAAGGACAACTACCTGGTGGTGAGCACGCTTCAGCTGGGCTTTTGCATGACCCTCTACGTGGAAGGTCGCCCGAAAGCCGCGGCTTGGAGGCAAACTTGGTGTTCGATCGCCAGGGAATGAGAACCTTCCATTTGCTGAAAGGAGTATATATATATATATAAATATGTTTTTATTTGCCTTTGTTGGTTTTAAAGGATGATATATGTTTATTCGCCTTTGCTGGATTCAACAGATTATAGATTTCTATTTGCCTTTGTTGGATTCAAAGGATTACATGTGTTTATTCGCCTTTGTCGGTTTTAAAGGATTAGATATATGTGTATTTGCCTTTGTTGGATTCAAAGGATTATTTGTGTTTATTTGCCTTTGTTGGTTTGAAAGGATTACATATTTTGTTTATTTGCCTTTGTTGGTTTCAAAGGATTATATTTCTTGTTTGTATTTGCCTTTGTTCGTTTTAAATGATTGTATATTTGTATTTGCCTTTGCTGGATTCAAAGGATCATATGTGTTTATTTGCCTTTGCTGGATTCAACAGATTCTAGATTTCTGTTTGCCTTTGTTGGATTCAACGAATTATATGTGTTTATTTGCCTTTGTTGGTTTCAAAGGAAATCGGAATCTCTGACTACTGGGTTTTTTAGTTTTGCCAGGGGCTTAAGCAAATGGAGGGAGTTGGAATGACCCCAAGAAAAACCATCCAACTGGTGGTTTCCTTTAAGGGGACCCCTGGGTTCAGTCCCAACACCCGGAAGGCATCCCACTGGTGGTTTCTTTTAAGGGGAATCCCCCCAACACCCGAAGAAGGTGACTCCCCACCCATCGCACCAGCAAGAAAATCTCGCTTCACTAGACCTTAGTGAAAGTATAGATGCCACTGCGGATGGCGCAAAATCAAGTTCTTACCTAAGAAGACCCAACGGAATGATTCGACCCCCCTCTAAATACCGACGAACAATCGTTCACTCATAGTTAACAGGATTTCGTCCATCCAGAGCATTTCCTTGATACGCGAGGAGGAGAAAACCAAGAAGGGGAGGTGCCCTTTGCTTTCACCCAACCGTAAGTTGGCGAACCTGCTGTTTAAGTGGTGTTTCATTTCTGTTTCTCAGATTCCTTTTTCCCTTTGACCAATGCTCCGACAGCACGTTGCCTTTGGACAATCAAGTGGGCAGAGGTTTGCAGACTGTAATTGAGCCAGGCTTCTTTCTGCTTGGTTCCCAGCCATTCGGTTCCTTGGCTTTTTCGGCTTTTCCTTGGCTTAGTGGTTTCCATTTCCCCCACCTTGCCGAGTGTTCGACACTTTTTGAGCAGATCCCAAAACGGGCCGCCTGGCCAAAGGGAGCCCTGGCATCATGCTTCTCATGAGCAGGGGGGAAAGCTAGCACCAGACGGAGACCATCAATCAACACATGTTGCTAGACACTGCGCTTTGGGCCCAATGGAATTGATTTCTAATTTCTCCAAATCAATCAGCCTAGATGTTATGACGAGCTCCGCCCAAGAGAAGAAAGAAGGTACTGGTGCAGAAACACCCTGTCCAAGTCAGGGAGTTGAAACGAAAAGCACAATTGCCCTAAGTCAGCAATTGACTTCTATGGCAGTCCCATCCTCTTACGCAGCTTTGAGGGTTGCAAGGTGTTTTTTTCCGCATGTGGAGCTCTTGGCCCTGGTGTGTGTACTTGAGTTGAACCAAGGCAGCCTGCTTTTGCCCAAGATCCGTCGTTGAGCAACCCTGGGTTCGAGTCTACCTGGGGCCTTGGTAGGGGGTGAGGGTACCTCCTTTCTGAAAATGCCAAGTCGAATGGAAAGCAAGTCGAACATATCATTGGCGCGATGCCTGCTTGTTTGTTCTTTGGCCTACCCTGATGAGTTGGGCATAGGATGTTTCACAGGTCGTAGTTTTACTCAGTTGTTCAAAGCCGACCTTGTGACCTTTTGGTTTTCCCATTTTGGTCCATATTTAGTCATGGCCCCAAAAGGTTAACCTTTTAGTTCCAGGTCCTTTGGGCAACTGAATTTAAGTGAGGGGGGAACTTGCTGTCCGAGCATTGCCAGAGCCGGTGCCACGATGAAATTTTCAACGTGGAACTTGCTTACCGTTGAGCACGCCGTTGCTACAATCCACCTCGACCCCTTTTTCTGTCCAGGGCATACGCCACACCTTCCGCCGGTCCACCAGCCCAGCTGAGTCTTAGGACAATGGCCCGACGTGGCTCGTCCACCTCTTTGCGATTTGCAACGCCGGCGCCTTCTTGCCCCTTCGACGGAAGCTTCCGAGGAGGTAAGCAAGCCTTCTCAAAGGGCAGCCAAAGTAGCTTGTTAGAAACATTGAAACAAGGGGTTCAATGTGTTTAGGTGGGGGCTTGGCCCAACCCTGCAAGTTTACCCGGGATATGCGCTTCAGAATCCAGGCTTGAACACGCAAGCGTACAGACAGGCCCGTAAGCACGAAAAGATCTATAGTGGCGTATTTGTTGCTTGCCGGTGCCGGTGTCTGAAACCTATGTATCATTGCTTTGTGCTAGGCTGCAAGCAAGCCAACAAACCGTGGAACTGGAAGCGTAGGAATAAGTTGGAGCACTGGCAGGGCATCTTTCTGCGGGATGGGGTGTGGCAGGTGTCTGCTGGTCAGTTCTGATTTGTGCCCACGGTCAGTTCCTTGGGCACATCCTTTCATCCTGGCAGATCCCCTCAAGCGTTCTCCATCTTGGCATGCTGCTCCACTTGCCATGGCCGTGATACCTCCATTTGCTTAAGAATATATTTGATTCTCCTTGGTTGGCTTTAAAAGGAATTCATCACTACTGGACAGATGTTTTTTCTTCCTGGGGCCTTAACCAAATGGAAGGATGCCCTGGGAAGCAAAGCACCCCTGAAGAGGCAACCCACCTGAGTAATCAAACTCCCTCTGATGGAAGCTTGCGGGAAGACTACCAACCTTTTGGCGAACATGTGCACTTCCATGCAAGAGGGTGGAGGCTAATTTGCATCAGGTTCCAAAGCCTTCAAAGGCTTTGGCACGGACACCTAAATGCCGGTTTTCCTTTTGGGTTTCCCTTGGCCCCCCCAAACAACGGAGCACCGTGAGTTTTTGAGTCGGTTCTCAGGCGCCGCCTTGCCCGGAGTGTTTGTTTCTCATGGCGACCGGGACGTGTCCAAGCTGGTTTCACGCTTGAACTTCGTGGTTGCACACCTCGCTTAAAAGGACAATTCCCTCGAGGAACTCGCACCCGGAGTTCCTGGACTTAACATTTTTGGGGTTTGGACCATTTGGGCGGCAAACCAGTCTAGACTTCTGCTGGCCAATCCACCCAGGAACTGAGAAGACGACCCTCATTTGCAAGGGCTCTCCAAAAAGAAAATTGGGCCAGAGGCGACGAATGCCCCAAGCTTGCAGGTACTAGAGAGAGAGAGAGAGATAGAGAAACAAAAAAAAGCTAGCCCATTTAGTTCCAGTACTACGGAAGTTTCTCTTCAGCTTCGTTTGATTATATTAGGTTTTTTCAGGGCTCCTAAAAAGATACACCTTGCCCATTTGAAAACATTGCTTTTTCCACCAAAATGAAGGGACACCACCATTTACATGTTGTTCATGTAAGGATCCATGTTTATTTTTCTCTTCTTCTTTTTTCCTCTTCTCTGAGGTACTATTTGCTGAGCATCTGGTTGGCGATGCACGCCTCCGTGGCGGCTCATGCCTTCGGTGTGCGCTGGGGAGCCCAGCCGCTGGAAGCCGCTGGGGTCGGGAAGCCCCGGGTTTGAGGCGACCTGAGGCTACGTCTTTTAGGTTTTTTTTTTTTTTTTTGACGGGAAGCCAAGAAACTGATTTGTTTTTGTGGCTTGTGCGGGGGGTTGAAAGTTGGGTCCTTTTTTGGGGGGAAATCCTAGAAGAAGATGCATGTAGTATTGCTGCGCCCTTGTCGGTTGATCATCGATGGCATGCTGGGGCCCTGTTGCTCGCCAGAGTAAGCTTTGGCTGAAGGGGGCGTATGTCCTTGCATCTAGATATTTTGTTTAAGCCCTACCTCAAGGTGTACCCTCAAACAACGGCACATCTGCTTGCGGCGCCTAGAGCGAACCTTAGTCCCTGACATTCCCGCACACCCAAGCCCCAGTAAGAAATTTGAAAGAACAAACCGCGGAAGCACCTTGCCTTGATCCCCGGTAAGTCTTGCCAGGCGATAGGATGACGCTAAAGTACGCTAAATGGCCGTCTCGGGAAACTCAAAGTCCCGCGATGACATCATTATGCCCCAGGTTGAAATGTCTATCGTACCAGGTGCACAGAGTGAGGATGGGAAAGAAGCCTGGGTTTTGCAACTAGCATTCCATCAGCATCTAGATGCCGGATTACTAGGGGGATATTTTTGCGGTTGCAATTTGAAACGGGCTCCGACGTCAATGGCTTTGCTATTTGAAGGGATAATTTAGCGACCCTTGCCCTAAGGGAAGCGACATGAGGTGCTGCACACGAGAGCCAACTGGTTTAGATGTGGTCACCATGTTTCTGGCATTTGCTACGTGGGCTTCGGAGTGGGTCAAGACCAAGGGAAAGCCGGAAACATTCGG
Source organism: Effrenium voratum (assembly GCA_963377175.1). Classification (NCBI taxonomy): domain Eukaryota; class Dinophyceae; order Suessiales; family Symbiodiniaceae; genus Effrenium; species Effrenium voratum. Next base: position 493,082 of record CAUJNA010001913.1, on the reverse strand, counting down.
CGGCACAAAATGGCATGTGGTGCCCTCGCAACTTTCTGCCCGGGCCCAAGACGGACCCCTTTTAGCGCAAAGCGGCCACGGGATGTTTGCCCCGTTCCATGCACATTCGAGGGTTCCCTTCAAACCGCCCCTAGCGCGTATCATAACAACGCCAACCAGAAGCTTCCAGGCGTTTTTTTTTTTTTTTTCTCGGGGGGGGGGGGCGCGTATATTCATTTGCATACCCTTAGGGGAAATGTTTGCCCAGTGCAGCTCGAGGTTTGCTCACCCAATTCGTGCGTTTGCCGATCCCGGACGATGCCACCTTGGACAAGAGCCGGTACCAAGCACTACAGTACGAGGGCGCCAAGGCGGGGTGAGGGATGGGAGGTATCAAAATGATTCTCCCCAACAACTGACTTTGAGTACCCCTCAGCAGGTTTAATAACTTTCAGGATCCGCGTAAAAACGGAAAGCAGAAGTGAAGGGGGCCGTTCTCAGCAACCCCTTCAGGTCCAAGAGATGTTCCGCGTACCAGTGCTGCGGCAGCAGCTGAAGCGCCTGAACCAAGCCATGGAGAAGGCTGATGAGGACGACGTGGCTTCGGCAGGAAGTCAGCTAGTGTGTGAGGTCAGGGCGGGCAAAACGTGATTGAACAAGAAGAATATGTCACTTCCTGATTTCCAGGACTTTTAACATTTTTTGGGGGGAAGACCGTTTTAGTGGGAAGCAATTGGCGCCCTCAAACTCTCCGCTCGAATTGGTCGTGGGAGGGGCCACCGGGATACCTCCTTGAACGGGAGAGGGGCGCAGGGGTTTGAAGAGTTGCCACCTCCTGATAAATGTTTGGAGGCATGGTGGGGAATCTTTGGCAGTGGACCTACTGTGGATGGACGAAATACTGCACCACCTAAGAAACCATGGGGAAACCCTTGTTGGTTGGTATTTGCGAGGGAACCATCATTCCATAAACGATGGTGCAGGACTTCGTCCATCCACAGTAGGGCTCGGTATGGATTCCTGGCGCTAAGGTCTCAGCAACGCTTTCAGTGGACGACACCGCCTCTGACGATGAGGACATAAACCCTGTGGCGCCTTGGCCCTCGAAATATCCCGAGCTGCTTCAGCTCCCTGGACATTGGCCGAAGTTGGGCCCAGAGTTGATATGGCCAGCAATGCGCCAAGTTCTTTGAACTGCGCGGGCTGCTGTCCTTTTAGGATATCATTGAATCGAGTTGCCTTATGCTACCTCAGGTTGCAAATTGGTTAATTGTTGTTTTGGTTTGTTGTTTGACCCATTGGCCAAAGGCCAACCCTTTGACATGGTAATGTTCTCGTGTTCGCCCATATTTAGTGCATGTTTAGCCACGGCCCCCCAATTTTCCAACAGTTCCCGCCTTTTTGCCCCATTCAAGGGCACTTCGGGAAGCAACCCAAAGCCCCCCCCCCCAACCCAAGAAGGGGTCTTTGAACGTTAGAAGGAAGGGGTTGTTGGAAGGGGGTAGGGGGCCCGAATGATTGGCCTAATTAACCAAGGTACCACGTACTTGAGTCAAAAGCGGCAGGGGGTCGGCTTAGACACACACACACACACCCTTCCGCAAACCCAAGCAAGACAAGAGGATTCTCTGAACAGGCTCCGCAGAATCGGTCCGAAATTCCGGCATGGTTCTGTGAACCCACGTCTTTCAGGGCGAGATGAGCCAAGGTTTGACGAAGCTCATGCGGAGTCGTGGTGTGTGGATATCCGCTGCGTTTTTGTCTGAATACTTCCAAGCATGGATTCCCAACTGGTTGCCCCTAAACGCTAAACCAGGAGGGAAAGGGAGCGTGGGGGTATCCAACTTGCTTTAGAAGAGGGAGCTAAAGAGTTAATTACCTGTAAGATCCTGTAAGGACATAGTAGTTGTGGGTTCCAGTTTTGGTCCCTAAGTTAAGTTCACGCCAAGAGAGACTCACTGACCCAACTGCACCGAGTTGCAGCTGGAGCACGTGCAGCTCTTCCGGCAGACGCAGGCGCATGATTGGTCCTTTGATTAGTCCTTTGGTTGGTCCTTTGGTTGGTCCTTTGGTTGGTCCTTTGTGGTAGGGGGGGGGCTGGGGGGAGCTCGCAAGGTTGATTCCCCATTCTTTGCAGCCGCCGTCTTTGAACAAACAAAAAAGTGATTTTCTAGACAAAGAAGGATGTCTGGAAAGAAGGGGGAAGCTGCCCTTTGAATGATTGGTCCTTTGTGGGTGCTGGAGGGGGGGGTAGCTGGGGGAGTACTGGTGCAAAATAGCCCATGTGTTTGAATTTACTTCAAGGGACCCAAGGGGGCATGCAAACACAAAGAAAATTCCAAAACCACGTTTTTGCCAGACCTGTTTAGCGCCCAGTGTATTCAGGGAGTGAACTCTTACAACACATGTTTGTTGAAGCTTCTGCGCGAATGGGGCCTTTGTATGGAACATTATTTGACAGTGTCAAGTGTTTCAGTGTCCAACACGCCACCTGGGGTCCTGCAGGAGGTTGAGGATCAAGGAGCCGATGAGTACCCCAGTACTGTGGCTTCACCCTTCGAACCTGTCTCAGTTGTTCAAAGCCGACCATTTGGTTTTCCCATTTTGGTCCATATTTAGTCATGGCCCCAAAAGGTCAACCTTTTAGTTCCAGGTCCTTTGGGCAACTGAGCTGTTAATCAGCCCCCTTCGAGGAGTCCAACGACCGTTCGGATCGCTGGGCCTGTGGGAGTACAAATCTTTCTCCTGAAGGGACGGGCAGTAGGAAATGGATGGCGGGTTGCTTGAGCCTTTGGGTGTCATGCGTCCAACACATGCTCATTCCCAAAAGGAAGCCCCAACTTGGCATCCAGGTTCCGGGCTCCGGGGAAAATCTAGCATGTGAACAAGGGAGCGAGACGGAATACTCAGCCCCTGCGATTCCATCAGAGCAGCCTTTCTTTCCTACGATGTAAGGGTTGATTCTGGGTCCAACGGGCTACATCTCTTACCTTCCCTCCTGAAAAAGACGAGCTCGCCATAGACAATGTGAAGCACTAATTAAGTGCACTTCGAGCATAAACCACCGCGAGTTCTGTGTTCACCGCCCGTTTTATCTCCTTTGACCAGCAGCCTGAAGGGGGAGGTCCTTGCTTCTGCTCGTTCAAGGTTTTGCGCCTACGGAGTCAATTCTGAGTTGCAACACGGTCAGTTAAACCATCAGCATGCATTTGGGCCATTTCAATCACCTTTGCCAGCTTTGGACAGGCATCTCTCTCGCACAGCAGGTGGTTTTGGGACGCATTTCAAGCACTCGGCACAAATTCGGCAAAGTGGGGCGCCTGACCAGCAAGCACCAGCAGCCCCCCCCCCCCCCCGCCCATATCTGTGTGTGTGTGTATTTTTTGGAGGGGGCCTCCAAAATTGGTGGTTTTCCTGTTGGCTTCCCTTTCCCCCCTAAACCAACTTTGGTGCACTTGCTTGGATGTTAGGACTTGAGCTTTTTGCCAGCTAATGGGTTTTAATTAAGCCACTAAAAGTTAAGCTTTCAGCAGGGGAGCAAATTTCGCAAACGAGCCAACAGGAGACGCTCGAGCCATATTTTTCAGGCGAACTGGCAGTCCTACGACGCCTATGCGCGGGTGTGCATGGCGATGGGCACCAACCAGCCCCTTCAGCTCGAAATTCGCTGACGCTCCGGGTGTGGTCCCTTGGGTTCTTCTTCACCATCCATTTTCAGAAGGGATTTTTTTTTTTGTTGGTTTGTGTTGCTTAAAGAAAAACAAAGAACTGTTGGTTTTAAAGGGAAGCTCTCACCACTGACCAGGGGACCTAAGCAAATGGAAGTTTCCTTGGGTCTGTCGGAGGGGTCACTTAAAGCAAGCCCACCTTTTCGTGGGTCCCTGGGTTTTGGAAACAAATGTGCATTTTCCAGGCGATGTTGAGAAATCGCATTTTGTCAGGTGATGTTCAAGAAGGGCAATGAAGGGAGCATGGAAACTGTTTAGTTGCCCGGCAGGTGCCAACTAGACCTGAGGTGCCCTGTGCAGAGGGCCCTCTTGGCACCAACCGGCGGCAGAGTTGTTTGTGTTTTTTTTTGGATTGCGGCATTGACGTTGGCAAATGTTTGAGTTTCTTTGGGGCAGATGGCATGGAGCCTCTGATGTTCGAAGCATGGCCCGACCTCCAAAAGGTGGAAGGGGGATTGCTCGGGCTGAAGAGGGGTGACCAAGGCTTAGGTTGAGTTTCATCACCCCGTTTGGTGGTTTGGTGGCGGCTGCCTTTTTGACCTTTGATTCCAAGCGCTCAAAAAGAGCTAGTTGAACGGCAGACCTGTGGTCCAGGACGGTCACAGCAACTTGAGCTCCGGGCAAGGCCAGTGAGAACTCCCGTGGTTTTCTTATGCTTCAATGCTTTATGATATGTCTGGATCCATGGAGGGAAAAAAAAACGCCCATAGCGAGCATTTTCAGGTGCGTTTCCACTTACTGCTGCGGGCTGACGGCCACGGCGTTTTGCGTGCTTGGCAGATGTCACTTGAATGGACGCATCATGAATCATGCCTCAGGGTTCCTTGTATGACGCAATAGGACCGCATTCCAGCAAAGGGAAGCTCATTCTCAAACTGGCACCCCAAAAGTGAGGTTTAACTCAGGAAATTCTTCGGAGTTCGGTTCCTTTTGCCTGGTTGCCCAGTGGTGCCCTTTTTACTTTTCTTGGGGGGGGAAGGGTTCCCTTCAAACTCGACCAACCCAAAACAGGATGCGATGTTTTTCCCTTGGCCACTGGACATCTGAGTCCTTGGAGTCTTCGTTTGACATATGTTTTTCGGCCTGCTGAGGCTGCTGCACACTTTGAGCCGCTTGGCCAGCACCGCGGGGCACTTTTCTAGGTCCCCCAGCTAGTTGCCCTTTGACACCTTTTGTTTTGGGTTTTGGGTTCCCCTACTAGAGTAGACTACAGGAAAAAAGAAAAAGGACGGTACCCTTATTCTAAGCTCTCTAATCTGGAGGACCTAGTTTTCTTCTCAGTTTTCAGAGGTTCTAAGAGCCGTGAAGCTTGTAAGAACCCCGCTGCGACGATTTCTGCAAACCTTTTGCAGGGGAAATGGGGGAGGGGTGTTTGGTTCCTATCTAAATCGGCAGGGGTCAGAGGCTGCAGAGACCATTTTCAGACCAGGTGTTGATTATGACTCAAATGACTGTTGACCATGCCGGGCAGACTTAGAAACATGGACATTCGACAACATGTGTGAACCTCTCGTATTTCCCCCACTGAGTTTGCACCTCCATTTCCGCCAACGAGACACCCCCGGGCAAAACCCACAGCAAAATGCCCAGAACGCCCCTCTGAGGAAGTACATTGACTCGTTGACCCCCGAAGTACATCCTTAGGCACTTGGACTAAAAGTCGCCAAGTATCAGATTTTCTCAGTTTGTCATCAGCCTATCTTTTGTCGTTTTCATCAGCAAGTTTCCCCCGAAAGTGTCCATCCACTCGATTCCCTTAAAAAGCGAAACCCTAGGATGCATGGTTTTTCTCGGGGTCAATCCATTTCTCATCCCCCTGTCGAGCCAGCAAGCTTCCTCCGAAGAGTCGCCAATCATCCGGCTTTCAGCTTTTCATCAGCCTATCATTTTGTCGCTTTCATCCGCCAATGTCCTCGCAAAGCGCTTTTCGCTTCTGGGCCACACAGCAGAATTAACAGGGTTGAGACAGCCCCTTGCGCAAGCAATGTGTTTCTTTTCAGTTTCCCAACGCCGGGCCAGGATTTGTTGCAACTTGTGCCCATCCGGAAGCTGAGGCTACATGATGCTGGGCACCCTGGTGGCCGAGAACGACGTGCCTCTGCCGGCGCTCTGCTGCGTGGTGATCTTTACCGCCTGCGCCTGGGTCTTGGCGAGGCGCCTTCTCCGCTTCGATGGACGAGGGGCACCGGTGCCACCCCAATTTGCTTCAGAAATATAGCTCATGCCCGTTTCTCCTGGCTGTTTTGAATGTGTGCGTGTGTGCGTGTGGGTGTGGGTATGTGGGTGTGTGTGTGTGTGTGTGGGTGTGTGTGTGTGTGTGTTTCTTCAAGGGTCCTGAGCTGGTGGGCGGCCTGTGGTTTCATCTGCCTCTTTTTAATTTTGAATGTTCCAAGCTCACGGATTCGGAGATAAAACGAGCTCACTTTTTTACGGTTTTCGGTCCCTTACTTGTGGATCATGTGTGTGGAAGGAAGGTCGCACACTGAGTGCTCAGCCCAGATTCGTTCCTTTTTGGGAAATTGTTGTGGGATTGGCAGATTCATGGCCCGAGTGGCAAAGCCAGGTCCGCTGGAAAAACCTTATGTCTTACCCCAGCAAGTCATGCGCGTAGAGGGATGAACACGGGTCAGAGATAGCTTGGTTTTCGATCGGGTCAACCATCAGCGAAGATATGTCTTGATTTGTAGAATGTAGGTGGGTTGTTTCTTGGCACACTGGGCCTTCAGATAGGGACCAACTCACTTGCAACCAAAGAGAATCGACCTAAAATCACCTTTTCGGTTCCTCAATTTGCCCCCATGTTTAGTGAAAGTTCCAATAGGTTCACCTTTGATTTCACGAGGAGCAGCAGGGAAGACTTGAGGAGGACTTTCCATAGGAATCGGGCCAACCATTCCCCTACCCTGGTCCGCGTCTTTCTTTAACAACATTTCACATGTTTGATTGGGTTGCATATTGTTTACTTGAAGAGGGGTCAATCAAGGCAGATAGCAGGGACCCACATCTGAACTCATGTCTGTCTGTTTGCTGGCTGCTTTTCAGTACTGAAACAATACTCTGTGCTTAGTTCACCATGAGGTCCAGGATCGTAGAAGTGGGTCGATATGAACACATGGGGAGTTGCCAAAGGATAGAATCCATGTGGTGGTTGGATGCGCTTGTCCTTAGGCAGTTTACTTGAGCATTTGGAAGAAGTCTGGAGTAACTCAGTCTGCGATTGCGATGGGGTCATGATGTTGACCGTTTCTGGTGGTTGTCCATTTCAGCCACCGGGGCTGTTTCCCTGTAACCTACCACTGAATGTGAGCAAGTTTGACAATGGTAGACCAAGTTGACCAATCGTGGTATGGCCTTTTTTTCTGTGACCAAGATGGGCACCGCGATAGGTTGGACCTCTACCTGTCTCGGCGCATTCTGGCGATGGCGGCCTGTTTGCTGATTGCCCCGCCCTTCCTTGTGACTGTGCCGCCTGGCGCGTGTAGGGGAATGAGCTCAGGGTGTGGTTGGAATCCCTCCCCCTTCCCAAACACCACAAACACGTGAATTGCGGGGGAGATTCACTGTTGAAGGACAGAAGCCTGCCCCAGTTGGGGTTCATCAAGACAATCAGACTCGGTGTTGCACACTGCAAGTATACACGCCAATAGGGCAGCCGCTTTTTTGCCGTATCCAATGGAAAGCCCCTGCCTGTCACCAGCTGTTTGAGACATGTTGGTTGGAAGGCCGGAACTCAAGGAATCGAGGCTCAGGCTTGCAATCTGGGCGCCAGGCAGTCGATCTCATTGAGGGGTCCCACTTGGAAGTATAAGTTGTGCTGCAAACGGCAACAGTCGTTTTCTAGCCGAGCCGTTTCCAACAATTCAAAGGCTGAATATATATATATATATGTATATATATATATATACGCCCATGTATGAACCCCTGGTATGAACCCTAGTTTCTGGGTTAATTAACCATCAGTTATGGCTTCATCATCGGAAATCACTCCCCAAAAGTCCAAAATGGCCACGGTTCATATAAGGACCTATACAATCAGCATTTGACAAATCATAAAGTGGACAAGTGCAAGCAGGGTGCCCTACGAGTTGCGAGGCTCGCAGGTGGCAACTGTGCAGGGAGGAAATTTCCCGGGAAGCTTCTCAGAACCTTCGATGGGGTCTGAGGCCAGAAGTGATCATTTGCTTCACAAAACGTGATTTGGGGTTGTGTTTTTAGTGTGCACGCTTTTGGGGCCCGTTTAAAAGAACATCAACAGGAAACTGCCCCTTTCCCTTTCTGCGACACACCCATTTGTATTCGCAAGCTTCAAGGAACCCTCACTTCCTGAGTTCATGGCGACTCTATACATTTTGGGACGACCATTTTAGTGGTGAATCAAACTTTCAGACTTTTTTGGGGCAATCCACTCAGGACGTAAGAGCCAGACAGAACAGACCGAGGAGTTTCAGCCTCCACCGTGGGGTGGGCATGGCCCATCCGCTGCCGGCGGCCGGCTTCGCGCTGCTCGGGCATGTTAAAAGATCGATTCTCTTAACAGATTAACAGGATCTGTCAGGCGCCATGATCGCGGGAGGGTATTTGTTTTGACATTTTGCCAAGGGGTTTTTCAGGGATCCCTCCATTTCAATATTTTTTGGGCCTCCAAGAGCTGGAAACCACCTGTCACTTGCAACTTGGGGGTACTCCAGTGACCCCTGTTTCCTTTCCTTGTTCTTTTAAACCACAAGGTTGGCAATTGGTCGCCGGCTGTGTTGCGGACCAATGCAGGAAGCAAGTAGTTTAACTTGCGCAAGCGATGGGGATGGTGGAAAGGGGGAGGGTTTGAAGGAATCCGAAGAAAGCGGTGCACATGACCTTCCGAAGCCCTACAGAACCGTATTGTGGATGGATGCGAAATCCCTTCGCACCACGAAGCGAAACCATGGTTGAAACCATTGCCGGTTTGGATTTTCAAGGGAATCAAACAATTTCCGTTGGGTTTCTTAAGTGGTGCCTAATAGATTTGGCAACCATCCACACTATGTCAAAGCAAATGGTGTCTCTTGTGGGCCTAGGCGTTTCAGCGTTTCTCTCTCCAATCCAACTTCTGGCCAGGGTGGGCCCAGTTTTCAACCATTGGCTGGCGACTGTGGTGAAGGATGTGTTGTATTGGGCTGTCATTTTGCAATGGCGTTGCTTTCAAAGTGGGTCAGACCTGGATGTGTGTTCCAATGGGTACCCTTTTTTTTGAGGGTGTTGTGGGTCCCATCGACCAAGCAAGAAATGGATGTGTCTACAAATGGGTAGCCGTCGAAGGGAACCCGAAAAAAGCCAACCAGCAGGAGGGTCCCTAATTCTTTCACACCCGGATGTCACGCTTGTTTGTGATGTTTCCTGTCAGGAGGACAGGGAATGAAACGGGTTTGGCTTTGGGTCGGTCAAATCCCAGTCCCCTGCAAATTAACGACCCCAAAAGTGGGTCCCCCAGAAGGAGATTCTAAAAACGATGTTACATGATGGTTTCGCGGTTTCATTTGCAAGAGTGTAAGTCATTGATTTCGGTTCAGGACATGGGATGCTCCCTGCGTGCTCCGGTAACTGCTCCCCTTAAGCATAGTTGAACGGGGCAATCTCCAGACGTCCCTTGGTTGCAGAGAGTGGATTTGCCACTGCTTGAAGTTCATGCTCCTTGGATATGGTCGGAAAACGAGAAGGAAAAGGGACGGGGGGAGGATCTACCAAGTGCCAAGTGTTTTTTTGCAGGCCAATGCGGCCTTGCCCACAGCGGATTCCCATAGACATTGAATGTTGCCGGTGGGGGGTCACGACGTTCCATTTCATTGTGCCTTGTGTCGCGTAATTGCCATGCTCCAGCATCTTTCCATTGCGACTGTCAATGGGTGAGATCACAGCGGTGGGTCAGGACGCAGGACTCGACATTTGCTGAGGGGAGGAGCCTGAGATGCCTGATGCGTGCTCGAAATGAGCTCGTGGCCCTGTGACATGCAGGTCCTGCCCATGGCGGGCAAAACACAGTAACCAACATGATTGGCATGTCCAGGCCATGCATTTTGGTTCAACCTTGCAGGGTTGACAACAAGACATGGTTTCCTTTAAGCCCACCTAAGAAAGAAAAAGGCACCCTCCAAGACAGACACGCCCACATATTGTTGCTTTGCCAAGGGCTCTGGGGCCCTTGATCCATCCCGAGATCTGAGGACAAGCTGCTACCGCATCATGGTGCCCTTCGCTTTCTTCCTGCACTTGCTTTGGATCGTGTTCACCTTGCCCCCTGGCTGTGGGTAAAGCGCGTGTCCCTGCTTGGGTGTGGCGTGCTTCAGCATTCTCACGTGTTGAATGGAGGTAAGATTCGAGGTTTTGCCTCATGGATTCATCGCAGCAGTTCATTGACATACATTTGGCGCGGCCAGTTTGCACCACCGGTGCCATGGCTGCCGCTGCCAACCACCGCAACTGGTAGTCAGGTGGGTTGTCTGGAGGTGCAGAGGTCAGTTACCTTCTGTACAAGGTGTACATACTGCCCTATGAAAGTGGTGTACCCCACCCTAGGTAAGCCGCCTGGACAGCCATCAAAACCTGAGTGATTGAAGGTCAGTTCTTGGGGTAGCCTGCAGTTGTTTTACCCATGTAGGTGTGGATATCCGCCCTTTTAACTCTTCTCAATGGTTTTGGGTCCCATTGCCCGCAACACCAGTTGGTTTTGGCATGGGTGTGGTGCCACCCCGGCTCCCCCGATAGGCTCAATTGCCCAATGCCGACCTTTTCACCTTTTAGCTTACCCTTTTTGGGTTCCCAGTTTTAGTCATGGCAACCCAAAGGTGATCACCTTTTATTCCCCCCCCCCCCCTACCATCCCACCTTCCCACCATCCCCACCACCATCCCACCATCCCCCCCCCCCCCCATAGGCCATAAGCGTCCGAAGAGTTCCTTTCCTGAGGATCGTCGCCAGGGCAGTGCCCTTTGGCAATGTGGAGCTCCCTACAAACTTTCGCCGCTTGACTTCACCGGGCTGTTCCGAGTCGCCTGAACGGTTGAATTTGCGTTTTGGCTTAGGTTTGAGTTGTTGAGGTGCTGTTCCCCTCCCATTAACATGGAACCTGACAGGGGTCCCTGCTTTAAAAGGAACATTGTTTTCCAGAACCCCGAAACAGCAGGCCCCATGTGAAGGGTGCGTCGGTACTTGTCTCTTGTTGTTACTTGTCAGTTCGTGATTCACTTGTGGCTTGAGGGGGCTTGAAATCTCCAGTTGGCCACTGCTCCGAGTCCCTAACCCTCAGCTATGACGGAAGCTGTTGATGTAGCTGCTTCACATGTTTTGCTTCAGACCAGACAGGCCCATACTTAAAGAACTGGTAATCATGTTCCCATTGCAACCTTGGGAGGTTTGCACACACAAGCCTTTAAAAGAGCTGTGACGTCCAAATCGGTGACCGAAAAGGTAGGTTTTCTTTTGGCCGGCCCGGAAATCAGCGACCCTTTTCCAGTCTCTTGATTGGCTTTCCTCATTGGCTGCCTAGGCAATGAGAACGCAGGAGTAAAAATAAGAGCTTACCAGTTTTGTTTTTTGCTCTTGTTTTTCTTTGTGTCCCGAGGGAATGTGTCTTTGTTCTTTGTTTTTTAGTTGTTTTGTATAGTGTCTGATGGGAATGCTTCACTTTGAGATCTTTTGGACACACCACCCGGAAAAACGCGCCAGGTTGATTCAGGTTTTTCCTTCCCGGGGCTGGCGCAAGGGAAGTGCTGGAGACATGTGGACGGATCCCGGCCGGGACCCACCCCACGGTTTTTTTCTCGGTTCTGGGACGAGGTGAAGGATTCAACCTCAGACTGTCAAAGGCGTTTTTTGGTGATACCAGGCTTGCGCCAAGTGGCTGTGTTCACATGTTTCCGCACATGTTGGTTCAGCATCCTCACATCCGTGGCCTGGTTTTTTGAGCCCATTCTGTTCTGGCTGCCAGAAGGTTATGGGGCACCTGGTTGACCCAATTCTTCACAGCGTTCCTCAAATGTTTCTTCGGTGCTTTCCAAAGAGGTGACTGGGGCAAGGTTTTCCAGCTGTTTGAAAGGGCGCCGGACTCGGAGCTGCATCCAAGTTCGCCAAGAGGAGCCTTCTCAGGGCTCCTTAAAAGATACATTCTGCCCCTTTGAAACATGGCCTTTTCCACCAAAATAAGGGGAAACCACCATTTACAAGGCAATGTTCAGGTGTATAATCGAAGGATTACTGCTTCTGTAAGGACATTGAAGGTTCATTGCTCAGGGCCCTTGTTTTAGTGCCATGGACAAAACACCAGCAGAATGCGCAGGTCCAGTGAGGACATTGCAGTTCTGAGCCAAAGAAGTGGACACCTCCCGGAGTTCGCAGCCAGGCAGCGTGCTTTTTCTGGACGTCTTTGGGTGGCTGGCGGAAGCCGCGGACCAGGACGGGTCCAGAAGGGACATGTTCAGAGTGTGTATTTGTGTGTGTGTGCCTCCTACTTAGGGACGCACAAAACTGCTGTTTGTCCTTTTGGGTCACTTCAAAACCAACACCGGGTGCCCTGAAAACAAGATACCACTCAGTTGTGGGGTGTGGAGGACGCCCACCCCCCGTAGAAGTGGAATTCGGGGACTGGAATTGAATTGCAGTTCCACGTGCCGTTTTTTGGGTATGAGTTTTGGAGATACCCTCCCACCAACGAACATGGAATTTTACAGGAACTGTCCCCTCCTTTCAGGGACACGTTCTGTCTTCCAGAAGCGGTCGGCGTTCCGGACGGACACCTGGTTTTGATTATGTCACTTCCAAATTCCTGGGCTACCTGAGTATCAGTGTTTTTAGGGGACCCACGGAATACGTCCAACGGGCCCACTGGCCACTTGTGAGACCCTCAACTCCTTGGTTTCCCGCAAGGCGAGGAGAAGGGGTCCGGCTGGCAAATGCCAACCGATTTTGAACCAAGAAAGGCCGATTGTGAACAACAAATCCGTAAGACAGGGGTTTGTACCAGGCTTCATGTCGGGGTTCAGCTCAGCCTTTGACAATGAAAGCCATCAAAGCAACCGCTGGCTTCTAACCGAAGCTGCAATGCTCGCTCTCAATTTGAAACCGCCCAGCGCAGGTTGATGGTTGATTGGGGGTCCCAACCTGAACCTGTCCAAACGCTTCCAAAGAGAGAAGCCTGTGGTTGTGGTTCATCTTATTGTCTTAGTGCAACTGTCTGACGTTTTTGTCATACCGTCACAGGGATAGGATTATATATGATTTTTCCAGACCCCCCCCCTCCCTCACACCACCCCTCCTTCCGCCTTCCCGGCCTTTCTTCACTTAAAGGGGCATTGTACTTGGTAAGTGGCTAGTAACCCTGGTTCTCACCCACTTGGGCAACTTATAACCATGGTAAAAGGATCATAGCCAAGCTTACGAACCGCTTGCCAACTACAATGCCCCTTTCAGTCTAGCATTTCAGCTTCCCTCTTGGTGGTTTGGAGGGGTGTTCCTCCTTTTGGCCTCTAGGAGAACCAAGGACTTCCCCCCCCAAGGCCGACTCGCACCCGACCGAACGAAGGACACGGCGGACGAGCGCTCCCGCATGCCGCGGCGGCTGAGCGCTGTGAGCCCGAAGCCAAGAGGTGAAGGAATTCGCGGCTTCAAGGGCGACATCGACGTGTACCCAGCCGTAGGGTGTGTCTTTTTAGGGGACGACCGCCGCCCCAAATTGATGGTTTTCCTCCCCCCCATTGTTTGTTGTTTAACATAAGATAAGAGTGAATACATAAAGTAAGAGTGAATTTTCTTGTGGCTGTATTCCCTTGGGCGTTGTGGTGGCATTCCTTTGCGCAACCCAGGCATGATACTGTGGCTGGTTGCGAAATCCATTTCTAAGAAACCACGGTTGAAACCATAACGTTGGTTGGTATTCTACGGTATGGGTGTGTCTTTCTTAGCGGACCCCCCCCTCACATAAAAACCTTATAATATATAAAGCAAATAAACTAAATGATGCTAAATAAGCAACTAGTTTCTTTTGATGTCCCTTTGAAACGGCCACACATGTACCCTCAAAAAACAATGCCCAAGTTACAGTTGGGCGAAATAAAGTAGATGGGGTGATTCCCCCCGGTTTTGGTGATCACCTGGTGGGTGCCCTCGTGGTTCCGCCATGGTTCTGTGGATAATATTTCCAGCCGGCATTTAAAGGGGAGACCAACAACTTGGCTCCCAGTCATCTGGTTCAACTTAGCTTTTTGGCCTTTTAGTGAGTGGTAGTTTCCCTTCAACCCACGAAAAGTTATTCAATGTTACCGGATCAGAAAACGGGCAGCCCAGAAAAGGCGGACGAAGTTTGACAACCCATTCCCCTGCGCCATTGGAAGTGGTTCTTGGGTGCCTGGGCTAGGTTAGATTTTGAGCGTGGCATGTGATGCATCCCTCGAAACATTTAATTAAAGAGGAACCCAAAGCAACAAGTTTGAGAAAGAAGACTCACAATGCAGTCACTTTCAGGTTGACTATCCACGGCCCTTTGGGCTTCAGACTCCGGTGTTGCCTATGTGTTCACTTAGTACTCTGGACAGACGAAATCCATTTCGCACCACCTAAGAAGCCCTAAAACGAGGATTTCCCTGTACATGCCAGCAAACAAGGAATTCCCGTGGTTTGGATGTGGTGCCACAGTGTCACGTTTGGGGTCCCACCCCCGAATACATCCGACGCTGGCAAATAAGTTTTAAGGGAATGGCTTTTTCCTTTAGACTCCACGGGAATGGGACAGGTTGCGGGAGTGTGGAACTGTCAGCTTGAACATTTCGAGCATGCCCTCAGCTGCAACCAAGACTGTGGTGTAGAACCCCCAGGTGAGGAATCCATGCAACACCCTACCCCGCCAGCAAACAGCAAGGATCAAGAAACAGTCCTGAAACCTTCATTGAGGGATGTTCAAGGGCCCCTGAGGTTGGTTGTTGGGGGGTACCTGGGTTCCTCAGGGACCCCTGAGTTGTGTTTAAGTCTGTTGGGCTCTTACACGCGGTTGGTTTTGATAGCCCTGGGTGTCCCAAACGCCAAGCTTCTGAGCTCATTCCATTTTCCAAGTGAGCAGCGCCGACCGTGGACCCTTGTTGGCAATTTTGGGTATAGTGGTTCTGCTACCTGTTTGAATCAGGGTCTTAAGCCTACAAAATAGGAAATACGGGTTTGACTGCATTGGTAAAACCAAACGTGCTTCGGGCGCTGAAGTCGTTTGGTTCCACGGCCACTGACCCCTCCCGAGGCGAAGGAGAGGAACTCCCTGAAGGCCAAGACGGCTTGCGCCTAGACGTGGCATTGGCCGAAACGGGTTTGAAGCTCCAATTGACGGAGGCGAGGGAAAACACCTGTCCTTTTTAGGTCAGTTTCATTCCGTTTAGTAGGGTGATTTGTTTTCCCAAAAGGAGACCTATGCCACTGGTGATTTACTTGAGGTTCCTTGAAGTCAGGTTTTGACATGGTAGGATTTTTGGGCACCCACTTTTCGGTGGTTTGAAGGGGGGGGACCAAAACTGCCTTGTTGGGGGTCCCTTCCCTACCCTTGTTGGGGGTCCCTTGCTGGGGATGTATCGAAGTGTTGTTTGGCACTTGCCCATTAATGATCCAGCTCACCCTGGGTGATGCCGCTTTTGCCCGCGCACAGCACACACACAAAGGGCACCCTCCAAACGACACCCCCATATTCTTGAGACACCCAAGGGGAGTGTTTAAAAGTTTCAAGCAAGGTTATCGACTTTGCACGGGTCCCGAGCAATCCAATTCTGTGACCCGGGCAGAAGTGCACCAGGGTCCAACCACTGCTGTGGATGAACGAAACCGTGCACCACTTTGCTGTTTGTTGGTATTTATCAGGGAATTATCATTCCAGGGTTTCTTAGGTGGTGCGAAATGGATTTCGCAACCATCCACAGTATGACCATGGTCGCGGTCTCTCTCGAATGACGCCGGTCCCAGCTGAGGCCTGAAGATGTGCTGCAGATGGTGGCGCCCATTTGCTGCAAGCTTCGGGCACAGCTGAATGGGGACCGTGGGATGGGGCTCGCTCGCGCATGTTGCGCATGCCGCACGCGCATGCTGCGGGGTTGCCTAAGAAAATCGCAGGTTGTTGGAACAGGCGCTATTCCCATGCTACTCCCCTACATGTGAAAATGAGTCTTTCTCAATAGTGGGGACCCCTCCAGGTAGCTGGGTTCCTTTTGGTTCCCCTTACCAGGAGCCTTACCATCCAACAAGGTGTCCCGTTTGAGAACCCCGCCCCTCACACATTCACATGAAACCTAGAAAGCCATCAGTATGCCATCAGTTTTAGTTCCGAATCTTCATTGGGGGTGCCGGCTTTTGGGTTCCATGTGAAAAATTGCGGGAGATGCCATGCCGTAGTTGGTTTTTCAGCGAGAACTTCTGGCTGTCGCCATCCCAGAGGGTTGCGGGGAGGTTCCGAGGTAGGCAATGATGGGGGTGGTCAAGTGAAGTTTGGTCTGTGCGGCTTGGACTGAGGAGTGAGGAGGGGTGTATTTGATTGTATGTGTTCTAGAGTCGGTCAGCAAGGGTGCCAATGGGTGCTTTGATGGTTGTTGCCTGCGATTCCAAGAAAGGCCCAGCATGAACAGGCAGCAAACTATCCCTGAGATCAGGGAGCCGCTTATGCACTTTATAGCGCAGCAAACACCCAAACAAAAAACAATGCAAATAAGTAAGTCCCATCAAACTGTAGGTTTTGCCTCTTGGTTGCCCCTTGAAGCCCTCAGACGCCAAATCCGAACCAGAGCCGCTCCCCGGCGCGCTCCCCGCGTCTCGTTTCCTTTGCGGCGCCGCAGGACCTGGAGCGCTTCGAGTCGCAGACCTCGCAGGCGATGTTGGACGAGGAGGCCAAGGAGCTTCTCAGGCGCCGGCGCCGCCTCGCCCGCCCGACGGGGATGTCTGGGCGAGAGCTGGGAGTGTGCTTTTTTCTCTCCAGTGTCTGACTTCTGATAGTGCCAAAGACGAAAGATGGGGAAGCCAGCATAGTGAAAATAGTTGGTGGTGCGAAAGTTTGGATTTGGTTTTCCAGTTTCTGGCTTTGATAGCCAAATCTGTGGAAGCCACCCCCAAACCACCCCCAAGTGGAAAAAGGGGTAACATCTAACCACTTTTAAATGCCCTAGATTACCACCGAAGTCCGTTGAATGAATGGCAAGTTACCCAATTTGGATGAGGAGTTTCCTGACAGTTAAACAATGGTGGTTATATTAACCTCCTTTGATAGCCCATTTGAAATCTAGGCAAAATCTAAATGGACCCTTAAATTGTCCCACTTGCATATCGGTTATATACCCCTTGTATAGGCAATACTGTGAGTCTCAGCTTTGCCCATCGTGTGTAGCCAGGCTTTCTATATTGCCTATACATGTATATATGGGGTATGTAAGGGGAATGCAAGTGGGACAAGTTAAGAGTCCATTTTCACGCCCAGTAGTTTTTTCCTACACCCTTTAATTTAATGGTGGTTTGAACCCCAAGGATGGTCCCCACCTCCAACCCACTACCCTAAAGTGACAAAGGGTATGTAACCCCTAGCCACTACAAACAGCGTTTGTACACAGCCTCCGCCTGCGGGCAATGGTTTCGGGGTAGTGGACACCATCTTGTCGTTTTCCCCCCAAGATTCCCACTACTGTCCACCAACCACTGCCCCATAGCTGCAATGGGACATGCAGCCAGTACATAGGGGTTTTGTTACGGGTTTGTTCCTCGTGCTGCCGAGGAACGCCAAGCGTTGTCTGCAGAGGGCCCCGATTTCTTTGGCACCAGTGCTCCATCGCCTTTTCACAGCTTAGTAATTGTTATCCCGGGAGTCGCCGGGATCACTAGGTTTAACCCCCGGAAAAAGGACTAAAACAGTTCTGCACATTTGGTACTTGTGTCGCCTTAAGCAAAAGATCAACTGGCAATTAAGCCTTGGTCACAACCCCCTCCTTACCCATTGAGGTTGCACACATTTGATTCCAGGCCCAAGTTGAGCCTTAGCCCTGACCCGAGCCCAGAAAGCCGTGCTTTGCGAGGCGTTTGCGGCGGCAGTTTCAGCGCATCTCCACCCAGCTGGATGAAGTGGAGGCGACGCATGCCCGTAGAAGCCGCCCCAAGCAAATGGGTGTTTCTTTTCCGCCCCAGGCAGATTGGGCTTGGGGACCCCTCAAAATGGCAGTTTTGAAGGGAACCTAAAAGAAAATCCATTGTTTTATCAGTGCGCCACAAAACATGACACACTACCTGACATGACCGGCCTTGGACGCAGTCAAAAGCAACCTGTTCTTTTCAACTCACTTGCCCAACAAAGGCCTTTTAGCCTTATGGTTTCCCTGATTTGGTACGTATTGAGTAAACGTTACAACAGGGTAACCTTCTATTTCTACATCCTGACGCTCTCGCAAGACTTTAGAAAGCCCTCACGCCCTCACTCAGATGGGTTCGGGACTCCAGACAGCTCAATGTCATGTCCATGATTGTTGAAGCCTCCTGCGTTGCTTCGGCTTCCCTTTCAATAGTTTTTTTTTTTTCCGGAACCAACTGTTCGTGCACACCTGGCTTCTTGCAACTCGAGCTAAGAAACAAACTCATCGACGTTTGCGCCTTTGTTTCGCTCCTGGACCCAAGAAGCATAGCTTCAAGCTTCCCATTGGCATTCATTCTGTTTTTGTTTTTTTTGGCGGGAGGGGGGGGGGGAAGTAACAGCCCGCGTGTTTGTTTTGCTTGGGGGTAGCCTCTGCCGGGGCTTCTCATCGAACGAAGCGCATCCGACGGGTGTCGGAGGCGAAGGACCCCACCGCCTTCATGGCGAACAGACCCGCGGAGGTGGGTCGGGGGCGGGTCCCTCAAAAAAGTTCCCCGTGGTATGCGTTGCCTCACGGGGCGGGACCTTTTGGACGCCAGGGAGAGGAAAAAAGAGAGAGAGAGAGAGAGAGAGAAATAGAAAACAAAAAGCCTTTTCATGGCCATGCCCATGCCAAAGGCTGGCCTATTGAAGTGTCGCCTTTCTCTGAGTTGGTCCCAAACTTGTATTTCCAGGCCTTTTGCAACTGAGTTCTGAGTTTCCTTCGTTGTTCCTTTTCAACCCGCAAAAACGGGCAACTGTTTGCAGGGGGTCTTCATTAGGATTCTGGAGAAGAAAGACTATCATTCCAAACAACGGGGTTTCCGAACTCACCCATGTTGAAGCTTCCTTTTATGGAGCTGTTTTTGTTGAAAACATGTTGCAAGACCTACATGATGATCGCCCCGTTGACTTCGCTTAGTGCAGCTGAGCGCGTTCCACGGCTCCCTGTTATTTCGCAAGCTAGTTGAACCCTCAAAACGACCGAGTCCCTTTAGCACACAAAAGGCCTCGCAACAAGATGCGCTCTTTGGAGTGCAAAGTGGGGTGCTTAAATTAATAAGTCATCCATGTTGCGGTGATTTTCCTTTAAGAAGTGAAGGTTCGTTTGACCCTGAAACAACCCAGAACCGCCGGAAAACCCAGGATCGGCGATTCGACCCCGTGCCGCTGTTCAGGACGAATCTACAAGGCACGTCCCATCCGTTTCTGGGGGAAAACAACAGCCTTAGGGATTCCTTTCGTTCCAGCCCAGCTGGTGGCTTATGATATCCACAGGAGGGTCACTGGATGTTCCTTCAAAAGTGTCAGCAGTTCACTTTTCGTTTCTTGAAACGATCGCTGCTTTTGGAGATTCCAGGAAAATGGCACGTAGAGCCACGTGTGCAAAAGAAAATGGCTCGTGCCTGCCGAAATCGGAAGCTCACCCGAGGCTTCCGAACTCGGAACCGCCAGGAGTCAGAGACCGTCTGGCTGCGGCTGGAGATCGAGCGCGCCTTGGAGTGCATGGGGCTCCGATAGGAGCGGTGGGCCCCTGAACAAACCTACAGAAAGTTCTCCTCTGCAAAGAAGTTTGTTTGTTTGGTGGGTATTTGGCAAAAATGTTCATTCCAGCTGGTTTGTGGGTATTAGTTGTTGTTTGGCAGTATTTGTTTGTTTGTGGGTATTTGTGCATTCCAGTAGCTGGTTTCTATGAGTTGTTTGATTCCCCAAGCTAGGATGGATGCTCAATAGCGGGTACTGTTTGATTCACCCCAGGTGGAACGCAAAAAGAGGATGGGTCAAATCTGTTTGGACGCGAATTGGAGTCTAGCCTGGGCATGAAACCCTGCATCCTTCCACATGCACCCGTCTTGTAGAGGTTGGCCTCAATGAAGACTTCTATCCACACGTTTTCCCCTTGGCACAAGGAAGATATGCCGGTACTCAAGCATCACACGACTTCCTTTATATGATTCGCAGTAGGCTAGGGTTGCTTACTCCCTCTCTTCCGCTTTCCCTCTCTCCCTCTTTTTCTCTCTCGTGCTCCCTCTCGTCTTTTGCCTCTCTCCCTCTTACAAGCTCGCGCATGTTCGTTCCTTGGCGTGCCGTTTGACGCCGCGCTCAAAGCGCAAAGCGCAACAGGGCTGCACATGGAGCCTCTTGATTTTTCCAGCAACAGGTCGACGGGCAAATCCTGGTTGGAAGGGTGGCCGAGTTTGAGGCAGTTCCACTCATTGTCCCTGGTTGTGGGTAGAGGCTCCAGGGGCGGCATTGCGGTGGTTAACAAATAGTATGGAATTCATTGGGGCATCCATTTAAGACTCAGGCAGGGATCGTTGTTGCGGGCTGCACAAATCACGAAGTTTCTGCTAACCAACCAAAGTTTTTGAAAACACCCAGGGATGTGAATTGTTGATAGAAGCTTTGCTACAGGCGGCGGCCGCATGATGCAACTCTTCCACCACTGCGAGGACGATAAGACCATGTGCGAGGACTGGGCTTTGAAAGGGTGCCCGAGGAGAAACGACAAGACTGCACGAGTTATTCAGGTTCGAACAGGGGGTCAAATCACATCGCCACCAACCTAAGCCACAAATTCAAGACCAAGGGGAAGATTTTACTAACTTGAGGCCAGGCACCCTCTATGAAGGAATCTTCTTGGTGAGGTGGTTTGACCTCAGATGCGCTCGACAAACTTAGTACAGCAGATGATTGCCTTTCCATGGGGAGTAATCCCTCCACAAAGCCTGAGCTCCCCTAACCTGAAGCCTGACATTTTCAACCACTGAAACTCGAGCCGGAGCACAGTGCTCGCAACAACGGTGCTTACAACACAAGTGAGGTAGAACGCAAAATGCTGTAATGCATGCCAACCTTGCTGTGCGAAACGCACGCGGCCGTTTGCTGCGTTGCTACTTTTACTTGGCTGTCAAGCATGCTTCAGTGTTCTAACTACATGGCTAGCAGGCTTAGGTGGTTGATTCTGAAACGGGTTACTTCTGGTTTAAGGTCCGGTCAGGATGTTGCTTCGTGGCTTGGGGATTTGAACCCCTTTTCAGACCAAATGGGGAAGGTAGCCCTAAGGTCCGATTCACCAAATACCACCCACAAGGAAGCCAGATCTCCAGCGGTGCCGTTTTTTGAGTTGTTTAGGGGAAACCAGAACCTTTTCTTTGGAGGGTGCCGTTTTTTTGGAGTTGTTTAAGGGAAACCAGAACCTTTTCTTTGGAGGGTGCCGAATTTGCTTTGGAGGGTGCCGTTTGTTGGACTTGTTTAAGGGAAACCAGAACCTTTTGATTGCAGGGTGCCGTTTTTTGGAGTTTTTTACGGGAAGCCAGAACCTTTTCTTTGGAGGGTGCCGTTGCCTGGATATGTTTAAGGGACACCAGAAGAGGGTGCCTTTTTCTTGGAGCTTGAGGGAAACCAGAACCTTTTCTTTGGAGGGTGCCGTTTTTTAGAGTTGTTTAAGGGAAACCAGAACCTTTTGATTGCAGGGTGCCGTTTTTTGTAGTTTTTTACGTGAAGCCAGAACCTTTTCTTTGGAGGGTGACGTTGTATGGATATGTTTAAGGGAAACCAGAAGAGGGTGCCGTTTTTTTGGAGTTTAAGGGACACCTGAACCGGTGCCGTTTTTTTGAGTTGTTTAAGGGAAACCAGAACCTAATCTTTGGAGGGTGCCGTTTTTTGGAGTTGTTTACGGGAAGCCAGAACCTTTTCTTTGGAGGGTGCCGTCTTTTGGAGTTGTTTAAGGGAAACCAGAACCTTTTCTTTGCAGGGTGCCTTCAAAGTAAACATTCCTTCCCTTTTTTCGCGGATTCCCTGCTGGCCATGGTTGAAGCTGGGCACCAACTGGATTGTTAATCCTGAGTTGCGCATGCCAAAAGGTCGTGATTTCCCTTGTTGCACTTATGCCCCACCGCAGAATTTACAGATTCGGATTATATCTCCTCATTTTGAACAACCAAGGCCAACAAAAATGAGGGTTTCTAGGGTTCGGGGTCCCTGAGTTTTTGAACAACTCAAATGTGTGATTCTGGAAATCGGCTGTGGGACCCCTGTGAATCTGTCGGGAACGGAAACCGCAGGATCCTCCTGCCAGCGCGCGAGTGATAGACCTCTTCAGCCTGCGCACAGACCACGAGAGGCCTGCAGCTCAACCAACCACAATGTCACCGCTGTAGAAACACACTCCTGAATTCGGATCCAGAACCCCTTGTTCAGAGGCCTCTCGGCGCTCCTTGCTTGGTGACTCGGACCTATGTAAAACTGCAAACGCATGAGTTCGATCAGAACCCTCAAAATCAAGCCGGGCATTCATGGCTTACCACCTGATCCTTGAGGGGTTCAGCGAGGCGTGATTGTAGAATCTAGTTGTCTGCGCCTTATGTTTCTCCCCCGTGTGAACTGGCCACAGAGCCAATGAGTTTGGGGAGCTGCGCGCGCTGCAAGGAGTCTTACAACAAGTCCATACCACAACACAGCAAGCTGGTTTCACTTTTTCTGCTGTAGCATAGTACAACGACCATGCAGCAAGCGGGAGTCGCATAGGAGTGGATCTCCCTTACCGCAAGCAAGCCAGGGCACGCAGAATTGGGAGCATGCGTAACCAGGACGCTTGACCCCACCCGACCCGCATCCCCCCCACCCCCCCGCCTGCGGAACGTGCGAGAACCACGCACTGCGCGAACGTCACTGACACCCCGACCCCCCCGAACCCCCCCGCAAGGAAACCAGGGCCCGCGCAGCTGGATTACGTGGCAGGGTCAGTACTGTGAGTGTCCTGCGAGACCTGGTCACTCCAAAAACTGCGCCGCGAAGCGATCAGCAAGAGCACGGTTGTGGAGCTGGATTACGTGGCAGGCGCAGTACTTTGAGTGAGTGAGGGCTCCTGTGAGACCAGATCGTTGCGTACTCCGGTGAGTCCAGGCGAGGCCCACCTTAAAGACAGAGCCACACCTTTCATTCTTCCAGTGTTTGGCACCCGGGAATGGTCTAAGCATATAGAAAGGAACAAGTTGGAGAATTCTTCACGTACCGTACCATGATACCGAAGAAGAAGACACATGTCTACCAAAAGACTGGCCAGAACGAGCTATGCCAAACCACAGGAGACCAATTCTTTGAGAAACCAGATGGCGCGTATGTTTTGAGGGCACCCCTTTTTGAGGTGTCAAACACAAGGGACGGCTCGCGCATGTCAAAGGGTTCTCGCAAGGATGCTAGTGTTTTGGTAGGGTTCATTCATCTTGACAAACAAGACCAAAGGGTGACAGCGCTGCAATTTGCCAGGCTTGCCGAGCAGGTAAGCCTCCTAAGAAGGCATTGCGCCTTGGATTGTATGGTGTATGGGTATTTGGCAGGGGTCGTTCCGTTTGGAAGAGGGTTGGGCACCTTTTCTTTGCGCAACTCGGCCCTGAAACTATTTACTGACCACCAAAAGGATGTCATAGCAGGATTCCAACCAGCACATGGTTCTGACATGCTGGCAGGGCACGCGAAGGCTTCTAAGTGACCTCGAAAACTCTCTGAGGATTCCATGGGTGCAAAGGGAACCCGGAAGGGGACGGGTATTTTGGTATTCGCGGAAATGCAATGAAGGTTTCTGCCATCAGCACGTACTGTGTGAATTGTGCGGCCTGCTTCAGCCAACAAGTTGCTAGAGTGCGCTGTACGTGCCTGATGTGCAAGATCATTCCCTCGAAATATGTGGCAAGCCCAGATGGCTAAGCTCATGGGATTTGGGCATATCCAAGCCTTGAGCACCCGCAACGGGTCTGTCGTTGGGAGACCTTGAAGGTCTAACTTCAATCTCAAGACTCAGAGACTTCCCATGTGGTTTTAAAATTTGATGGAGCTGTGGACAGAATACCTCAGATTTCTTCATTTCGATGCACTGTCCAGGCTTGTGCGTTGTTTGAGGGTACCCTTTTCATGCTGGTTTATGGGGGGAACCAAAGGGACACCAAGCCAAATTTTGGGGGGAATCCTTCCACCAAGTTTGGTCGTTCAAAGAGCTGCCCGTCCTGCAACTGCCCCTTTGTCTTTCATTTTGCTGGTTGTTGGATGTGTGGCCAAGGCGGAGGTTAAACTCGTGAAGGCTACAGCCTAGGGTCAGCCTCAGTTGATGGCTTCATGTGTGAGGTGATCGCTTCACCGAGAAGATCTGAAAAGTTGCTAACCTGCTACCCACTTCTCCCATGGTGGTCCGGGGGTTCAAAGAAGACACCCAAAGACAACCGACAAAAACGGCATTCGTCGCTGAAATCGCTTCATGTATTGGGGATTGGGACAAGGCCCGAGTGGGGAATCGGCCCTTGGCAAGCATAGAAGGTACTTCAAAAACCCGCCTTGTTTGTGTGTGTGTGTGTCAACAAACCAGTTTTTCCAAATTTGGCCGTAATTTTCTGGGTACGGCTGCTGCCCCAAGGTGATTTTGCAGCGCGCAGTGCACGCACGACCTCAGAATTTCCCACTGAGGAGGAGCGGGTCGTGCGGTTGGCTGGGTTCCGGAACCCTCTCAAAGCTGCTCCAAACCACACCAGAGCGTATCTGCTTGTCGACCCCATAGCTTTCAGCCGTTGAGTTTCCACAAATCGCAGCTTGGGACCCGTCGCGCTACGGCACGTTCGCGTTTGCAAAGCGCAGGCCCCTCGACTGCCGACGGTGCAGTCAAATCAGACCATGGACTTGACCTTTCACCCGGAGGAGGCTGGGTCCTGGATAGTGGCTTCTGGTGGGCAGAATCGATGAGGCCCTTTTAGACGTCGAATTGCTGTTTTCCTCTTACCAGCCAAAGAGTGAATTTCAGGTTTGGTTTTCTGGGGGCTCCTCATGTTTCTCCTCCTGCAGTAGGGGTCCGAAAGTTCTGGTTGGAAACCAACACCACGGTTTCTGGAAAGTGGTGCGAGCTGGAGTTCGCAACCATCCACCGTAGGTTTCCCCAGCTTCTTGAAGGTAAACCATGGTTAGTGGTTTGGGTGACTTGGGGCTTTGCACCCTTGCCCCCTTTTGGCTAAAATCGGGGCGGCGGGCACCACCCCGGAACACGGTCTCCAAGCCACCGGGCTTGAAAAAACCGTCCACAGAGTTCTTCCTTCCAATTTTGCTCTCCTCTCATTTGCGTGAGACTTTGATTTATGTTTCTCAAGTTTTTGGGGGGCTTCTCATATGGGCGGGGAGCCCAAATCAGCCCCAAAGAAGCCTTATCAAGGCGCCAAACCCCAAACCCCCCAACCCCCCAACCCCCCAACCCCTCAACCCCTCAACCCCCCAACCCCCCAACCCCTCAACCCCCGCTGCGTGCTCTTGCGCGAGCCCACTCGCTCGAATCCAGGGCGGGCAAGCGCCTGAAGAGGCCGAGCAGCAGGCTGAGGACCCGAAATCTGAGGCCCTCTTAGGCCATCCAGCGGGTTGAACTTCCGCATGTCTTCAACTTTTGGAGGGGCGCAAAAAACCGGCCACCCAAAAATGGTTTCAACTAAAGTCAAAAGCTGGGGTTGGCGGGTTGGCTCCCTTTTTCCTAGGTGACTGTGAGAGTTAAACTACTGTGAAACCCACAACGGGCTAAAGGAAGAAAGTTATCCTGACAAGCCTGCACCCTTTGCGCAAAACATCAAGCGGGGAGATCCGTCGACTCAATGAATCTTGGCGGGTTCAGCGTGAATCTTGGCATTTTCGAAATCAATGAGCAACCCAAGTTTTCAAACCACATCCTGGGTGAATAATTAGTGCTCTGACCAGGTATTCCACTGATAGCTTTGCGTGCAGCAATAGCATGCTTGATCAGGCCTTCATCGTTGGCATCATTCGCATCATCAGTATCTGTGGCATCATTGATCAGGCCATCATCATTGGCATCCCTCGCATCATCAGCATCCTTGGTCAAGCCTGTCACTCAACCAGCTAGCATCTGCATCGTTTTTTGGGGGAACCCCCTTTTTTTGGGGCGGAAGCTCCTGTTCTCTCTTTTTTGGGGAGGAGCGCCTGCCTTAGGGCGAACCCCCCTCCTTTGCAGGAGCGGCGGCGGGAGCAGCGGAGCCGCTGGAAGCCGGGGAAGCTGCCCTGGCGCACGGCGCCTCGAAGCTTCGAAGTCTCGGGCCGGGGGGGGGGCAGAGATCTGCCTCTTTGGCTGTGGGTCAAAACCAAATGGTACCATCTTTGCCGAGAAAAACAACACAAAACGCGAAGTTAACAGGTGAGAACCCCTTACCTCTTTAAAAAAACACAACACTGTTCTCAACTTTTTGAGGGTAACATGGGCTAAAAGGTCTGTAAAAGATGAGAACTCCCCCAGGGCTTGGAGTTTTAAGGGGTAAGAACCAAGGGTGCCATCTTTGCCGAGAAAACCTAAAAGCAAAACGCGAAGTTCACAGGTCCCCGCATAAAAGGTTGAGAGCAAACTAGGTCCCCCAGTGCCCTGTTACAATTTCTTTTTTTGGGGGAGGGTTCCCCGGTACCCCGATTCTAACCTTTCTACTGGAGGGCCTAGAGCATAGATCTGTCGATTCGAGCGCGAGCCCACGGATTTTCGGATTCGGGTTGAAACCGCGCGAGAGCCATGAGGACGTCCCTTGAAAATCCCCTTCCTTCAGCTTTTGGAAGAACATTTGCAGATAGGTTTTTTCCCGAATGACCCAAGAAGCAATGGCTCTCCATGGGTTTTTTTTAGGTGCCAAGTGTCCTGTTCATCGGTGAGTTTGCAGAGAAATCGCTGGGCTCTCCACTGGTTGAAATGGGTCAACCATTGGAGCCCATCCTTTTCTATTGAGGGGCTTCTTGCTGATTTTTGTTTTTTCTTTTTTTCGTTGGGGGTCTTCCTTTGGGGGGGTGGCAATAAGTTAGGGCTCTCCGGCTCTGGAACCAAGCCTGGATGATGCTGTGTTTCCGTTTTTTTTGTTTTTTTTTTTTCTTCTCTTTTTTTTTGTTAATTGTTATTATTTTTCTATTTTTTTGGTAGTTCTGTGAACTTCAGGCAAACCACGTGATTCATGAATCCCAAGTTGTGATTTGGCTTCCGCAGCTGAAAGGTATCGGGTCGAAATGCTCAGATCAGCTCTGGGGTGGTTTGGGGCAGCTTTCAGGGAGTTTCGAAGGGTTCTACATGGGGGGTTCTGGCGCTGTTGGCGATACCATGTGGGCATATGTGGGCTATTGTTAGTTTCCTTGGTGGCTTTAAAGGGAATCAATCACTACTGGAAACATGTTCATTTGGCTCAGGGCGCTGAAGCAAATGGATGGGGGTAGGGGCTGAACAAATTCTAGCATGCCCATCAATAGGGAACAAAAGTGGTTGGGGGGCATGAGTCCCAATCTACATGGGTGTCCATCAAAGGGTTCCCCATGAAAAAATATTATACCCTCATTATGTCCCCATGGTCATGACTTAATTTGGTTTCGGGTTGCCCCAGACATTCTGTTTATCTTGGCCCTTATTGCACAGGGGAGCTCCGGAGAGGGGTTCCCATGATTTATCTTTACAAACTCCCCCCCCCAAGAGGGGAGAGACATACAAATATATGTCCTCTTTAACTGAGACGTCGCTGCTTTTGAAAGGCCAACTTGATTGGGGTGGTGATCGAATGCAACTCCGAGCAGGGGGACATGTTGATGCCCTTAGTAAATATGTACATACAAATGGGTTTACAAAGATACATACGAACATACGTGCATACGTGCATACGAACATACGTGCATACGTGCATACATGCATACGTGCAGACATGCATACATGCATACATGCATACATCCATACATGCATACAACAATATATATATATATACATATGCACATGCACGGATGCATATATGGATTGTGAAAAAACAGAGTAAGAGAAGCACATTGAGTTTCTCCATGGAAGCTACTGGAGGCCCTTGGGAAAGTTATTCTCCTACAGCAGCCCTTTGCCAGCTTCACGTTGCCATAGCTGACTGAATCCTTCCGGAAAGCTGTCGTCACCCCGCGGGCTGTGTAGGTTCTTCTCGGAAGCTTGGTCCTCATCGTGGCCTGGGTCACCAGTCTTGTCCGCCGCTCAGGGCGCAGGTTTGGCTGAAAGCCGAACTTTCTGATGGAACCTGGCAAAAGATCGCACGTGTTTGTTTGGTGTGTGTGTGTGTGTGTGTTTGTGTGCGTGTTGGCATGCGCCTGTGCATATCCGGTCTTGCATTTGTTTGTTTGTTTGATTGATTGTTTGATTGTGTCGTTGTTTCTTTGTGTGTTTGTTAGTTATTTTGTGTTTTTTCTTTGTTTGCTTGTTTGCTTGTTTGCTTGTTTGTTTGTTTGTTTGTTTCTTTGTTTCTTTGTTTGTCGGTTTGTCGCGTTTGGTTTTATTTGTGGTTGTTTTTGTTGCTTGCTTGTTTGTTTGGTTGTTCGTTGTGTTGTGTTGTGTTCTGTTCTGTTCTGTTCTGTTCTGTTCTGTTCTGTTGTGTTGTGTTGTGTTGTGTTGTGTTGTGTTGTGTTGTGTTGTGTTGTTGTTTGTTTGCTTGTTTGTTTGGATATTTGTTTGTTTGTTGGTTTGTTTGTTTGTTGATTTGTTTGTTTGCTTGTTTGTTTGTTTGTTTGTTTGTGTGTTTGTTGGTTTTGTTTTGTTTTGTTTTGTTGTGTTGTGTTTTGTTTGTTTGTTTGTGTGTTTGTTTGTTTGTTTGTTTGTTTGTTTGTTTGTTTGTTTGTTTGTTTGTTTGTTTTTTCGTTCGTTCGTTTGTTTGTTTGGTTGTTTGTGTATTGGTTTGTGTGTTGTTCATGGGTGTTGGCGTCTTTGTGTGTGTGTGTGTCTGCTTATGGTCTTGCATGCTTGCTTGCGATCATGAGTTGTTGCGTTTGCGCGTGTGTGTGTGTGTGTGCGCATGCTCGTGTGGTTGTGTGAATGTGTATGACATGTGTCATCGTGTGATTGCGCGTGCGTGTGTCTTTTTGTGTGTGTGTGTGTGGGCGTGATTGTGTGATTGTATGCTGCATATGGGGCTACCCGGGCAGGCAACGAGGCGATACAAGTGTCCACTGCGTTTGCACGCCGATATTTAGTTTGTGTTGGTTCTTGACCGCCAGCACCAGCAGCAGCACGAGCAGCAGCACCAGCTGACAGCCCTGAGCGCTTGACCAGAGTACTCATCGCGCAAGCTAACATGACCTGGATAAATAATTTACATAGAACCCAAAAGATCCGTCTTTTTGCAAGGGACCTTGTTTTTGGGGTATCCCATTTTTAGTTGCAATGTTATTGTGCAAGGGGGAAGTAAAAAAGGAACGTTTGACCGCGGTTGGGTGACATGCTCAGCTTCGGGAAATGCCTTCAGCCACAGTGCGCCTGTTTGGACAGACAGATTGATGTGGCGGGTTTCAGAAGAAATCAAAAGGAAGGCCGCCCATTTTGGGCTCCCCTCAATTTGGATACCCATGTTCGAGCAGAAGTTTTCAACAGCAACTAGGTGCTCCAGTAGTACCCTTTTACCCTTTTTTGGGGGAGGGTTCCCCTACTAAACTAGACTGCAGAAAAGAATCGGGCACCCTTATTCTAAGCTCTCAAATCTGGAGGACCTAGGCAAGTTGGGACTTCAACCCACGGAGCCCCAGCCGACGGCGTTTTTGCCGCGCGCTTTCAAAACCGAGCGAGCTCGGTTTTGGCAGAGGTGTGGATCATCATCTATGTGGCCTTTGAAGGGCGGCTCGGAGAAACATGACGCCGGCTTAGCGCGGCCAATGGGCAAGCCAATTTTTGGTGGTTCCCAGCCATCCACTTAGTTGTTGTTGTTTTTGTTTTGCCTTTTTGGGTTTTATATGGTTTTATAGTAACCACTAAAAGTCAAGTTTGTAGCAGGGGATCTGAGGACAGCACGTGTGGTGCCATCTTGTGTCATCTTGCATCCTTGCCCCGCCGGCAACTTGCAGGGGAGGAAGCTCCCCCTTACAACCCCCTTGTGAACATGCACAGTTTGAGTTGCGGTCAATGTCCACCCTGTCCTCCCTCTCCAATAAAAAAGAAAGACACAAAACATCCCCTCCCATTTTCTCCCTTCCCCCCCCCCCCCCCTTGTCACCCGTGGAGGCTGCACCATCAGCAGACCAGCACCCTGGCAGACACCTTGGGCTTCGACGAGCAGCCCGCTTGGCTGCGCCTCTTGGGCCACAACCGGCACCAGGCGAATGGATGGGGGGGGGGGGGGCGGAGGTGCCATTTTCGACGGGGGGCGCACCACTTGCGGCAAGGAATTGGGTTTACCCAAGTTGCCCAGTGGCGCCCCTTTTTTTTTTTGGGGGGGGGGGAGGGTTTCCCTTTAAACTCAACCAACCGAAGAAGGATGCCCTTTTTGCCATGGCCACTCTGCATTTGAGCTTAAGATTGTTAAAGTCTACCTTGGGACAATCTAAAACTGAAGCCCCTGAATGAAGTTGGATTTGTGTGTCGTGAAATATGTGACGCTGGCACCAAGCTGAAGCTGATCTTGGGTTTCCCTTTGTCTTTCCGCAAAAAGGTGTTCCGTACCAATACAGAGACATGCTGTTACCTACCCAATTTGGGTGTGGCCAGCGGGGTGCCCAACCAACCGGAGATGGCTGGTCAGTTTCTTCTTCAGCCTGACTCCGGCAGTCGGCCAGGCAGGAGTCTCCCTTGTGAATGGGCCTGCCAACTAGGCCTCACTACGCTGCCATGGCACCTGACAGGTTGTTTTTCCACCAGAGGAAACTGATGTTCCAGGTAGCCTGCCGCAGGTGCGAAGTGTTGGAAGGGAGGGCAGGCCTCAAGCCTTAAGTGTTGCCCAATTGTCCCCCTGTCTTATGTGGGAGACCATTCAGCTTGGGCCTCGAGGCGCGCAGAATCCTTGAGCGCCCTTTTTCTGCGGGGCGGGGGGGGGGGGGGGATTGCAGGTCCGTACCAAGAGGAGCCCATCACCTGGCCAAGAACGAAGCAAGCAAGCCGAGCCTTCACCCCAAACCAAAAGCCAGTCACATGCATTTCTGAAACTGGGACATCCTTTGGTTCGTTTTGCGAAGGGCGATCTTAGGCAAGCTCAATTGGTTTGGATGGCTTGGTGGTTTGAACCTCTGTTGTAGAGGGTCAACCGGGGTTTCCGCCCCCCTGCAAACCACCAAGCCAGAGACAGAGAGAGATAAACAAAAACAAAAAGAAATGTTTTTTTTGGGCAGCTGAGTTTTTAGCGCCCATGAACTAAAAGGTATGGAGTTGGAAGGGAACCGGGACACATGGAACACTTTTCTCTGAAAGGGTCGGTCTGGTTCCATGGCCAGTTGGTGGGTTCCATGGCCAGTTGGTGGGTTCCATGGCCATCTGGTGGGTTCCATGCAAGTATCCAAATTTTCCTTTAAGCAGCCCAACCAATCCAAACCATCAAGCCTTCCAGGTGACTTTTCAGCTGACGGACGGACAGGCGGCGGCCTGGCAATGATTGGGGGCCATGGGGTCATCGGTTGGGATCATAGCTTTGGTCTCCTTCAAATATATGAGGGCTGAATTGTTGCCAGAATCGGGACACGCACACACACACTATTATTATTATTATTTATTATTATTATTATTATTATTATTATTATTATTTGGCAATCGCTTATTTAGCACCAAGTCTGGGTGTGTCTTGGTTTGACCATTTTTTTGGTTGTCTCAAGTTGAGACACACCCATATGATACATATGTCGTATGTTGGGGGAAGCTGACTATGAAGCAGATCCTGCAGAGCTCGAGTTACCGGTCAGTTTGAAAGTACATGGACTCCACACACCTGTGGTTGGTTGTGGCTGTCTTTTTTGCAGGGTCAATATTGACAATATGGCACCCCCACAAGACCTGGTCCTCGGAATCTTCTTTTGGGGGATCACTTTTTAGTTGTATGTTGGGTTGTGACATGTTGTGACCGTTGATTCCTTCCTGGTTCCCTTTGATTAGCAAGCTTACAGCATCCGAATCCAGTTTGGGGGGGCTTTCTTGCGGAAGGACAACCAGTAGGTTTTAGCTGCTAAGATGTTCCCAGTTTTGAATGCTTATTGGCTTCCCAGCTTTGACATTTATGATGTTACCGCGGGCCTCATGGGGTGGCGTTCCTTCTGATATTCCTCCACCCCCCCCCCCCAAAGACACCCCCTGGCCGTGCAAAACGGGGTTATTCACCACCCGTTTGATTTGACGCTTTTGGACGTTTGGAAGTTGTAAAGGGCAGAGGGCGTGGTCTGGTTGTCCGCGCTTGCGCTTGGATATGCTAGCTGGTTGTTACTCACTATGACTGGGTCAACATTTGGTAGCATCTTGCATCTCTGCCCTTCGCTGAAATTTGGGAGTCTCTCTTTTTTTTTTGCGGGAGGGTACTCCGTCTTTTTCTCTGGCTTCAAACTCAACCACGAGGGAAAAAACACAATTTTATAGGGTCCCCGAAAAGCACGCCAGACCGAACTAAAAGAACAACATTTTAGGGGGTCCCCAAAAAGCACGCCAGACCCAAAAGAGAAAAGAAACACATTTTAGAGGGTCCCGTAAAAGCACGCCAGACTCAAACAAAAGGAAAGAAAAGCATTTTAGAGGGTCCCTAAAAGCACGCCAGACATCGCCAGACCCATTCAACTCCAAGCGGTTGAGTGACGGTTCACGCCCGCCTCACCCCAAGGTCGCGGATCACTGGCCATTGGCTTTCGCCAGCCCGAAGTCCTTGGCGTGTCACCCGGCCGGGGCCTCAAGGCAAAACCCTCAGGGCGAGCATGGGGGTTGATCAAAAGGCCCGGTAAGCATGGGATTATGGGGGAAGACCACTACAAAGATTATGTTTTCCACTAAATTGAGCATTCGGGGGCCAGGAATAGGTTGATCACCCCCCACACGGAAGTCCCAGAACCCTTTTGGATTACTTGGTTCCATTTCCATGGGGCTTCCATGTTAGTCTGAGGGAGTGTAGCCGTACCTTTCCTGGTCTTCTCTTGCAAGAATTGGCCAATCTTGGGTGGTAAGAGAACCTGTGACGAGAAGGAGGCATCAACACTTCGAAGATCGAGGGTCGACAAGTTTCAAGGCATAGACTGGAGCCTGAAGTGGGGCTTTTGGATATGCTTGAGGTTGACCATCAGGGTCCCCTAAAATGGTTGGTTTCCTGTTGGTTCGTGCCAAGCAAGCGGGAGTGCACTAGTTTGAGAAACTCCTCCCTTTTTGGGCATTCAGTTCCAAAGACTGACTTTGCGGGAAGGTCTTTCATGATTGTCGCTTTCGAGCATCATATTTGGTTACTTAAGGGTGCAAATGCAAGCTTGGAAAGTGCAAGATGGGTAAAGCCCAAGCTGAAAACCACTGCTAGCCCAAGCTGAAAACCACTGCTGGGGATTGCAAACTTCTTAGCCAGAGTCATGTGTTCAACCTGCTGTTACTCCATGATGTTTCGAGCTTGCCGCCTTGTTTCCTCGTGTTACTTCGACTGTTCCCGGCTTAAAACTACAATCTGACACATGTCTCTTTGTTTGGTGTCTAGTGCTTTGTTCGTTCCGAGTGGGAAAGCGCTGTGGGTTGGGGGAAGATGTGGACCACTGGAGCCGAGGCGTTGCCTGGGGTTATTCTTGCAGTGGAGAAGTACACGGTGCACGCCCTCGCCGATGGAGGCGACGTTGCCTACGTGCAGGCTGGGACGGTGTACAGTCTGGAGTGAGCGTGCACGCGTGCGTGCGTGGCTGGGTGGGTGGGTGGGTGGCGTGGGTGTCTGTGTCTGTCTGTGTGTGTGCGCATCACTGCGTGACTGCGTCAGTGCATGTGTGTGCGTGTATGGGTGTGTGTGTGTGTGTGTTTGTGTTTGTGAGTGTGTGTGTGTGTGTTGGTGTGCTGTTGTTTTGTGTGTGTTTTTGTGTTTGTGATTGTGTTTGCGAGTGTTTTTGTGGTGTGTGTGTGTGTGTCTGTGTGTGTGTGTGCGTGTGCGTGTGCGTGCGTGTGTGTGTGTGTGTGTGTGTGTGTGTGTGTGTGTGTGTGTGTGTGTGTGTGTGTGTGTGTGTGTGTGTGTGTGTTTTGGTGTGTGTGTGTGTGTGTGTGTTTTGGTGTGTGTGTGTGTGTGTGTGTGTGTGTGCGTGCGTGCGTGCGTGCGTGCGTGCGTGCGTGCGTGTGTGTGTGTGTGTGTGTGTGTGTGTGTGTGTGTGTGTTTGTGTGTTTGTGCTTGTGTATTTGTCTGTTTGTGTGTTTGTGTGTTGCTGTGTTTGTGTGTTTGTGTGTGTTTGTGTGTGTGAGTGTTGTTTTGGGGGGTTGTTTATGCATCTGCTTTTTGCTTTGTTTTATATTTATGTGTTTGTTTGTTTGTTTGTTTGTTTGGTTGTTTGTTTGTTTGTTTGTTTGTTTGTTGGTTTGTTTGTTTGTTTGTTTGTTTCTTCGTTTCTCGTTTGTATGCTTGTGTTTGTTTGTTTGTTTGTTTGTTTGTTTGTTTGTTTGTTTGCTTGTGTGTTTGTTTGTTTCTTTGCGTGTGTTTGTTTGTTATTGTTTGTGTGTTTGCGTGTGCGCGTGTGTTTGTGTGTTTGTTTATTGTGTTTGTGTTTGTGTGTCTCTTTCTATGTTTCTGTGTTTGTGTTTGTGTTTGTGCTTGTTCGCGTGTGTGTGTGTGTGTGTGTGTGTGTTTTTTTGGGTTGTGTTGTGTTTTGTGTTTGTGTGATGGTGTACGTGTGCCCACACATAGACTTATTGCGTCATGATGGGCGTGTGTGATTGTTTTGCCAAGCCAACGTGCTTGCGAGCGGCACCATGTGATCTGGGCACGGAATGGTAGGGGATGCAGAGGGCCGCATCCAAACGCATTCGCTTTCGGAATGGCACACGTGGCAAACCAATTGTGTTCAACAATGCTTGTAACGCGGCTTGTACATGCAATCCGGGAGATATGTCTGTAATAATCTGGATATGTGGCAAACACCTATGTATTGCGAGGGGGCACCCTGAAAACACACACACACACATCACATCACATCACATCACAAAACACATCACACATCACACATCGCACATCACACATACACATACACATACACACAAACACACATACACACATACACACACATATGACAAATGTGCCAGATGCTTCGCAGATCCTGCTTTGCGCCAGGCCAAGTTGGACCGATGTTTAGCCAGCCCGCAAGGGCAGGCGGTGGGGGCGGTGGAGGGCGAGTTTCCTCTACAAATGTTGTTTTTTGGGGTGTAATGCTGACCCCTGATTAAGGAACCCCTGCTTGTTAATAGGGGGCGTCCCTTGTTTTAGTGGGGACTTATCACTTTGGGGGGGGGAACAACCCCATTGCCGGGGTCAACATTAGCAGCACCATGAATTACACAAAGCTTGTAGCCAGCCAGTCTTCTACCCCCAGGCTTTCTGCGCCATTGGATGGCTCCGTCACTTTGATGTCTCGGGCTATTTGGACAAAGGCACCCATTTCACAGCAGGTTGTTCGCATGTTCACCCTGATGCCCAATGGTGCCTTTTTTTGCGTTTTGCTTTTGGAGGAGTGTCCCTTTAAAATGAACTACGGATCTGGGACCGGGTCCTGTCTTGAACGTTTGTTTGGCGGCCTGTTCTGTTCGGCAATGAGAAGGAATCAACGCTGAGACCTTTCCCGCTACCACCTTTCACAAGGTGTGCAGCCGCTGTTTGCGACTTCCCTGCTGCTGGCTAAGTTTGCGAGGTTTCGGTATGCCCTGTTGTTTTGTTTGGGCACTGTGGTGCCGTAGGAAACCGACACATACCAAAAGTGCCGGTTACAAATTCCATGCCTAGGCCGTGAATGGGAATCAGGCCAGTGAGGCTTCCGGAAAGTGGCAGTCAGCGGCTGCAGAGCTGCTTCTGCAGCTGGTCTTCTCATTGCTTATTGGGCGTGACTTATCTTGGTCCCCTTAGATTGTTGGTTTTTTAAGGTTTAGTGGGGGTTCCATTTAACGCATTTATCCCACTAAGGGTTAGTCACTGTTAGCAGGGGATCTGAAATCGGACAGCCCAGTTCTGGATACGTGTGGACACTCTGGGCATTCCGGGCGCGGATTCATGTCAAAAATATATAATTTGAAATTGTCAATCAAGAAAGAATAGTGTAGAGCTAAAATTTAGATTTGGTTTTCAGTATACATCTGAGCTTGCATTTGAAGTCCAGCCGTCTTTGTAGGTGCTGTGGACGCCATCCGGTAGGTCCCCCAAAGCTCGCTCAGCTCGGTGACTCGCCAGGCCCTAGCGCGAGGCATTGCCAGTGGGGCGCTGCACTGCCAGGAGGGGTGGGTGGGGGGTCTTCACTGCTTCCAGTTACTACACTTCCAATTCAAAGGTGCATTGTGCCAAGGGATGATAGGACTTTGACTTTTTGCAATTTTTTAGCAGGGGAGCAGAAAGCAACCGAGGTAATTGTTTTAGACTATGTGTTATGTCTTCCCTCTTGGTTTGGAAGGAATGTTTTTTGAAAGGCACTTCAGCAAGTTGAAGTTGGGGGGATGCTTTGCATCAAGGGCAATGGTTTGCTATTCCAGCAAACCAGGGTGTTCTACTTCTAATTCGTATGATGCTTTTTCATGGATACCTTTAGTGTTAAGTGGAAGCACAGGGTGATAGGAGAACCCAAAATTCCCTTTGCGCAAATGCTGAGCTCACTGATTCGGCGGTCAAACGAGCGCAGAGTTCATGTTTGAGAGGCAGAAAGGCCAGCAGATGCTAAATTAGTACTCTAAGCTTTGAGATGCCATGAGTTCAGCGTAAGGATTGCTCCCGCCCTTATTCCCTTACAAGCAAACTGAAGGAATTGAAAGGCTGACGCTCATGGCAGAGTCAGCCAGGGCGCCATCACACCATCGCAATATGTTTGCGTAGATGGATCGGGCACTTGTATGTCTTCACCTTGACTGGCCAGAGGCGTTTTGGCCATGTGTCTCTGGCCTCGCGGCAGGTTGCTGGAGACTGTAGTCTTTGGCTGCTGTCAGCTAACAGCTTCTTGGACGCAATGGTTGGTGTGTGGGCCTCGGTGTGTGAGTCTCAGGGTGTGTTGGACTCGTTGAAGCAGCCTACAGGACCCCGCCACTTAGGTTCCATGTCAGTGAAAGGCAGGGAAGATTTGAAAAGCGACCTGCCGCGTCCTGAATTTTGACATGTGCTGTGGTGCCACCTTGAAAAGGGGCTACTAGAAAGGGCCAAACTTGACACCCCACGCCCGCAAATTGCGAGTCAACCATAGAGCTGCAGCCAAGACGGCTCCTTTCTCACCTTCACCAGCTGGGTTAGAGGTTCCCCTTGTAAAACACATGGTTGTTGCATGTACCTTTCAAGGAACGCTAAACTAGGTCCCCCTGTAGTGCCCTTTTACCGTTTCTTTTTTGGGGGAGGGTTCCCCTACTAAAATAGACAGAAACAAGTTGGTACCCGTTGGTACCCTTATTCTAACCTCTCCACTGGAGGACCCAGCTAAATGAACGATACGAGGTTCAAGGCAGAGGAAGGCGGTTTGGTTGATGAAACGAATCCTAGTCTTGATCAAGGGAATGACGCATGACTCATTCACCCCCAACACCCCCAAAGCCACCCACCATTTTAGACCTCCAAACTCCAAATAGCCGGGAAACATAGGACTTAAAGAATGATTATTCTGGGATTCCACTCAGCACCGCTGCGGTTTCTTGAGAACATGTTTGCCTTAGAGCGCAATAGCCCGCCCATCCATCCCGCTCAGAATCCGAATGCTCGACACACAGAGTTCGAAAGCTTGACATAGACCCCACATGCATAGGTGTCCTTTTTGGTTGCTTGGGTAGAAAAATAGATGGCCCTGGTTTACCTGGTGGTGCAATCAGCTACCAGGGCCATCTATTTCCCCTAAAAGGACACCTATGCCCAAATGTTGTTTGCTGCATTTGAACCTAGTACTTCTCCTTTTAGCGATCGATCACACGAGTCGACGAGAGCGGTCTTTGGGTTTGACCGGATGGGCCACCAAGGCTCGGAGTTGCTACGCTGCCCCCTGCGGGGCGGCTCCCCTGCGCTACGGCGGTTGCAGGGGAGCTGGCGGAGCCTGGCGTTTGCAGAGGCGGGCGGTCTCTGGGGAAAGCAGGGCTGCGAGGGTTCGAACAAAAAACATTTGGTTTCATTGAATCGAGAAGATGTTATATTTTGACCTGTTGGTTTCAAAGGGAATCTATCACTACTGGAGTTGTTGTTAAGAAGGTGTTCTGATTGCTCAAACATATATATATATATTTCTTTTGGTTTTAGAGGGAACCTATCACTACTGGAACCAGAGTTGCTTGAAGGGTACTTGTTTGGTTCATGTGGTTTTACTATTTAGCTGGTGGTTGGAAGGATCCGACTTTCTTGTGGTTTGAAAGGGGCCCCAAAGGGAAAACCACTATATTTGAAATAGGTAGAGTGTAGGCTCTGATTTTTTTGATTTGGTTCGGACATGCTGGCACCCTGGTCGAAATCCGGTTGGATTTTAAGTGCAGTCTTCATGTGCAAAGTCCGCTCTCAATGGATGACTGTAGGCGTTTAGGATGGTACTTGGATGTTCGGCCAAGTGAGTAAGTGCCTAGTAGTTACAACCGGCACAACTCACTCATGAGTATATAGCCTAGGCTACTAACCTACGTACGAGCTTGGTCAACCACCCAAGGCGGTTTGCTCAGAAACCCTGGACTGTTCTGAGTCCATGCATGCCTCGGGTTCTGAGGTTTTGCTTGAACCCCGCCTTTGAAGAAAGAAACGTGGCGTTTCAAGCACATGATCTTCGCGCGAGTGACGTTTTTGGGACCCTGTCTTCAACTGCGGCACCCGTTTTTGTTCTTCTTCGGGCTTTGGTCGACCTCTCACGCCCAGAGTCTTTTCGGTAGCCGTCAAAAACGGAAGGGGGCTCTCTTGGCCAGGAGCCCTTTGGAACAGATTTCTCAGGGTTGATTCCTTGTCCATTCTTTTCAACCCTGGGGTGGGCTTGGGATACATTTTGCATTTTACTAGTGACTCAAAGTGAAACAAACAATAAGATATACATTCTATAACTGGGCCCAACTCTAATCATGAACCATGGTTCTTTTCAACCGGATCCGTTTCCCTGGGTTTCCGGAGGTTTTCTAGAATGAAGGATCCCTGGAAAGAATGGGGAAGGTAGCACTAGAAGATTCCACCCGTATGCGCTATTGCTACGTTCACCCCGTTGCCTTTTCCAAGACACGGGGTGGTTTCCCTTTGAAAGCACCTAGCTAAGTAGTCGGCCAGCCCGGTGCAGGGGTGTTCATGTGTTGAACGACCACCAACCGGTGGGGGTTGGTATTGAAAAGGGCAGCCAAAAGGACACCAACTTATTTTTTTCACGGGGCCCTATGTTGAGAGGCACTCGGGTAGACAATGAGTTTGGTTTCTATTCATTTCCTTTGGCGCGGCGAAAAAAAAGGGGCTAGATGTAGCAACGCTTCGCGCCCCAACTGCTGGGCCTTCGGGATGGCGAAGAGAAGTTTTCACCGAGACGCATGGCTAAGCTGGCCATGGGGCATAACCTATGGCTCCGTTTTGGGGTGGAACATCCATTTGCCACCTACTTTGATGTTCACCAGGGGTACAGGGTCTTGACCCACGGCCAGATGACTCTACTCCCGTGTCCATTCTGCATCTTTCCAGGGACCCGGGTGTGAGACGCGTCAGGAGCTTTGGGCGCTTCGAAGTGATGAGCTGGACGGAAGGGATGAGATTGTGGAGCTGCACTGGGCCCGAGACGAGCTTTGGCAGCGGGCTGGGCGCTTTGGTTTCCCCTTTGGGTCCTGGCAGGGTTCCGTTGTTTGACTACCCCAGCTAGGTCCACCAGCCAGGTGCCCTTTCCACCCCTTTTTTGGTTGGGAGGGTTCCCCGACTAAAGTAGACCACAGCAAAAAACAAATAATAATAATAATAATAAAAGTACCCTTATTCTAACCTCTCTACTGGAGGACCCAGCCAGAGCTGAGCTTCCTTCTGGCGTGATTCTAAAGAGGAAATTATAGGGAAGCCTGTTGAATGACCAAGCCACTTGGGTCAGCGGTTCGCATCCCATGTTCACGTCCGCCCGCGTTCGGTGGGTTGTAAGTAGGCTTTTTAACCTGGGATATGTTCACTGAACTGGGGTCGGCAATCAAGCAATGGTTCTCAGTATGGAATTTGGATGTTTTGGAACGAAGTCCCCTTAATGGAAACCACCAGTTGCATGGTTTTATGCAGGTCGCCCGCTGAGAGCCAGGGAAACTTTGGCCCCCAAAAACGATGTCTTCCCAGTTGGCAAAAGGGTTGGACTTAATTATGGAAGTGCACCAGGCTTGGAAGTAGAGGAGGGTTGTTTATCAAACAAAACGGTCATTGAACTTCCATGTTCTTCCATCTCCTTCTCCCGCCCCCCCGCTTGGTTTACCAAGCGTAGTGTTTCACGTCATAACTTTTAGGAACAAGCCCAGAGGTGTCGCTTGCCCTGGGGATCAAAATCTGAATGGGATGAAGAAGCTCTGAATGTGTTCCGCACCAACCCGCATTCCGCATCCCACAAGGTTTATCCTTTGTCGTGTTTGTCATTTATCTTACGCTGGCTTGGACTCGTAAAGGATTCGGCCAGCGTCACTTCCATTCTTATTCAGGAGTGCGATTGTCAAAGTATGTGTGACGTGTGCCAACGGCGCTTCCTACTGTTACAAGAAGCCAGCCAGACACTGAGCTTCTGATTTGGTCTAGTTTGCAGTGGCCCCCCAGCTGTCTGGTCTACCAAGCCCGTGGGCCCCCAGCTGCCAGATGAGAAGCCCAGAACGCCCTTACACCCAGTAGGGAAGCTGCCGGGTTGGTATCCGAGCCGCAGCCCGGCTGTCCAGGTTCTCGCGGCCAATGGATTGGGGCAGCAAGGTTTGTTCTGAACTCTGTTTGCCCCCAAGCCAGGTTGGGGATGCTCTTTTTTTTCCCCCGGGACCTGATCAGACAGTTCCACCTTTTGTGTTTCAGGAGCATCTGCCTCAAACATGGTTGGTGGATTAAGCACTCTTACACCAAAAGATCCAACCAAATGCTGGGCGAAAGCAGATCGCACAATTGTGGTGAGGAGTTCCTCCCCCAGCGGGACCTGGACACGGAGGGGCGCGTAGAGTGGCTGCTGCGCTGGCCGCAGCACCCCTGGCTCTTCGCCTGGACACAGGCGGCGTGGCATTGGGGGGCGTTTTGTTTTCTGTCTGTTCTTTTTGTTTTGTTCTCTATTACTGAAATTACTACTATTAATATGACCATTATTATTGTTATATATATATATATATCCATAAAGGGGGACATAGCAGGTGAAATGGAAACTACCACTAAACACCAAAAGGCGAAACAGCTGAGGAACCGGATGGCTGGAGCCACCGAGTATCTGAACGACCAAGCTGGGGGGTTCTCAAAACGGCAGAGCCCCTGTTTTTTCCTCTCTTTTTTTTGTGGGGGGGGGGGAGGGTGAGCAAGAGGAAACCAACGATTTGAGGCGACCCTTGTTTTGAGAAACCGTCAGCCGACGAGCCCTGTTAAAGTGTAGATTGTTGTTTTCCTTGCCACAGGCTATGGCTTTGTACCTTGGTACATTTGGACAAAGATTAGTGCGCTCACCCACGATGAAGGTCCTTTACCCGGGCAGTGTGAATTATGGACATTTGCTCAGGTATATGCATGTGTATATGTTCGCAGTTTGAGGTTCAGTAGGTTCCTGCTTGGAGAACTGCATTTTTCCTCAGGACGGGGTTTAAAGCTGAGAAAGTAAGGTGATTAAACAGGCTGGCCGGAGCTTAAAGAATAGTTGTTCAGTGGTACCATTGAGATGTGTTTCTTGTTTTGCGGTTTGCTTGGTGGGTTTCCAACTCAAAATGGTCAGCGGATTATCCTGACAGGATCTTCTTGAGGAACTTCGGAGGAGATAGCCATGCCACACCGCGACACAAGCGATATGTCCACTGCCTACTCTCTGTTTTTCTTTTTACAAAATGGACATCTCACCTGGGTGGGAAGGCGAGCTGACCAGGATGTGGGTCTTTTCTTTGGGAATACCGTACCGTGCTTCGGGTGTTGGAATCCGAGTAACCATTCGAAAGACGGCGGTGTTTCCACCGGCTTCCTGCCTCGCTCCCCGGTTGAAATTTGAGGACGGTTTCGGCGACACCGCAATGTGAACATGAGGTGTATGGCGGGTAGCCATTGAATCGTTGAGGCTACAATGTTGACCCCAAATCAGTGAACCCCAGCTTCTTAATAGGAGGTGTCCCTGAGTCTAGTCAAAATTCATCACTTTTGGAGGGGAACATTGCCCCAGTCGGAGGGGTTGATATCTCCGGGGCTGGCCGCTTAGACGTGTTCTTTGAAGGTTGCGACTTGGGAAGGATCAGGATCGGCAGACGAAGGGGAGATGTTTAGAGTCTTTCTAGGTACATTGAGGCAACGTTCCGGCCCACACCACCAAGACCAAGTCAATTTGTCGCAAGCAAAAATCATGTTTCGCGGGGGTCCCTATTTTCTTTTCAAACATCACCCCTACAAAAAGGAAACTGATCTTGATGGGCCAGCAATGTGTCAAGGTGATGTTAGCCACCCAGAAAGGGAAATCTAGGGGCCCTTGCTACAGATCCGAACAGCTGCTTGCGTCATGCGTTGCGTTCCTCGGGCTGCGTCCTCCAGCCCTCAGCCAGTTACTCCAAGCAAACGACTGAGGCGCGTGCAGCCTTTGAAGGGCCCCTCTCACAGGTTTGCAGGTACAGAAGGAATCCCAGGTGCACTTTCCAGCTTGAACAGCGCACTTGGACTGGGTTACAACCCCTCTTTGGAAGAAAGGCTCTTTTTAC
The DNA here is from genome assembly GCA_963377175.1 of Effrenium voratum. Taxonomy (NCBI): domain Eukaryota; class Dinophyceae; order Suessiales; family Symbiodiniaceae; genus Effrenium; species Effrenium voratum. The sequence continues at coordinate 450,268 of CAUJNA010001913.1, read as the reverse complement.
CCCAGCCCCTTTGAAACAAAACACTTCTTTTTCAGCATGGCGACAAACCCTCTTTTTTACCCAGCCCCTTTGACACAAATGGCTTCTTTCTGTTCAGCATGGAATCTTTGGGCAGGGGCAGCTGAAGGGCTTCTACCTGGGCAAGGCCGCCAAGCCCATCGCCAAGTTCCTAGAGCTTCGGCCCAGGCGAGGCTTCACACGCGTTGCTAAGGCGCGAGAGGCGCCAGGTGGCGCCCAACAGGCTTATTCCCTGAGGTCCGTTTCGGACTTTCACTTTCGGGTTTGGACCATTCTAGTGGTAAAAAACAACCATGGACCCTTTTTCTTGGCCATGCCACTCGGAACTTGAGAAAGGCTTGCCATTTTAACTAGTGATGAATAATTAACAAGAAAGGACTTTCTGTTGTTTTTGGCCAAGCCACTCGGAAAGTGAGAAAGGCTTCTATCCAGATGCATGTGGTAATATTATTCTTCCGGCGACCCCTTGAAGCATGTTTCAAGACCCCTTGGTCAAACAGCCTCTTCTTGGTTTTGCTTGTGGGGCCAGGTGCAGGTCTGTAAACCAGTTCTGCCCCCAAGCTTCAGGCAGCCGGAGAGATGGCTCGGCGGCTGCGTGGGCAAAGATAGCTTGTGAGCCCGGCACGGTTCGGTTTCTGAGGGTTCCTAGGCTTTCGAGTAGCGCCCTTTTGCCGGGGGAGGGTTCCCCCTACCAAAATAGACTAGAGAAAAAAGGGTGCCCTTACTCTAACCTCTCTGCTGGAGGACCTAGGTTCGTTGTGACAGCAGTTCTGACGACTTCACTTGAAGGGAGGTTTCCCTGGGTGCAAAACTGCTGCCTGCGCGCATGTGGGTGTGTGCTGTCTTGAGGGTACCCTTTCCAAGGTTGTTTAACAGGGAAACCACAAGGAAACCCTGCTGGCCCTCACGAAAAAGCACTCCCATAAGGTAGCCCAGATTATCCCAGTGGCACGCTGGGATAGGTTTTTTTTCACCACGTTTTCTGCCTTTGGGGTTTGGACAAGTTTTCCAGCTCTCTACCCGAATGCATTCAATGCACTCTAAGGTCAGTTTTCCAGCTGCTTGGTCCGAATGCGCAAGAAAGAATTCAGATACCCCCAATATTCCAACCATCGACCTTTCCCTGTCACTTTTGTGGAGCCCCCCAGCCAAGATTGGCTTCAATTGATTTCAAGCGATCCCATGTTGCAATTGGACCCGGACCACCCTTATCCGACTGAAAGGGCCCGACTTAGTGTGTGGCTTTGCAGATCAATCCGAAGTTGGCATGGATATTGGCACAAAAAAAGTTGGCTTCGCTGAAGTCGAGCTTTGAATCTCCTCCACTTCGTTGCCATAGGGCGTTCAACGCGAGCGAGCCAGGCCGTAGGCCGTGCCATGGCATGTCTGGTTGTCACAGCTGCAGGTTTCGTTTGGTATTTTTGGTGCCCAAGCAGCTGCTTTCTGTACCCCGCAGAAAGGGGCCTTAAAATTGTTCTGTCGCCTGGCAGCATAGTCTTGGTTTCCCTTGTTTCAGTGGTGTCCCACGATTGAGGACCGCATGTCGAACACCCAGGTTGTGGGGGATGCGTAGGTATGTGTCAAAGACGGTGGCATTCCTTTTGGTTCTCTGTGCTTGCTGGTGAATGACCCTTGTAAACCAACCCTTGTGTTTTGTTTGGGAATCCATGCATTCATTCCCTCATTCCCTGCTGAGCCGCTGCAAGTTTTACGCGGCGAAAAGCTTGTCCAAAAAAAACACACACACACACACACACCCAGGGCTATGGGCAAAGCGCCAGGTACACGCTCCAGGAGAAGGGCAAGAGCCCCTTGCAGACGACTTCAAGACACGTCGGAAAATTCAGAGGGAGCACCTCGCGTAGGATTGAAGCGATTGGAATCACGTGAGCCACGTCCTCAAAACCTGGGTAAATGAAGGTTAGTAAGGGATATTCCCGGCCATACACGGGTGCAGCCGCAATTGTATTCATCATTGAAATACCAGGTTTTGATTGTGACTCACGTGGGCTTGTGTCTAAATGGAGTGAACCCTGACCTCATGGTTTTCCATTGGTTTTCCTTTAAGTCCAAGCCAAGGTGGGGGCCTTCCAAGAAATCGTGGAAGTGGACAGTGGGCACGAGGATTTTGGACAGCTATCATGCTCTTGAACAAGTTTTGGTTGGAAAGAGGGTATGAATGACTTGCCTATATGTTGTGTCGAGTTTACCTGGCATGTAAAGGACCAGGATGCAGATCCTTTTACACGCGTGTTGCTCCTTTTGTACGCTTTGGGAACACAAGTTGTTGCGGAGATACGCATGTGGTTGGCACCCTTTCTCCATTCTTGTTTGGTCACTACTAATTGCTAAGTGGAGTCCAGGCCCACCAGAGTCGACCCCAAGAATGGTCAATTCCAAACATGTGAAACCCCCCACAAAGGTCAGCCCTGTCCGTCCGCGAAGGCCCCGCGTGCAGCGAACCGAGGCTTCGGCATTTGGCGCCGGCCTTTGGCAGAGGTGATGAAGATCAGTCTGACGCCCTGAGATGGACGGGGTCTGCTTGGGCCGGAATACATCACACAGGTATGGGTCAAATTGGACCACCAGGGGGCCGCAGGTTTTAGTCCTGGGTTCCATATACCAGGGTTTCATGATGGGTACCCATGTCTGACCCACAGCCACATGGGTGAGGGCACCGTTTTTGGCCCCGGACGTGAAGGGAAACCAAAGGACACTACCCCATTTCAGGAAAAACGTGTGGAGGTCCGACTGATGCTTGCTCGTTTTTGGATGACACGTCCTGAGTCGAAAAAAGGTATAATAAAAACCAAGTCTGTTTGCCAAAAGGGCTTGCTCTATGGGACCGCCCGCGCCATTGGAATGGCGCATCTGAATGGCGCAATCGATGTGAGGGGAAGAAGCCCTCTGCCCAGAACTCGGCTTGCTCGGTGGTTTGGGGCAGCTTTCGGGGAGGCTTCCGGGGCTGGGTCTCGAGAACATTTGGGCGTATTCCGTTTGGAAAGGTTGGTTTGTTGAGAGGAAACTAAGGCAAACAACACAGCCCTCAAACAAAACATCTGACACTAAAACCGTTTTTGAATACGAAAGTAAAAACAACGCAAAATAACCAGCTTTTGGGGGTTCCCTGACAGAAGGACAGACCCCTTTGTCTCAAGTGCCTGTGCGTGAGCCGAAAGGCAGCCCGAGAACAGACTGACCGTGCATGTTGTCTGAGCAGCTGAGTGATCCTTTCATTTCAAAACCTGGTAGCTATTGTAACAGGATCTTCTATTTGCTTCAGGGGATTGTTTTTGTTTTTTATTTTCTCTGCCCCTGGTTTAATGGGGAACCTATACATTCTTTTGTCCAGGGGGCCGAAACAAGTGGCAGGGATGTTTCAGCTCCAACTTTGGCTCGAGCTGCTTGGGCACACGATGGTGCTTGCACTCGACCTCGGCACTGCCGCAAACTGTCACACCTGGGTATTCACCCGGAACCCAAAAGCTGGCTTTTCATGAAGCAGATAGTTGCTGGCATTTCTCTGAAGAGGCAACTGTCCTTTTGCATGCGTACTTGGTTGTTGTTGCGTTGGGACTAGGCTGTTCTGTGTGATCATGTGTGTGTTCATGCAGGGCATAGGCAGGTGAGATTGGCTCAGGTGTTGGGATGTCTGTCGGGTCGTTTCAAAGAATCGCGTGGATACAGTAGGGCCAATGCCATCCGCGGTCGGAACTTTTTGGATTAACCTGTGCAATGCTAGCCAGCTCCTCGACAATAACAGGTTCTTTCCAGCTTGAGGGGGGATTTTCCTGTCCCCTTCCATATATTTGCTTGATAATACATAGTATGTTTTTGTTATTTCCCCCTGCTGCTGGTTTTGAAGGGGATCTAACACTCCTGGACGTATGTTTATCCCAGTAGACTTAAGCAAATGGAAGCTCTTCGAAGTGACCAGCATATCCCTGGCCCACCAGCGGTCACCAGGTGTGACATGTCAGTCTTATTCTGTTTCACGGAGGCGGATTGGGCACGTGCGACAGCTGTTCGAAGGAGCATGTGCTTGGCCCTTTGCCAGATGCAAACATACCGCCCACAATTACAAGATGGCAGGATGTAGATGTACAGATCTCACAGACAAAGATGTTCAAGATGAGCGCTTGCCGGTTGATTCTGCAACTACCTATTCACTTTCCAGTTGCTCAGTGGCATGCTGTTTCCCATAGGATCTCGTTTCTTGGCTCCACGGCTGGCCCCCTCACAGCTCTCCTTTGATCAAGTTGGGGCTCAGAACCCCTCCTTTCAGAATGACAACTCCATAGAGGTCCCCCACTAGGTTCTGAATTGTACCCTTCCTCCCACTATCAGGGCACCTGCGGGAGGGCGTTTGGAAGATCAGCTGCCTCTTGGAGGGACCCCGTGTCAGGTGCCAAGGTGGGAGAGTGCCCTGTTCAGGTTGACCTTTTTTTCTCCAGTTGGCCCTTCCTGACACGAGAAAGGGATGTCCGTCCCATGACCATTGACCACCTGTTTTTGAAGGCTTTGGCTCTCATGTCCTTGATTCTGCGGGCAAGGTGCAGGATGTGACACCTTTGTGTTTTTGTGAGGCCCAGTCCGTTCTGCTTTGGCCGTGGCAGATCCGCCAGATTGGGCAGGATGAGTGCGGAGAGAAATGCGATGAAATGCGCAGAGCGAAGGCTTTATTCAAGTGATTGCATTTGAGGGGTTTGCATGTTTCCTTTTGGGGTTGTTTTCCATTGCCATTTAGAGAGTCGTTTGAGAATGCCATGTTGGACCCAGTAACTGCGGACGAATCTGGGCAAATGACATCGCGCTGTGTCGCATTTTGGAGACCCCCCCCCCCGCCAACTCCGCCAGGCTTGGAGTTGCTTGCGAAGCCGGATCGAGAGACAAAATTAAGACAAGCTTGCTGGGACTAACGTGACACCCCCCCCGAAGAAAAACAAGTACTAATTAATAAAACAAGCATTCTTAGAGGATGCCTCAGGTGCCCAGTACCCATCTAAATCACCCGATTTTTGCAAGTATCGTGCGGCTGGCACATGTTCCAAGACCTCATGAACACCACAGAACGTGCACCTGGGGTATGGCAACCAACGTGGCTTGTAAGATGCTGAGGCTAAGAAGTGTTGACCTGCATTGGGAACGCATATTTTTCATGGAGTGGAGCCTTTTGTTTGTCGGCACCGGGGCTTTTTTTGTTGGACCCATGGGCCCTGGAAAAAAGCAACTGCTCGTGAGTCCCCCAAGTGGAGCTAGCCCAGGTTGTAAGTTATATCTTAGGATGCTAGCCACCAACGAACTTGGCCGACATAATCCCAAATAAACCAAAAGTAGCCCGGGTTCCTCTGGACATCGGCTAAAATAAGGTGACTTTCAGAGGGCGTACTCCCCGGGTGCAATCTCATGCATTCGCAGGACAAGCATGGCCCAAGAATGCGTTACAACAAAAAAACCAAAGACATCGAGAATGCGGTATTAAAAAAAAAGAAAAAAAGAAATCAAAATCCCCAGGGTGTCATAGGATTTGTTTTGGAAAGAGAGGTACATCGGGTTCCTTTTGGTCTTGGCGGGATGAATCCTTCTCTCTGAGGCCTCCCGGAGCCCGGCCGGGAGCGCTGGATGGGTCAGGGGGCCATGCTGTGGATGGTTGCGAAGTCCATTGCGCACCGTTCTGAAGCCCTGGAATGAGTTGATTCCCCTGAAATACCAACCAGCAATGGTTTGGCACGGTTTCGATTCAAGTGGTGCAGGATTTCGCCCGTCCACAGTATGGGTGTGTCGGTTTTGAGGCTACCACTGCCACTTGTCGGCTAGTTTCGAACAAAAATCGAAAGGATAATTGTTTATTTTCGGGGTGTTCTAAAATGAGCCCGTGCGAAAGGATTTCGTCCATCCACAGTATTTACACGCTGACGCGACACAGGCACCCCTTCCCGTTCTTTCATTTCCTTTCCCTCTAAGTCCTGTTAGTTCGCGGGATAATTTCACTTCCTTTGCATGTCTTCCCTGACAGTTTCCTGGCATGTCCCTTCTTCCTTCCGTTAGCGTTGTTAAAAAATCAAGTTTTAACAGTAGAAAGCTTTAAAGAACATTTGTTTTTGTTGTGCAGAGTGTGCAACAATTTACACCTTTCAAGACAATTCCTTTGACTTTCATTTCGTTCACTTCCAGTCACTCCGGTTTCCTTGCATTTTTCCCCTTCGGCCCTTGTTTCGCATCGCCAGCATGCATAACAACATCATCCGGGATGATGCTGGCAATGCTGGGGGTGTTGTCCAGCCTAAAAATACTTGTTTTTGGGCGCTGCGGGAAGATGCTACAAAAATCGCCTAAACCAATCCGCGAATCCTTGGCCCCTTATAAGGGAGGGCCCAGCGCAAAACGTATGCGCATGGTCCGCGCATGGTCGGCGGCATGGGGCGCACGGCCTTATACCTGAAGGTAAGCCCTCCGGGCTTGGCCTGCGGCCCGATCACGTCCGGTGGCCGGATTTACACGCTGACGCGACACAGCCGGCCACCGGGCACCTTGCCCTTCCCATTCTTGTATTTTCTTTTCCTTGAATTCCCGTTAGCTTCCGGGATGTGAACTTTGCTTCCTTTGCATGTCTTCCCTTCCTGGCATTTCCCTTCACTTCCTTTCGCTTCATTTCCGCTTCAGCTCCCTTCATTTCCTTGAACGCCCCTTCATTCGCATTCCTTTCCCTTAGTTCATTGTAGTTCCCGCTACTTCAACCTCGCTTCGCTTCCCATTTCACGTCACTTTCCTGCACATCCCTTCATTCCTCTTCAATTTCTCTTCGTTTCCCGAAGCAGGTTTCTGACGCAGACAGAGTTTGAGATGAGTTGGGCGAGCGGGTGCGAGCTGTACGTATGCGTGGGGACGTCTTGCTCTGTTTTGCTGGTATTGCTCATCCGCTCAGCTTTAAGGATTTCGCACTATGTTCTAACCGCATATGCGGACCAATTGGGCGTTGCGCAATGCGGTGTTGCCAGCACAATCCAGTGCCTGGCAATCGGCTGCTGGTGCGCGCTCAAAGCCGACCTTTGAACCTTTTGGTTTTGCCGAGGTTCTCTTTAGTTTGCAAAGGTGAGCACCTCCAACTTATTTGCAGGTGCTTTGCTCGGGCAAGTGAGCATGGTCCTTTTGAGAAGGCTATGAAAGGGTGTGTGTTTTTGGTGGAGGAGGCTCCTCTTGTTCCCCTTTTCAAGCCTATTAATCCAAGGGTTCGTTCCCCCCTCCGACAACAGCGTTCTGTCTCCAAGAGGTGGCGACTCGGAAAAAGCCGTTGTTGTCTTTCAGTTGTCGCGATTACGCCTGCAGCATTGTGCTTAAGGCCATTTATTTGCGGAAAGGCTCACTGTTCTCAGCAAAAAAACAGGAAAGAGGTGCAAAGATGTGTTTTTTTGTGATGTGGCAACAAGACCCAGCTATCGCATCAGCTCAACTATTTCCCTAACTCCACATGGTTAGTAGGAAATAGATTTGACTTCTGGAGTTGCAATGACGCAGTGAACAAACATAGCACAGAGGCGCCTGGGCCTTGGATTGCCGAAGTGCTTCATCATAGCGCGCTTCGACCCGCTCATGTGGGTCATCGAGAATCCGGCCATCGGGCTGCTGAAGACCCGCCCGTTCATGAGATTGCGCATCCCGGACTGGGGCTGAACCAAGGATAATTTCTTTATAAGATCCGTCTCGGAAGATCCGTCTCGGGCCGGGCTAGAACATTATTCTAAGGAGAGGCGCTCACCGGGCTGGAGGCGAAAAGATCCGTCTCGGACCAGGGGTATAATGTTATTCTAAGGAGAGGCGCTCGCCGGGCTGGAGATAAAAAGATCCGTCTCGGGCAGGGGTAGAATTTTATTCTAAGGAGAGGCGCTCACCGGGCTGGAGGTGAAAGGATCCGTCTCGGAAGATCCGTCTCGGGCAGGGGTAGAATTTTATTCTAAGGAGAGGCGCTCACCGGGCTGGAGGCGAAAAGATCCGTCTCGGACCAGGGGTATAATGTTATTCTAAGGAGCGCTCACCGGGCTGGAGGCGAAAAGATCCGTGTCGGGCAGGGGCATAATGTTATTCTAAGGAGAGGCGCTCACCGGGCTGGAGGTCTCGGAAGATCCGTCTCGGGCAGGGGTAGAATTTTATTCTAGGGAGAGCTGGAGGCGAAAAGATCCGTTTCGGGCAGGGGTAGAATTTTATTCTCACCGAGGCGAAAAGATCCGTCTCGGAAGATCCGTCTCGGACTGGGGTAGAATTTTATTCTTCGGAGAGGCGCTCACCGGGCTGGAGGTAAAAAGATCCGTCTCCTTGAAATGGGTGCCCTGGCAATTTCGCCTTTCGGCTCGTCAATGTCAGGAACGCATGGAAGCCAAATCAGCAAAACTGTCAGATCCGAACTGCAGCTCTTGAGCCATGCCTTCTTTGACGACACCCCCGAGATAAACGTGGAGAATCACGCACTCACCCCGGGTTGGCTCATGCGCATTCAAACGGTGTTCCGCAATGCACTCGCGCTGTGCCAGGCAGCGCACCTGTCGAATCTCAAAGCCTTCGACAAGAAAATAGCTGACCTCTGCCTTACGCAGCCGGACTCAAATCTAGGCCTCCGCAGAGAGCTCTGTCCGCAGACAGAAAACTCTGGTCCGCCTTGTCAGATTTGCTCACAGAACAGTGGAGCCTGGACGATGCCTTGTACGAGTTGGCGTACATGCGCAACGACACGCACGCCCTTCTACAGCTGCCCCAAAATAGCCAAGGCTCCGATCGCGCCGCCTCCTCGCCCTTCAGCACCTTGGGACAGAGGCACAAAGCACGAGCGCCTTGCGAGCCTCCCAAACACCAAAGCCCAAGGCAGATAGGTGCACGTCATTCAAGGGACGTGAGATATGCAAGCGCTATCAACCGGCCTAGTTACAAGCGCTGAAAAGATGTCTCAAATGGGCCCATTCAACTACAACCTCAGGTACCCTTGGGTGATCATTCCAGTAGGTCATGTCAGCATGGTTATGAGAAATGGGGCTCAAAGGTGAAATAACCTACTGCACTTGAAAGTCACACCCTCAAAGGCAAAAGGAAGCCAGCCTTTTGTGACGGTCAAACAGCCCAAAGGTATCTTTTAATGAACCCTGGGGGATTACCAACTAATGAACATGTAAAGTGCTAAACAATTGCAATCATAATCTGCAAAAGTAAAGTGGTAACTTAGGGAACCCTTTGTACTTTCCAGACACATCGGAGCACGAAGCCACCCGCGCCCGTGCTGTGCTTGCTCAACTGTTCGAGCATGGGCAGAAGCAGCTTTCGGCAAAGGACAGGCAAAGTAGATTGATGGTGAGTATCTCAAGTTGCTTGCATGTGCAGGACTTGTCTAGTGCAATTGGAGATTCAGCTGCGGTGCCAGAGGCTCGCAGAGTGATAGTGCGACCCTGTGTTGTCTGGCGAGACTTGTGAGGAGCATGTGGAGACAAAAGAGCACCAGGCCATAGAAAGAACGCAGCAGGACGGAATAAAGTAGATTTTTTTGAAGTTGCGCTTGATGTTGTGCTTGCGGTGGGAACAGGTGGCAGCAATAGCTGGCAGCCCGGGCAAGCGCCGACGCGTTGCCGCAACACCTGCTGCAATGGTGAGCGTGAGCGATCTCGCGGAGGTCAGCGGCCTGGCAGCCAGCTCACGGCTGTCCGTGACGGCGGCAATATTGGACGTGGGTACTCTTCGTGACGCTCGGACCGGCCGCGGCAGTAGGATCACGACGAAAAAAGTGGGATCAGTGCTTTGGTTGCACATGAGTACTGTGTGCGTGCGTGTATGCAGAAAAAATGTCGCGGTGGGACATTGTCATTGCGTGGCTAGGTGATCCTGGGAAGCTCGCGATGCGTCATGCAGCTGACTGTGTGGTGTGATGTAGCCGAACGGCTTCTGCCGCTGGCACAGCGCCTGGTTGATGAGGCACCAGAGAACCAATTCCCCATTGTGCGCATCCAGGAGGTTATGGTGAGCAAAATGCCTGCGACGATCCGGGACGTGGTGAAGCTGCAGGGAAGCCTGTCAAGACAGCTCGTGCCAACCAGGCAAAGTGGTTCGCTAGTGTGCGTTGACCTGTGCGTAAGCCCGCTCCGTTCAAGCCGCGAGTTTCGACACAGGACATGCGAGACCTTGCAGATCGCGCCGCAGTTGCACCAGCTTGTCACCAGCTTCCAGGAGATCGCGAACAAGGCGTGTGTGGATAACATGATGCCAACTTGGACTGCGCTTGTAGGCGGCAGAAGTGTGCTCATGCTCATACCTGACGAGGCTGCGCCGTTCACACTGCACGTGTGTGGCACTGTGGTGTCGCGCTCTGAGCTGCGATTCACGCAGCAAGACGTGCCGCTTCAAGAAGCTTGGCTATGTTCTCATGACAGGCGTGGGTATTTTAGCAACGCATCAGGAAGCGCAAGCAAAGCTTGGGTAGTCACATGTATTGCTGCAACGACGGCTTTGTGCCAACCCCTTGCTGACTTTGCGTGTTTGCAACAGTGGGGCATATTGTGCGTGACAAGGACTGCAGCGCGATGTTTGCAAGTCTTGCATGCTTGCGTTATAGCCAGTCTTGGGGCTTCGGTTAGGATCTGGGTAAAGTTTTAGCAACTTTGCCCGTGGCACGCGCGAAAGGTCTTGTGGACGCCGTGGGGCGCGTTGTTGTGCTTTGCGCACTTCGTGTGGAACGGAGGTTTATTGTCCCATTGTAAGGAGTTCAGTTTGCAGGGGGCATCTAAATTTATGTTCTTTTTCGGCCGCATCGGAAGGGGTCCCAGTTGTAAGGAGTTCAGTTTGCAGGGGGCATCTAAATTTATGTTCTTTTTCGGCCGCATCGGAAGGGGTCCCATTGTAAGGAGTTCAGTTTGCAGGGGGCATCTAAATTTATGTTCTTTTTCGGCCGCATCGGAAGGGGTCCCATTGTAAGGAGTTCAGTTTGCAGGGGGCATCTAAATTTATGTTCTTTTTCGGCCGCATCGGAAGGGGTCCCAGTTTGTAAGTTCTTTTTCGAGTTCAGTTTGCAGGGGGCATCTAAATTTATGTTCTTTTCTCGGCCGCATCGGAAGGGGTCCCATCCCCATTGTAAGGAGTTCAGTTTGCAGGGGCATCTAAATTTATGTTCTTTTTCGGCCGCATCGGGGGGTCCCATTGTAAGGAGTTCAGTTTGCAGGGGGCATCTAAATTTATGTTCTTTTTCGGCCGCATCGGAAGGGGTCCCATTGTAAGGAGTTCAGTTTGCAGGGGGCATCTAAATTTATGTTCTTTTTCGGCCGCATCGGAAGGGGTCCCATTGTAAGGAGTTCAGTTTGCAGGGGGCATCTAAATTTATGTTCTTTTTCGGCCGCATCGGAAGGGGTCCCATTGTAAGGAGTTCAGTTTGCAGGGGGCATCTAAATTTATGTCCTTGTTTTGCCCCAAGTGGGCCGCGACTGCGGGGACTGAAGCTTCGAACTTGGCCCCCCTACGCCCCCAACCTCAGACGCCCCTCCAACTTTGCGAAACTCGACTTTTCGACTTTTCGGCTGCCTGTTTTCTCCTTTGCGCGTTTGGAAGCACTGGGAAATTTATGCCGACGATGTGAGCATGAACAACTTTTCGACTTTTCGACTTTTCGACTTTTCGGGCTCGATTTTCCAAATCTCATCCTGGAGCAGCAACCAGGTAGTGCCAGCACTGAAGAAACAGAGGTGTCCGGAAATGATGTGTGCACCCGGAGCAAAGACACCTTTTTGGACACCTCAACGTCAACGGGTTAGCATTGCAAGATTTGCTGCTGGTGTTCGATTTTGTTTCTATTACGGTCAAAGGGATTACCACTATGACTGGAATAGGGTGATGGCCCTGGGACTTGCGCTTGGCTGCAGTCCTTTTTTCCGGGGAAGGTTCTGGGACTTGCGCTTGGCTGCAGTCCTTGTATTGTACTGCAATTGCTGTTGTACTGTGCTGTGCTGCACTTCACTGGTCCGGTGCGGCTTTCGCGCAACACATGTTTCTGCTCTTTGTCTACCACGACATGTAGAACACGTTTTTGACTTCAGGCTTATGACGAGATTTGGAAAGCGTTTAGTACTTTTGGGTCCAAGCCCAGGGAAATGATTCTCAAAGAAGGTGTGGGAGGGACATTTTGTTACTCAGCTGCCCCTGCGGTTTTTTTGTCGGCCCGGGTGTCTATTTGTATATCAGCGATGTCGGTGTCGCTGTCGCGTCCGTTGCTTGGAGCGGATGCGGAATTGACATCCGCGTGGGCAATTGGCCCTGAAGCCGTGCAAGCCTTCCTGCAGAAGGCTGGGCAGAGTCGGCATATTGAGCACTTGCGTGCGCACACGTACGCTAGAGTCGTAGAACGTAACACTCGTGCTCCAAACACTCCTAGAGGAATGCGGCCTGGACTTGGCGGTGGTCTCGCATTCTCCTGGTTTCAGCGTGAAGCTTCCGCTGGACGCATCGGAGCAGGAAGCCATCCGTGTCGCGCTTGCTCGACTGTTCGAGTATGGACAGCCTGCAGCAAAAGATGAGCCGAAGCAGCCTCCGGCAAAGGACAGGCAAAGTAGATTGACACTGAGTGTCTCAATTTGCTTGCATGTGCAGGACTTGCCTGGTAAAATTGGAGATTCAGCTACAGCGCCAGAGGCCCGCAGAGTAGCAGGGCAACTCTGTGTTTTCTGGCGAGAGTTGTAGCTGTTTCCACACGAACTTTCCAAGCAAGGACGAGCTTTTGATTGTCTAAGTGTAAGAGCCTTCTCATTCGCCTCTACTGCCACTGTAAGTTGGAAGCTTGTTTGTCGAAGTGGCTCTTCACTGTCTCGCACGCACTCTGCAGACCAAGCGGGTCTATGTGGTGAAGGTCACGCTGAAGCACTCAGGCTGCATTCCTCCGGGGCGAGCTGCTCGCTCTACGCTGCTTTCGTACTTGCCGCAGCCTCTACCTGGTGTAGCTCGGTCCAACGGCAGCAGTTTCGACGCTTATATTGAATGGATTCGTGCTGAGGCGCTGCTTCTTGTGTCTTTCTTTTTTGGTTCGGTAGGTGCTGCAGCATGTAGTGCCCATCGAGCAGGGCAGGGTGGTGAAAGTCCACTTTGCCGACATGACGGCATCGGGCTGGACGGCAGTGAGTGAGCGGCTCGCGGAACTGGGCACCTACAAACTGCAGGGAGCAGAGTGCCTAGCTGAGCAGTTGCGCATCGATGCGGAAACGCGCACGATGAAACAGGCACGCGCGCGTGCGCTCTCAGATTTCAAGTCTGTGAGTGAGAGTGCAGCACTGATTGCAGCGTTGCACGGCTCTTCTGGAGGCGAAGGTAAGCGTCGCCGGAAGCTTGCAGCGCAGTTGGGCTCGGTCTCAGCATGAGTCAGACTCGGAGTGAGCAGTTGTTGCGCTTACCCGGATCCCGGTTTGAACTCCCTACCGTAGTGGACCCGCCATCCGTGCATGCGCTCGTGTGACGTGCAGTGTTTGCAAAGGCCTCGCTACAGAGAGTGGCTCAATTTTGTGCCAGCCCCACTCCCAGATCCAGGAACCAAGCCGTGCAGGTCAGCTTTGCGCTTCATACGTATTACGCAGGGTGCATTTGTTACTGCAGACCTCCAGCAATGGCCCGTAATTGAAGTGGAGACAGTAGACATCGCAGCAGCAAAAGGCATGCTTCAAGATGTTCAAGATGCTACTTACGCCCTTGAAAGATTGCTTTTCGGATCCTTCTGCAACAACACACCGTGCACAGGGAATCCGATGCGAACTTAAGCTATAAGCAAAAACGCGCATGAGAGGCATCTGAAGTGATCCTGTGGTGTCATTGGCAGGTGGGGTTGGCGTCCCTGCCGCAGTGGACCTGCCATCCGTGCACGCGCTTGTGCGACGCGCAGTGTTTGAAAAGCCCTCGCTACAGAGAGTGGCTCAATTTTGCGCCAGCCCCACCAGGACGCAGGAACCAAGCCGTGCATGTTAGCTTTGCACTTCGTACTTATTACGCAGCATGCATTTGTTACTGCAGACCTCCAGCAATGGCCCGTAATTGACGTGCAGACAGTAGACATCGCAGCAGCAGCAAAAGGCATGCTTCGAGATGTTCAAAATACTACTTACGCACTTCAAAGACTGCTTTTCGAATCCTTTTGTAACGACACACCGTGCACGGGGAGTTCAGATCCAACTTAAACTACAAGCGTGACAATACTCATGGAAGGTGTCTGAAGTAAGCCTGTGGTGCCATTGGCAGGTGGGGTTGGCGTCCCAGGGGCGGCAAGTTTCGGCATGGTCGCTGTATTCTTCAAATGGACTAACTGTTGTCGTGGCTTGCGGAATTGCATGTAGTTTGACGGGCCCTCACCACAAAGAGTGGCTTAATTTTGCGGGAGCCGCACTCGTTTGAAGAGCCTTCACCGAAGACAGTGGCTCAATTTTGCGGGAGCTGCGCTAGTTTGAAGAGCCGTCACACATGCACGAAGGAAGCTGGCCAAAAAAGAGTGCGTTTCTGGCGAGGATCGTGTTCTTGTCTGCACTTCATACAACTTATCTGAAGGGCAATCTGCATAAAGCAGCCCCAAGACCCTTAAAGACGCCGATTTGCGACATAGGCTGGTGGAAACAACCTCTTTGATCGTTATTTCCCCCACAGAGTTTATAGCGCATGCGCAGCATCTGTTGCTACTCCATGTTGTCGGCGGTAGCTGCAGGCGGTCCGTGCGCCCATCAGTGGTGTGGATGCTTTTCTGCTTTGGCCTCAGAAACGCGTTCAACCAAATGTGCACCCTTGTTCCCCCTTGCAAAAATGATTCAGTGGCCTTTTCAGATTGCAAAACTAATTTCCCACAACTCGCAGGAGCCTCTAACTGTTCCGATTGTTGAAATCAGGCTTGCCCAACAAAAGGGTCCACACCTAACAGTGGTGTGGATGCTTGTCTGCCTTGGCCCCAGAAACGCGTTCAACCAAATGTGCACCCTTGTTCCACCTTGCAAAAATGAATCAGTAGATTTTTCAGATTTGCAAAACTAATTTCCCACAACTCGCAGAAGCCTCTAACTGTTCCGATTGCTGAGATCGGGCTTGCCCAACAAAAGGGGCCACACCTAACAGTGGTGTGGATGCTTTTCTGCTTTAGCCCCAGAAACACGTTGGGCCAAACGTGCACCCTTGTGCGCCCTTGCAAAGATCCCTCCCAAAGATGGCTTTCGCTTTTGGGATTCCCACGGAGTTACTTAGATTAGTATTATGGAGCCAAATAGAATCAGCTTGAACAGATTATGGGTTTTGAAAGGCTCAATTGGGTGTGGCTCAAATAAAAAACCACCAGGATAGTTCTCCCTGAACCAGCGTTCCGCTTTGGACCCACTTTTTTGAGCCGCAGCCATTTGAATTGCCATTGATACGTGCGATAGGGATGGTCATCAACCCCTTAATGGGGGTTTCCACAGGGGTTAATAGAAGTTGTTATAAGGAAGCCCGTGACCGTTCCCTACATAACGTGGTTTGACTATGTCACGTTCGAATCCGAGATGCGCTGAGGGAAAGCTCGGAGAAGAACAAAGGACCAGTGGGGTGGTCACACCATGGTTGGAGCCTTAGATTCCCTTTTAAGGGTTTTAAAGGGTATCTGCCCAAAGGCTCTTGAAGGCTTCAAGGTCCAGCCAAAAATGATGCAAACTGCGCTTCTCACTTTGTGGCACAGCGACTGGCCCTTGGCATCCTTGGCCTAGGTTCTATCGCCTCGGTCAGATCGGTGAGGTTTCAAGGCGGGTTTGTCAAGGTGTCCGGAAGGCACTAGGCGGCCAGAGGTCGCAGAGCGTTTTGGTTTTGCATGAATCAATTGTCTGACTTTAAGCCAGCTCGAGCATGTCAGGTATACAATTAGTCTGCAACGGTGAGAGATTTCGCGAAGCAGCTTTAGAGGGTAGATACGTAAAGGTGGAATCTGTAGTTTAGTTGCAAGAAATCCTTATAGGAATATGGGACTTCCTTGGCAGGATCCAGAAGCGATCACTCATCACTGACAGGGCAGACTGCAAAAAGACATGGCTTCTGTAAAGAACGTTGGCGCATTTGCCGCGGCAGCAGCTGACGCTCTCAACAATTTTCGCACAGTGCTGGCGCTGACTGGCTGGCAAGTGCACCCTACGGGGTAACAGTCACTCTGGAGTGTCTCTGTTTGCTGCTGCGAATGATGCGGCGACGTTACGACGTGGGTGCCAAGGATCCGCTGCAGGCAAGTGAGATAGGCTGCGTTTGAGGATCATAAAGACGAGCACAACATGTACATCTCGTGTGGGCAGCCATTTCAAGCTCAAGCCGGCCAGAAAGTCAAGAACTGGTCGGCGGTGCAGGCCAATGATCAATTCCCCAAAGGGATTCGCCGTGCGAGCAGGCGGTAACTGCTCGTCGGGCCAGAAGGTCCGTAGCCGGTGTAGCCGGTGCCCGTTGCGGGCGCATCATCCGAACACAACAGAGAGCCAGGATGTTTTGCTGGCGCGTGACCTATCGCGTGACCTGCATGTCAGCTGGCGCGACAATTTGTTTCACCAGAGCGCGGCAGCTTGTCTAGAAGTTGTTGTGTTCCACAGAAAGGAGCTGAGCAAAGCACCTTGCGGCTGCGTCGACCACATTTCGGCTCAGTCACAAGCGAAGCGCATTAGAGGAGGTGGGTCGACACAAAAGTCGGGCGCGTTGGAAGAGGCCGTGGAAATGACTGACAGGACAGCCGTCCTGGACATTGTCGCAGATGTAGACTGCATCCTGGAGAACCACTTGCCGGAGCCTTCGTGGCAACGGGAAACGTTTGCAGCCCAGCTGCTGTCCGTGTTTTCCATGGCAGCCTTGGAAAGTAGACTCCAAGAAAGTTGGGTCGTTGAGTGGCATGGCTGGAGAGAAATTGCAGCCGCAACCACCGAGCAAGAGTTGAATGTGCTGTGGCAACGATTTTCAAACCTGCTACGTGAAAACGCACCGCTTCCAGTACGCTCGGAGGCAGACGCCTTGCAAGCGTTGCAGGAAGCTGGCTGGGAATACATAGTTGCATTGCCCCATGATGCAAACAATTGCCTCATTGATGCTATCATACTTTCTTTGGCAAGCCACGGATTGCTGGATGCAGACTATAGACCTGGGGCATGTGTTGCGTTTCGAGAATGGCTGTGTTGGATCACAAGAGCGCACCTGGCCGCGACAGTGGACGCGGGTGCTGCGGCAGAAGCCGGAAGATATCCAGATCTGGATGCCGAGCTGCACGGCCCAAGCATCGTGAAATTTCTCTTGCGAGCGCGGCCTGCTGCAGTCGAAAGTGTCGTGCTTGTAGTGCGGAGTCGCCTGGACAACGATGTCGAGCACCCACGACACGTCATTGCAGTATGCCCACAACGTTGGTCAGAAAGAAATTGCGTGGCGCTGCACCTATACAATCACACAAACGCAAACGGTCAAGGCTATCATTTCGATGCGCTGTGGTGCAACGAAGACAGGAGCATTGTGGCTGGCAGTTACGGCCCGCAAGAGCCGCCATTCAGCCATGGATGCAGTGTAAGCAGTCAGAGCAAGGCTGATGCTGCGCTGGCCCAGGCGCCGACCAGCTACAGCAGTACTGCGGGACAGAGCATAACTCAGTCCGTGACAGAGGGGCATCCTGCAAAGCGCAGGCGTATGGCCGTCCACGGCGACGCCCCAGCGATAAAGCTTCCTGCGGCCTCTTGTGTGCAGGCAAACCCTTGCGTGTCCCCAGGCGTTGCCGGCCACAATGTCGCTCAGGCCAGTGTAGCTCAGCAAGGCAGCGCTTGGCCGGAGGAAGAAATGGACATGGGCAATGCCACGTCCGAGGCAGGCTCGGACGCCTCGGCCGACTGCAGCGTGTTGTCTTGGGACTCGCAGGAGAGCAGCGATGGAGAACAAGAGATCGGTCCAGTGGCGGTGGAAGCAGCCAAGACATGGACCACGGTGGAGGACACGGAGCTTCGACTCGCCGAGCAAGTGGCGGCCGTGCTACGACCTGCGCCTATGTTGCCGCCGCCGCTCCCAGAGTGGAATGCGTCCACGTGCGCTCCTGTCTCAGGGGTGACCGGCACCTGCTGTGGCAACGCAGACACATGCCTTTGGGCGCACTTGGCTACCAAGCACCGCGACAGCTTGGCGCAGAGCCAGCTTGGCCGAGAGTGGTGGCAGCTGAATTTTAAGAGCACATACATGCAAGCGCTCATCAGCCGCGAGGAGTCTGCCGTGCCATCAGTGGGGTGGAGTGTGGATCGACGCACGCTTCGCCGGCTGCGCCAAGAGCGAAGCGAGACCAACTGCGTGGCCTTGGTGTGCGCCTGCTGCGCAGGAGTGCAACCCGGCGGCCCCGGCAGCGACACGGGTTACCTGACAGTGCAGGAGCTGTTCTCCGCCGTGTCGCCCACCAGCTTTGCTGCAAACTGGAGCCTAACGGAGTACCAGCGCCAGTACGGCAGCCATCCATCCATCCAGCAGCGGCTTCTGGCACAGGATTGGCATTTGCAACTGCCGCACAAACTGCACGGCGGGCAAACGATCTTGTGTTGCCCCGAGGATCGCCAGTGCAGCATTTGCCCCGGCGTGAGCCAACAGCTGTGCCTGCAGTGCCAGTTGCCGCTCTGCCGCACTTGCTGGAGCCGCGTGCGGCAGAGAGCGGCGCCGCAGGTGGCGCAGGCGCTGACCAACGACAACTGGTACGGGTACGGGTACCCACTCACTGGAGTACCTCTATCAGGAGAAGGTTCGTTGGATCGAAGCCGCAGCTGCGTGTCCTGTGTGGACCTCGGTTGTCAACTTCTACATCGAAGAGGATCGCGGCCATCCGATGGAGGAAGAGCTGCACCGCAGCGATTTCCGCGTTGCCGTGCGCGGCAATGTCAGCTCTTTCAGCATGCCGTGGGAGGAGATCTACAGCACTCTCCACGGCTTGGGGTCGGAAGCCATGCTGCAGCAACTGCCGCACGCTATTCCGGTGCTGAACACTATGGTGAAGCTGACCGTTAAGGGCATACGGCACTCCGAGATCGTGGAGTGGGTGGCCGGCGCCAAGCTCCGACCGTGGGTCGTTGTGAGACTGCTCGAGCACCTTGTGGATCTAGGCCACCCCATGTGCGACCCCCAGGCCGATAAGACCCAGCTGAAACAGCGGTTGAAAGAGCGGGTTCACAGCCGGTACGGCACGGAAGAAATTTCGCCCGTGACTATGGAGCCCGTCCCGCGGGCACCGGCGGATCTGCAGCGAGACAGTGGCGGCCAGAAAAAACACGCCACCCCAGAAGCTGGCAGCATGCAGGAAGTGAACGGCGAGGCTTTCGCCGGCATGGTGCGGCCAAATGTGCTGTCTTCCGACCACACCAGCTCGCAGGTGCAAGACGTGGAAGTGAAGGAGGTGCTGGAGCTTGCCAGACTCACCTCGCACGTGACGGTCCAGACAGGGCAAGCTTTCTGGGACCGGTTTGTGAGCTGGGCATACCCGTTCAGCCTGCCAGCGCCGGTGGGTGGCCCGGACTTCCCGTCCAAGCCACGAGATCGCAGAGGCGAAGACGCGGGAGACGGCCGAGGTGGACGTCGAGCTGCCAGGCTACGACGCCCGCAGAGAGCTCACCGCCAGAGACCCATGGGCGGTGGCTACTGCTTTCCAGGCCATGGTGCGGTTCGTGTTCGGCGCCTTGCTCGGCTTGCGCTTGTGCTTCCGCTGCCCCAACTGCACCTGCCGGGACCAGACGGGGCCCGGCTTCCACGTGTGCCGAGGCAACGCCCGCAAGTTCGGGCTCAGCACGCGCGGCCGCCGCAACGCCTTGGGCACCGTGCTTGGCCGCCGCCAAGACCCGTGGCTTTCTGGCACTTGCCGCGCCTTTGCCTTGATGCTCATGGGGAACAGCCACAGCGGCCTGAACTTTCGAGTGCCTCTCACAGCTACCACCCACGACCCGGACTGTGCCCACAACTGCCTCAACGCCTCCACCTTGCGGCGGCTGCAGCGCACCATGGCGCAAGCAGCTCGCCGGTCCACCAAGTACTTCACAGGGTACCTGCAGAAGCCGCAGCCTTTGGGCCGCAAAGAGCTGCAGCAGGCGGCGAAGCAGCTGAGCTTCCTGGACACAAAGCCGTGCCATGGCGAGGAGCTGCAGCGTTACAGGCAAGTAGTGCACCGCGTGCTCGGGGACTTGGAATTCCGATGCTCTGTCCGGCCGCTGACGGAGGAGTTTATGCTCGCGAGCTTTTGGGACTCGAGCGAGCCGTCCTCGGCAGAATGCATCCGCAGCTTCCCAGTGGTTCCGTTCGTTGGCACAGATTGGCTGACGCAGCTGGACACAGCTACGCAGCAGCGGAAGAAGATCCGGCGGCAGGACCACGGCGGTGCGCACTGTAAGCACTCCGAACTGTACGGGTGGCGGGGAACTCGCGTGTGTCACTTGTTTCCATGGGAATTCATGAAATGGTGGGAGCTCAAGCGGCTGCAGCCCCCCACCACCAGTGAAGAAGGCGCCGAGCGCGGCCTCAGCGAGTGGGTGCCGGGCCATGCGCAGAGCGTCGCTCAGCCCGAAGCAGCCATGCCCGCAAAATCGTGGAAATTTGGCGAACACTCTCGCTGGCAAGATCCCTTGCCAGCACATCTGGCAGATAACATTTTGCGACTGCCCAGCAAAATTGCAAGCCAGGCGGCAGCAGCGCACTATTTGCAGCGCAGACGGGAGCCGGTTGTGCCCTTCCCGTGCATGTGCCCTCTGCCGAAAAGCGACATGTCGCCGGATGCGCAGGCCCGGCTCTTCAACGTGTATCTGCGCCCGTGGACATTGGATGTAAAAGATGCTAGCCTGCATGTGCCGCACATCGACTCGCTGGATTTGCCTATTTCTGCCTTGCAAGCAACCATCGCGCCTGCACGCCGGCTGCGCACAAAGACGGCTCCTGCGGAGAGGAGCCACGCAGCTGCGTGGAAGGACTATGTGGAGTCCCATGTCGTGTCAGAGCATGCGGCCAGAACCATCCGCAACTTCGTTGCAGCCGCGGAGTGCGGTGCAGACGAGGAGGACGTGGAAGCCGTCAAAACCGAGCACCATTGCGCCGAAGTGGACACCACCTGGGTGGACGTCAACACTGTTCTTCCAGTACTCTGCACGCACCGCGCCGGCCGTGCACAACATTATCGAGCAATGGCGCACCGGTCCCGCGCAAGACGCTTCTGCGGACCTTGCCCGGTGTGCAGGCATACCAGATCCCGGCAGGGCAGGCCTGCCGCCGCCGCTACCGCTCAGCCTCCGCCGCCTGCAGATGCGTTGCCGCAGCCCGGCGTGGCTTGCGTGTACGCAAGGCTGACGCCTCAGGCGGCCAGCGCGTGGCTGCAGGAGCTGCAGCGCAGCACGCCGGGCCCGAGTGCGGAGCAGCTGGTCTTCCTGCAGCACGTCGTGCGCCGGTGCTTGGCGGAAGCGGCCGAAGAAGCCACCGCCAAGCCTTTCCGGTCTGAGCCGTCCCGTGCCCTGCTGCACGGTGTGCCAGGAGCGGGAAAGAGCCAAACTTTGAAATGGCTCAGGCACTTTTTCGAGACGGTCTGCCAGTGGCGGCATGAGCACGAATTCATATTCGTTGCGCCACAAAACACGCAGGCGGCGTTGATCGACGGCAACACCGTGCATGCCTTCGCCGATCTTCGCCCAAAGTCTCGAAAGGCGGCGCGCGACACTCCAGCCGGCCCTGACACTTACGTCAAGTACCAGCGTCTCCGTTGGCTAGTACTTGACGAGTGCAGCACCCTGCCCCTGGAGGTGCTCGCCGCAGTGCTTCAGAAGCGGCTGACAGACGCCACCGCAAGAAGCACAGCTGGAGGTGCCGCAGTTCGCAGCAGGACCGTCCCTTCGGGGGCGCTAACCTGCTAATTGCCGGCGACTTCTGGCAGTTCCCAGCGGTGCGCGCCACGTCCTTGTTCCACAGTCCTTTTGCCAAGGCACAAAGCATCCAGGTGGCCAACCTGCACAGGATGCTGTGGACGCACGATCAGGACAACATGCAGCACAACCTGCACAGGATGCTGTGGACGCACGATCAGGACAACATGCAGCACCTCTTCGAGCTCACGCAAGAGCACCGCTGTGTGGACCCGTGGCTGAGCCACGGGCGCCATGACACAAGAAGCATGGGCCTACCTCCACGGCTACGCCACGCTGCACGCCGGGTCTTGGTGCCCTGCCACGAACTTGTGCGCCTGCGGGCAGGAACGCTGCAACAACTTGGCGGAGGAGTGGCAACATGCCATCGCGGCCGGCACGGCTCGAAGCTGGGCCGAGCGTGCCAACGAGGAGCGCGCGGTCTGTGCCACCGAGCGCGCGTGACGCTGCGTTGTCGCAGAGTCTTCCCCTGGCGCACCAGATCCTCGCCAGGCCAAGTTTCTGGAAGGCCCGTTCGTGCACGGCTACAACGCAGCCAAGTATGTGGCCGCTCTCTTGCGTGCCCGGTATGCTTCTCTGGGTTGTGGCCCAGGACATGCCTTTGTTCCAAGTGGATCCAGAAGAGGAAGCCGGGAACTTGGAGGCGCGAAAGGAGAACTGGCTCCAACGGCACGACCAAGCCACGGGCGGTATCATGGGACTGCTGCCGCTGCTGCCAAACATGCCCGTGCGCATTACGCAGACCCTTCCGGAGCTCAAGCCTTTGCGTCTCTTCAAGAACAGCCGCGGGAAGCTGTTGAACTGGTGCTTGCAGGATGCAGACGCCGAAGCCGTGCGCGCGGACTTCGTGCTCCAGGGCATGCCAAGGTGTTTGTTCATCCAAGTGGAAGGAGCTACTTGGACGCAGCAGCCGGGCCTGCCAGCAGGCGTTGCATGCATCCGGCCTGTGCAGCAACAATGGCAGCTGGCAGCGGACAGCAAAGCGTCCGTGCTGCGCAGAGGCTTCCCCGTTGCATGCGACTATGCCGGCACAGCACATTCCTTCATGGGCGCCACGCTGTTTGCATGCACCTTGGATCTTGGCTTCTGGGACAGCACCCCTTCCCGTGATGCCCAGCTGAGCGCTTACATGTGCTTGTCCCGGGTGAGGCACGGGGAGGACCTGTGCGTGAGCCGGCCTTTCTCGCCCAACCTCTTGAGCCAGGGCGACCTGATAGGCCCACGGACGCTGCTCGAAGTGCACCGGCAGACGCTCACCTTGGAAGAAGCCAAAGCCCGCTTCGAGCAGGAAGCAAGGCAGCGCAAGCGGCATCCGGAAGTGCAGCTGACTTGCCGTCTCTGCAGCTTTCTGCAGCCAGGGCAGGAAAAGCTAAAGCCTCTACATGCCTTCCTTGACGACCAGGAGGCCAGCCGCTTCAGTGTCGTGGTGCAGGGCATGGACAGAGTGTGCTGAGCTTGTCGCAGCTCACGCTCCGCAAGCCAGCCTCAGCCAGCAGATGGCGAGAGCACACCGTGCGCTTGGTGCCAGAAAACTTTGCTGGCGGAGCCTGGATTTTGCAAATCGTGCCAGCAAAAGCCACTCGCATGCGCCAAATGCGACGCCGCCAAGAAAGGCACGAATCTTACGGAGGAAACGCACGAAGGAACTGCGCCGCGCTCGCTGCAAGAAATGCGTGGCAGCCGCGCCAGCAAGAGCCACAAAGGCCAGCAAGTGCACGCAGTGTGGCCAGTGGAAATGTCGCACTAACTTCTTTGCCTTTGTGGAGAAAACGAATGAAGGCATCTGCAGACAATGCCACGTGCGAGCTTCCAAGCCGCCGGAGCAAGCGCAGATGAAGAAGTGCCCTCGGTGCGGCAAAGCTTTGCACAAGTTGGCCACGCCTGGCTCCTGGTGTGACAGCTGTGCGTTCCCCCCGTGCCAAGCCGGGTGCGGCAATACACGGCCTCGCAAAAGTGCATACCATGCCAAAAACTGGGTGTGCAGTAAGTGCGCAGCAAAGAAGTGCAGCGAGTGCGGCGGAGACCTGCCCACAAATGCCGGCCGTGAGACTTGGTGCGACAGCTGTGCCTTCCCGCCGTGCCAGGGCGGATGTGGGCAGGCCCGCCCACAGAAGAGCGAGCCATGCCAAAAGGTGCCCGAACTGGACGTGCAATGCATGTGCACGGAATCCATGCAGGAAGTGTGGCCAAGCCTTGCCCCGGGACGCTCGCCGTGACACTTGGTGCAGCAGTTGTGCCTTCCCGCCGTGCCAGGGAGGGTGTGGAAAAGCCCGCCAACGGACGAGCGAATACCACGCTAAAGCACTTCCCAGTTGGGCATGCAGAAGGTGCATGCAAAAACAAAGTGAGACGCCCGAGAGCAAGCGCCGCAAGCGCGGCTGACCCAAAGAGCAAACGCGCGTGTAGCTGTGTGCGGCACGCCTGTGCCAAACCAGTACTTCGTCTGGCTTGGAGACAGAGCGTAGCTCAGCCGGCCAGCATTCCAGCAGCAAGCAACGAGTGTGGATGTGTGCGGCACGCCTGTGCAGAACCAATACTTCGTTTGGCTTCGAGACAGAGCGTAGCTCAGCCGGCCAGCATTCCAGCAGCAAGCAACGAGTGTGGATGTGTGCGACACGCCTGCGCAGAACCAGTACTTCGTTTGGCTTCGAGACAGAGCGTAGCTCAGCCGGCCAGCGTTTCAGCAGCAAGCAACGAGTGTGGATGTGTGCGGCACGCGTGTGCCAAATCGTAAGCCAGAGAAAGTGAGACGCCTGAGTGCATGTGCCGCAAACGCGGCTGACCTTAAGGGCCAACGCACCCCGCCCTCAGCAAATGACAGAGTTCGAGGAAGCTGCGCCAGCTATGAATTTGAGTAATTGCTACAAAGCTGCAAGCCAGAGCGTGGCTTGAACAATTGCGGGCCTTCGTGAGTGCGCGCTAGCCGGATCTTAGAAAAAAGGGCCGCGGCATGTGTTTGTGTCTGCTTCGTTTCTGCATTGCTGTCCTTTTTGCTGGGGGCCTGTGCCTCAGGAAAGGTTTGTGTCTGTGCCTGTGTCCGTGCATGTGTCTGTGTCTGCTTTATGTCTGCATTGCTGTCCTGTTTGCTGGGGGCCTGTGTCTATGTCAGCATCAATCCACGAAAAGCGCCTTCGCCAGGAATTCAGAATGCTTGCTGCAAGCGGGTCTGTGCTTATGCCTGTATCTGTGCCTTGTGTCTGTGCCTGTGCCTGTGTCCGTGCATGTGTTTGTGTCTGCTCGTGTCTGCATTGCTGTCCTGTTTGCTGAGGGCCTGTGTCAGAGTCAGCATCGGTCCATGACAAGCGCCTTCACCATAATTTCAAAGCGAACACCATGCCCAAATCCGAGTTTGCCTGGGCAGGGGTGAGGCCTGACACTTAAGCAGGTTTCCAGATATTTCCCGCCTTTTTTCCGCAGCAGCGCAGCCTGGAATCGAAGCAGAACTGCGTAAAACACAGTGTTTTGTCGTGTTTTCAGCGAAAACCTTGTCCAAAACCGAGTTTGGCTGGGCAGCAGTAAGGCCTGATACTTAAGCAGGTTTCCACATTTTGCACGCTGCTGCCTACCAAAAACGCTCAAAAACACTAGGTTTTCCACGTTTTTAGCAAATTGGTCCGAGTTAGGGCTGTCTTGGGGCCATGTTGGCCCGCCGGGTACCCCCCAAAAAGTGGAACATTTTTGACATGCAACAGGTCGGTCGAAAATCGTCCCCTTTTCGCCCAAAATGCGCCCAAACACGTTTTCACCCCTGGCAGCGAGGTTTCAGCGCAAAAGTTCGGCACGTGGTCGGCGGCGGGTCGGCGGCATGGGGCGGACGGCCTTATACCTGAAGGTAGCCCTGCGGGCCTAGGCCTTCGGCGATGTCACGGACCACGGGGTCAGGGGCCCCCGGTGGCCGGATTTACACGCTGACGCGACACAGCCGGCCACCAGGCACCCCTTCCCGTTCTTTCATTTCCTTTCCCCGCCTTTCCCTCTAAGTCCTGTTAGTTCTCGGGATGATTTGAACTTTACTTCCTTTGCATGTCTTCCCTGACAGTTTCCTGGCATGTCCCTTCGCTTCCTTCCACTTCACTGCCGTTTCAGCTCCCTTCATTTGCTTGAAGACTCCTTTATTCGCATTCCTTTCCCTTTTCGTTCCCGCTGTCCGGTTCTTCACGTTCTGCCCTTGCATTTTCCTGCATCTCGGTTTCTCTCCAGTGCCCTCTTGATTTGCGTGCAATTACCTTTGACTTTCATCTCGTTCACTTCCAGTCACTCCTGGTTCCTTGCATTTCCCTTCAGCCCCTTGTTTCGCATCGTCAGCATGCATAGCATCATCCGCATCATCCGGAATGATGCTGGCAATGCTGGGGGTGTAGTCCGGTATTAGGCACCCTAAAAATACTCGTTTTTGGACGCTGCGGGGAGATGCTACAAAAATCCTCGGAAATCGCTGCGCAAATCCTTCGCCCCTTATAAGGGAGGGCCCAGCATAAAACGTATGCGCATGGTCGGAGCATGTTCTGCGCATGGTCCGCGGCATGGGGCGGACGGCCTTATACCTGAAGGTAAGCCCTGCGGGCTTTGGCCTGCGGCCCGTCACGTCCGGTGGCCGGATTTACACGCTGACGCGACACAGCCGGCCACCGGGCACCTTGACCTGGCCGTTCTGTCACTTCCCTTTCCGTTAATTCCGATCAGTTCCCAAGATTTGAACCTCACTTCCTTTGCGCGTGATTCCTGCATCTTCGACAGTTTCGCCGTGTCAGTCGCAGTCCTCCCCTCTGTTCTTTTCAGTTTCCGTGACTTCAGTCCGCCTCCCATTCCACGTCAGTTTCCTGCACATCCCTTCATTTCGCAGTTTCTCTTCGTTTTCCATAATGTCCACAATTTGTTTTCGTTTCCTTCTTCGGTTCCCCTCGTCTGACCTTGCATTTGCCTGCATTTTGGCTTCTCTCCGTGCCCCCCTCAAATTCGTGCAATTCCTTTGATGTCCATTTCGTGGACTTCCAGTCACGCCTGCTTCCAATTTTCCGCCCCTTGTTTCGCATCGCCAGCATGCATATCATCATCCGCATCATCCGGAATGATGCTGGCAACGCTGGGGGTGTAGTCCGGTATTAGGCACCCCCTAAAAATACTCGTTTTTGGACTCGTTTTTGGACGCTGCGGGGAGATGCTACAAAAATCCTCGGAAATCGCTTAAACCAATCTGCGCAAATCCTTCGCCCCTTATAAGGGAGGGCCCAGCATAAAACGTATGCGCATGTTCTGCGCATGTTCGGCGGCATGGGGCGCGCGGCCTTATACCTGAAGGTAAGCCCTACCGGGCTTTGGCCTGCGGCCCGATCACGTCCGGTGGCCGGATTTACACGCTGACGCGACACAGCCGGCCACCGGGCGCCCTGCCCTTTTCGTTCTATCATTTCCCTTTCCTTTAATTCCTGCTAGTTCCCGGGATTTGAACTTCATTTCCTCTGCATGTCATCAGTTTCTCTTCGCAACAATTTCTTTTCGTTCCCATCCTCCGGTTCCTTGCGCGTTCTGCTTGCATTTTCCTGCATGTTGGTTCCTCTCCAGTGCCTTCTTCATGATGTTTCCCTTGCATTTTCAGCCCCTTGGTTCGCATCGTCAGCATGCATAACATCATCCGCATCATCCGGGAAGATGCTGGCAATGCTGGGGGTGTAGTTCCCCCCTAAAAATACTCGACATTTGCGATCCATTTCCAGTCACCTTTCCCTTCATTTCCCCGGCGTGGACAGCACCCCCTGCATCGACTGCATCATCCGAAGCAATGTCCGCCATGGATGCTCAATTGTTGCACCCTCTTGCAATCCTTTTTCCATTCATTCCATCAATGCATTTTCCAGGAACTTTGCATCAATTGTGCACACATTTTCCATCCATCCCCTTTCCCTCCATTTCCCGCATTTTGTTCATCAACGCCCCTTCATTTCCATCAATTTTGCATCCTTTTTGTCCATCCTTTTTCCAGCCCATTCCATCCAGCCATTTCCCATGAATTGTTTATTCGCATTCCTTTCCCTTTTCGTTCCCGCTGTCCGGTTCCCTTCACGTTCTGCCCGTGCATTTTCCTGCATCTCGGTTTCTCTCCAGTGCCCTCTTCATTTTCGTGCAATTCCTTTGACTTTCATTTCGTTCACTTTCAGTCACTCCTGTTTCCTTGTATTTCCCCTTCAGCCCCTTGTTTCGCATCGCCAGCATGCATAGCATCATCCGCATGGTTAGGGTTAGGGTTAGAGGTTAGGGTTAGAGGTTAGGGTTAGAGGTTCGAGGTTAGGGTTAGAGGTTAGGGTTAGAGGTTAGGGTTAGAGGTTAGGGTTAGAGGTTAGGGTTAGAGGTTAGGTTTAAAGGTCAGGGTGAGAGATCCTCCCGTAGTCTTTCGTCATCTTCCCTTCTATCATCTTCCCGTATTCTTCCGTCATCTTCCCGTAGTCTTCTCGGTGTTCCCGTAGTCTTCCAGTCTTCTTCCGTTTTTTTGCCGCAGTCTTCCGTCATCTTCCCGTCAGCTTCCCGTAGTCTTCCGTCATCTTCCCGTAGTCTTCCGGCATCTTCCCGCAGTCTTCCGTCATCTTCCCGTCAGCTTCCCGTACTCTTCCGTCATCTTCCCGCAGTCTTCCGTCAGCTTCCTTCCCGGCAGCTTCCCGCAGTCTTCCGTCAACTTCCCGTAGTCTTCCGTCGTCTCCCGCAGTCTTCCGGCATCTTCCCGTAGTCTTCTGTCAGCTTCCCGTCATCTTCCCGTAGTCTTCCGTCATCTTCCCATAGTCTTTCATCATCATCATCCAGCCTCACGATTAGAGGTTAAGGTTAGGTTAGGGTTAGAGGTTAGGGTTCGGGTTAGAGGTTGGGTAGGGTTAGAGGTTAGGGTTAGAGGTTAGAGTTAGACTTAGAGGTTCGGGTTAGAGGTTAGGGTTAGAGGTTAGGGTTAGAGGTCAGGGTTAGAGGTTGAGGTTAGGCGTGTCAACAATCCGCCGCAAGACCCCCTCAGACTCCCCCTAACCACCACTTAGAACACGCCTCGCCCCTTTGCAGAGAATAACTTGGCTTTTGCAAAGGGGTCGGCGGATTTATAAATTGGGTTTCATCCGGAGTGAACAACAATTTTGAAAGCTGGCCTGGAGGCTGGAGGTTTGTACCTGGGGGCAGGGCTTCGACCTCTGACCTATCCGGACTGGTTCGCCACAGGCCGAGTACTTGCATGTTTGATTCGCCAAGTTCGTAAGTGCTTAGCCTTTTAGCCTTTTTTGGGGGAGGGTTTCCCTACAAAAATAGACTACAGAAAAAAAGGGTACCCTTATTCTATCCTCTTTACTCGACGACCTGGTTGGCCCGGTTAGCCCTTTGGGATATACCCCCTCAATAGCAAGGTTGATGACCTTGCCGAAGATCAACCCATTATTGAGAAGTCCCAGCGCATGCGACGAGGACGCATGACATTTGTGGAGGTACCGTTGCAGAGATGAGGGCCGTAGCCTAGAACTAGAGGCAGGACCCGCAGCATCTTGAAGCATCTACTAGTCCAAGATCCGGGCTGGGTCGTTTTTTTGCATCCACCGAATGCTACTTTTTCTGGGAAAGGTCACTGGGAACAACAAACGATAGCTAGGATATGGATTCCGGTTCATGCCTGCCTGTTGGAAGGTCCAGAATGGTGTGTTATACATGCGCAGCATTTGCACTGCCATGTTCGACGTTTAGTTTCCTCGTATCCTCAGAACTGCTCCCGCCACCCGCCGAAACACTCCTCCCCCTAAACCCACCTCCAACTTTGGTCAATTTGAGTCTGACCTTGTGGTCATGGTTTCAGTTTGGTCTTTTTACTTGGTGGCTCCCAGCCATCCCCTCAGCTTTTTAGCCTTTAGTGTTTGGTCCCACTAAAAGCTAAACCTTTAGCCGGGGATCTAAAGGCAGCCCAGTTTTTGCGAAGGAATTCCTAGGTTCTCCCCACCCCGGGGCTCGGTGCCCCTTGGCCGAGGTCCGAGCTGCAGCTGGAAGACTTCCTCGGGGACTGGCGGCTCGTCAGGAAAAGAAAAAGCACGGGGAGGGGGGGGGGGTACTGGACGCGGTTCAGTGAAGAATCACCTGGCAGTGATTTTAGTGAGGAGTCTGTAACAGAGCCGCGGCGGACATTCGTTACAGACCTCGTTACAGACCTCTGCAACAAGACCAGCTGGCTCGTTACACACCGCTCGTTACACACCACT
The DNA here is from genome assembly GCA_963377175.1 of Effrenium voratum. Classification (NCBI taxonomy): domain Eukaryota; class Dinophyceae; order Suessiales; family Symbiodiniaceae; genus Effrenium; species Effrenium voratum. Next base: position 420,165 of record CAUJNA010001913.1, on the reverse strand, counting down.
CGCTACACACCCCTCGTTACACCCCTCGTTACACACCCTCGTTTCGCACCCTCGTTACGCACCTCAGATGAACAAACCCAGGTACGTGACTGCCCTCTTTTTGCCGCAGCTTGGCTTGCGTTGCGTTGAATAGTTGGAATCAAGCTGGAGCTGCGGTTGCGTACTGTGCTTTGCTTTGCCTCGTTACAGACCTCGTTACATAGCCGTTACATACCTCGTCGTCACACCAACCCCAGCCCGGGCCAGCGACCCCCCTTTTTGCAGCAGCTTGGCTTGCGTTGAACAGCTGCAAGCAAGCTGGTGCTGCGGAGGCGCGCTTTGCGTACTGCGCTTTGCCTTGCCTCGTTACAAACCTCGTTACATATAGCCGTTACATACCTCGTTACAGACCCAACCGACGCCCGGGCAAGTGACCCTGCTTTTTGCCGCAGTGCGTAACAAGGACCTCCGTTACAGACCTCCGCAACAAGATTCGTGGCGCGTCGCGCGTTACAGACCCCTAAAAAAATCATGGCCACATAGGTGTCCTTGCTGGTGGTTTTTGTGGAAAAATAGATGGCGATTCCGGGTTTAATCACGTAGCTGTCCTTTTTGGTGGGTTTGGTGGGAAAAGAGATGTCTATTTCTGGTTTACCTGGTGGTTTATTCATCATGGGCCATCTATTTGCCCTAAAAGGACACCTACCCCTTCCCCCTCACAGTGGGGCCCCCAGGTCGTTTTACAAACGCCTATTAACCAGGCTCCCGCCTGCTGCCGCCGACCCTCGGCGCATTAAGGGAAAAGTCACAAGGACCGGTCCTGAAACACGTCCGCAAACCCAGGGACCACTTATAAGATTTTCTACGACCACAAACAAGGATTAACGGAAAAGTCAGAAATATGGCAGCTAGTCCGTTAATTGCCGCTTGGGCCAGCTTGCGCCCAAGTCACTTCGAGTTGGCCCGGGAGCAGTCGCCTGTCCCGGGTCGCCCTGAAACTGGCCCTCCCGAAGCTGCCCCGGCGACAGTGGCCCTAGTGGCCCTGGACCGGTCGCCGGCAGTAGATCCAGGGATCCTCTACTACCACAAGGATTAGCGGAAAAGTCACACAGGCGGCAGCTCGTCCGTCAATGACCGCACGGGCCGGCTCGCGCCCAAGTCACGTTGAGCTGGTCCTAGAAACAAGGCCGTCGGTGCCCCTCAACCGGTCGCAGGGAGGGACTGGGACTTGGGACCCTGTCCGGTCCTGAAACACGGGTGCCAGTCCGGAAACAGCGACACTGAAAAAACAGGTGTCTGGAGCTGTTTGAGGTGGCCCCGGGTTTGTGCAGCGGTTTGAAGTGGACCAAACCTGGGTCCCAGGACCGGTCCTGGGACCGGACCGGTTTTGGCTGCGGTCCCAAGGACCAGTCCCAGGACCGGTCCCAGGACTGGTCCCAGGACTGCTCTCAGGACCGGTCCTGGGACCGGTCCCGGGCGGAACACTTTTTGTACTTTAGGGACCATCATTGATTCCAATCACTTCCAGTTGCATCCCACGCCGGTCCCCTCTGCAGGAGGCTGGGACGGGAGGCAGAGAGGTCGGCGGATTTTAACCTTAGGGGAATTACCTTTGTTTGGGGTAAGGGATGAACACAAAGAATTGAACCCTTTTAAAGGTGGGGGGTGGAGCGGCGCAAGAGTGCACAGCCCGGTTGGTGTCCCCTCCAAAGCCCACCAGCCAAGGGCAAGCATTGCCCGGGAAGCCCAAGGTGCTACCACTTGACAGTGAAGTCCAAGCCGCACTAGTTGCAGCATTGCGCAAGCAAGTTTGCAACTTCCATACCTGCTCCCCAAATCGACCCGGCGATCCAGATGGCCGAGCCGAGGCGCGATAGCATGGGGAACAACGTCCAGGTGACTTGGTCACCCTGGCCTGGCTTGTGATGAGTGCCCATGATCATGACCGGTCGTCGGTGAATCGCCAAAACAGGATACCTTTTAGACACAAGTTGCATTTCTGTTTGCAAAAGGTGATCGACGTTTTGCTCCAGCGGGACGCGCGACCAAGGGACCAGGGCTTGCAGGAGGTCTCAGGGATTCCGGGATGGATGACAAACAATGACAAACAAAGAAACAAAGAAACAGCACAAGCAAGCAACCCACCAAAATCAAACAATCAGACAACCAAACACGCCAACCCAACCCAATATCCCCCACCACCCCCTTAAAAGCGTTCTTGAGCGAGGGGGGCTACCCTGCTGAAATTCCAATTTGTCGTTCCCTTTTTCCTTCCATGCAATACAAAATAAATGGATTGGAGGACCCTCCCCCCCGTTAAGTAGACGGGAGAACCCGAACCAAACCAACCCAAACCGTGCCACCTGGTTCCTTTTGCCAGGGCTCGGAACCCGAGCCGGGGGCAGCTGGACGTAGCCTTGGCCAAGAAAGGACTTGCCGGAGGGGAGGAGGGTCGATCTTGTTTTTGTTTGTTTTGGCTGCTTTTGTTGGATTCCCTGTTGGTTGTTTTTGTTTGTTTGCTTGTTTGTATATTTTCGTTGCGTCATGTTTGTTTGCTTGGTTGATCTTTTGTGGTGTGGACTCATCTTTGGGAGGCTGCGTTTTTGTTGGGTATTTTTGAGGAACCTGTGGACAACCCCTGGTTAGGTGCGAGGGAATCCCAGGTTTAGTTTGAATGGAACCCGTGGGACAGGGGGCATTTTCTCAGAACCGCGGTTTAGTGGTGGTTTTAGAGGCAAACATCGAAGAACATCACAGTTTTGGGGGACCTTACTTTGAGGCACACCCGAGTGAGTGTGCCTGTTCTTGAGAACCTTTGCTTGGCTGGTTCGGAAGGCCATCAGCAGCAAGCCAAGTTGTTCTTCGGGAGGCGGTCCTAGTTTTAAGACAGACGCCAATAATGCAGGCCCTTTTACTGTGAATGGACAAAATCCAGGAATCCATTTCCTACCAGCTGGGATTGGTGGATTGTTTTATTCGAATCGGGTTTCATCCATAACTGGTGCCTGGCGTGGATTTTGTGTATTCACCCAGGGTACCCCTTTTGTCAGCCTTGGAACTACTGTGGATGGACGGAATCCTGCACCACTTGGAAACCATGGAAAACCTATGTTCGTTGGTAATTACAAGGGAATCATCATTCCAGAAATTTGTGGGTGGTGCGAAATGGATTTCCTCCATGCACAGAAATGCACATTGTGAAGGTAAGATTTGTGGTCGGCTGACTACTGCTGGGAGAAGTCCCAAACCCAAACCGGAAAGACAGCCCAAGCTTTTTTTGGGTGGAAGCCATGGGAACGAGCAACATGGCTGTGGGTCAAAACCAATGGTACCATTTTGGGATAGGTGAATTCCCCACCCATTTTAGAACCTACTTTAGTGGGGATTGGGATGTTGACTGGGGGTACGGGATTTTGACTCATGGCCACATTGTCAACAATTCTTAGCAACACCAAATTATCGGTTTGTGGTAGTCCCCCGGCGGTTTCTGGCGATATTATCCGGGTGTAAAACGAGCTCACGAATGTGAAGAAAAAACAAGCTATGGTGAAGCGCCTTATGGATGCAACGGCAGAGAGAGAGAGAAGTGCCTTTACTGGGGTGATTGTTTCCGATTTCGGAGTCACAGTTTTTGTGCACTGATTGGCAGTCCACTGCTGGGTTGGGGATGACGGGAAGGGGGGCAATTCTACTTATTATGGCTCCATTGACCGGGGATTTTCTACTGGAGTTTGCAAGAAGGGACCCGCTAATTTTGAACCCCCTTTAAAAGCAATCCAGGGAGAGGCTCCCGCAGTTTTGCCACACGTACTCGTGAAATTCTCCAGAAAACAAATCCAAACCACCGTAGGCTGAAATGTTCCAAACGGCAGGCTTTGATTTGCCAGTCCCAAGCCAACCGAACGCTCGGCAGGACGTGACCCCATCCGCCTGAATGTCAGGCAATCAGGTAGGACCCTCAGGTAGAAGGGCCGTGGAGCCTGGTAAAAGGATTCCCTGGCAAGGCCTAATGGCTGCGGAAACCTGGGTAGGTGTTTTTGCAGCTAGGGAGCTATCGGCATGCAGGTTTTTTTTTGAAAAAGATGTCAGAGGTCTTTCAAAGTAACGAGTTTCAACAATGGCGCAAAGAATGCTTTGCAGCGGATGAAACTAGCAAGTGCTTAGTAGGGAATGACCCTCTAGGTGTTGGGAATGAATCTTTAGGCATTGCCTGAACAGAAATTCTACGGGATGTTTCAGAGGGGTCATTCCCTCATGCCTGCTGAGAACCAGCACATATGTTTTTGACTCTGGGTTGGTTCCAGGTCTCAAGCCTTTGGCTCAGGCGCTGGTCAGTTCTCTTGCGGCCACTACCAGCTGGAGGTGCGGTTTGCGCCGGAGCGCGAGGGGCCAGTTGGGTGCATCCAACTTGGATTCTGCCCTATTCAACTAAAACGACCCCACCCATGAAGGCTGAGCTGTTTCCTTCTATTGCTTTGGATTACACGAGGGGTCCCAATTTTACTGTGTTCCATTAGGGATTGTAGACTGGGAAGGGCCAACACTCCAGTTTGAACAGCCCAGGAAAAGCCCCCCTTTAGGCTCCATCCTGCTGAATGCCATAGGTTGACTTCCCGCATCTCGGGTGTACTCAGGTCCTTCCAATAGTTGGGGGGTGTGGTTCTGGCATCAGTCAAAGGCCCCCAAATAGATTGCTGTCCAGCTGGCACACTATCAGTGCCGTGAATTGTTTTCTGGCGGATTGAAGTTAGGGGTGTCGTACGTGGCTCGGGTAAGAACGCTATGGCTTTTGTCCCATTGGTTTCCCAGTCGGACTCCCAATGAGAAGCATCCGGCCAGGTGGATCGCAGCAGCCCACGCAAGATTGCCCGGGTCCAGGTTGCCAAAAGCTCACGCAAAAGTCGAAGTCGATGGTTTTGAGCGGGTCGTTTTTGCAGCTTTGACAGGAGTCGGTTTGGGTCGCCTATCGGTTTCTGGCGGTGGTTTCCTCCACAACGCAGCTTCAAGGGTAGACTAGTAAACTGCAACGTTTGAAGAAGGCATCCAGTGACCCCTGTAGTGTTGAGAGTGCAAACGTAATTTGTGTGTTGCCAAGTGGCTCAGGACCATAACGTCGCATCTCTCTAAAGCCTTCTGCAGGTTGGCTTCGCAAGGCCTAGGTCTTTCCCTCGTTGCCCCACTAGATTCAAGTCATCCCCCTTGAGCCATTGAAGTTTTGGGAAGGTGATTTTGTGGCACGGAGTTCAGCTGATTCTTCGGGTCCAGCCCAAGTGCTGCCAATCAAAAGGTTCGCAGGACCTAAGAAGGTTTCAAGAATGGCGCTTGAGGAGATGGAGCCTTTATGGCCTCTGAGCCCGATTTGGGGATGTGCTTTCTGTTGCTAAGCGGCATGTGAAGCAGAATCCCAGCTACAGGCGGGATCGATCACAGATGCTTCAGAATGTTCATGAGTGGTGTGTACCAATGTTGAATTCCTGGGGACTTACCTCACTGGGTGGCACTCATGTGGAGCAAAAGGTCGACTGATCATACCAGTTCAGTGCCACTTGGCGCCCTTGTTCCCTTTTTGTTTGGTAGGCTCCCCTGTAAAGACATCAAGCCAACAAAGGCTTCGATTTGTTTCGATCCGGGTCACTGGGCTCTGGGCTGCAATCGAATCCCAGATCACTGGATCACTGCTAGGTGTGGGGAGACCAGCGGCACAAGAACAAGCAATCCATTTGGGAGCGGTGATGCTCCCAGGCGCAAAGGTTCGGAAACGCAGAGACCTCCACTGAGCGAGCAACCGTTGGCATGATACCCAGATGCAAGTCCCAGACGTGGACGTTGGCCCCGGTACCAAATATGGTACCCTTGCCCCTTTCTTCTGGAAGGGATTTCTTTTTCTTAAATCAGCTAATGTTAACCCCGGATTAATCAACCCCTGGTTGATTAATAGGGAGTTGTCCCCTTGTAGTGGGGATTCATCACTTTTGGAGGGAACACCCCCCTAATTGTGGGACGGGTTTATTAATCCTGGGTCAACATTACCAACAAAAACCGGTGCTTTTTCTTTTACCATGGCCACTGGGGGCCTGGGAAACACGAGACTCAGGGTGGCTTTCTTGAGGACCCTTGAGGCGTTACGCTGGAGGGAATCGCCGTTACCTGACAACTCTGTTGAACTGCCTTCCCATTTCTGCAGCCAGCAGAACCAAATGCCCGTTTTTTTGGGGTTCTTTGCTGTCTAGTGCGTTGCCGTATCAGGTAAGACTTGGTTGGTGGTTTGAAAGTCGTGCGGATCGGTAGTTTGGGGATTTGAAACCCTGGTTCTTGTAGAGGGTGAATGGGAATCCATTAATAAGCACCCAACCACCAGCGAAGCTTGTAGCAGGTCTGTCGTTTGGTTGCAGATGCCAACGCCTCCCAGCGTTGGGCTCTGGACCGGCTCTGGATGTTCAGCCCGATTCGTGCCCATCGGCAGGCCGAGTACGCGGCGCCAAAATCTGACGCTTAGCCGCTTGGGGCTCATGGTGCTGACTTTCCAGACGACAGCTTCTAATTTCTGGGCTCCTGGACTTTAAACCTTCTTGGGAAGACCAGTTTAGTTTTTAAACGACGAAGTTGGTTACAATTTTTGGCCAATGGGAAGCGAGGTTTGGATGCCCCAATTGTTGTACTAGATGTTGGTGGGTGCATGCTGGTGTCCCGCCTTTTAATGCCCCATCTGTGGATGTAACCAAGTGTACTCATTTAGCGCTCTTGTCTTTGCGCGGTGATACACCTCTTGAAGACTTTGCTTTGTGGGCAGGATATCCTGAAAACGGGTGTGTCATATTTTGGAGGTACCCTGTGTGCGTTGCTTAAACGGAAGTCAGAAGGAGACCACTGTTGTTGTGGCTCCTCTGTTTGGAGAGAAACCCATATTGCATGCAGGGGGAAGAGACACCCTGCAATTTACCGCGATTTACTGTGGTGTTGTGGCTGGGTGTGGTTACTCAGTTGCCTAAAGGCGACCTTTTGACCTTTTGGTGTTCCCCTTTTTGCACATGTTTAGTCACGGCCCCAAAAGGTTAACTTTTCATTCCTGGGTCCTTTGGGCAACTGAGACTATTCGGCATGTGAACCAACCACGTGCGACTGTAATTTACAAGAGTTTGCCTTGTTTTTGCTTTCAATATCTTCCAATCGTTGTCGAGTGGAGCTTGTAGGGCTTTGCAGTGCGTTATGCTCGGGCAAAGGTTGGTGTATCAAAAGGCTTAAACCCTGACCCAGATGGTCAGGGCCTCTTTTACCTTTTGCACTTTGGTGGATTCCTCACTCCAAATGGTCAACTACTGGGCAAGCGGGCCAAGAAAAGAGATGGAGTGTCTCAGCCATGGTTCTACCCACGAATCAGACAGGGGTCGTCAAGAATGCGTGGTTGCCTCTGACAGTCCTCCAGGAGTTCCCTGTTTTCAACTGGGTTCGGTGGGGTTCTTCAAGCCCAAAAAACTAGGTCCCCCAGTAGCGCCCTTTTACCCTTTTTTTGGGGGACGGTTGCCCTCTAAAATAGACTACAGAGAAAAAAGGGTACCCTTGTTCTAACCTCTCTACTGGAGGATCTAGACAGGGTGCCCCTCTTTCCGCTGCAATTCCACCAGAGGCCTGGGTTGGGCGCCGTTGAGTGACACTCTTCTCACGAAGCCCCTCGGCAACTCGAGGCTCTCAGCGGAGATCGGAGGCAGAAGCTGCGCCAAAGAAATGCCGCGAGACGCGCCGTCCAACTGGGCCGGGGTTTTTGGATGCCCTAGTGGGTCTAGTTGAAACGGACATCAAAGGAGCGCACCTGCACGGCCAGATTGGGGCAACTCGAAAAGGCATCCCTTTGAACTGGCCGCCGCAAGGGCTATCCTCCAAAGAAAACACCCAGATCATCTTCCATGTTTTTACTGTCTAGCACGCACAGGCTCACAGCCTGCCTAACCTCCCGCATCATGATGCAAAATTATGCTCCAAGATACCTCTCCAAAACTGGGATCTCTTTCGCGACCATGCTGCAGTTGCCAGGACCAAACACGCGTGATGGTCAGCTGAAGCAGCATAGCTGTTTCTGGTGTTTCTTTGGCGTCAAGAGTTGCTTTGCTTTCGTTAGCGTAGGTTAACCCCAGATTATCCGTGGGAGAAGGTGGTTTGCAGGTGATCGTAGTTGCAAATGGCATTTGGAAATCAGATTAAACAAAATGGAAATCACACAACGTTTTAGTTGTGCTGGAATTGAAATCAATGTTTTTTGTGCTGGAAAATGTTTTTGCCGATCGGGCTGTACCAATTAGGGGTGCGCGGCAGGCCCGCGTCAAAGTTTAGAATTGTTTAGCCTTGGGTCCCGAGCTCGAGCTTCAGCAATCGTAGCCAAGGTTGGCTTCAACTGCCTCGCTGCACCGCAAATTCTGGATCCAGCTGGGCACTCCTCCCATGACCCGCACAAGGGCTTCGAACACATCTCAAGCAGCTGCCACTTTCTGCCAACAAGCATTCGGCCTTAGCTATGGCGTGCGCCAAGCGGTTCCAAGGCTGCTCTCGGGGTTGGACGTCGGCAACAGGTAGGGGACCCAACGAAGCAGGTCCTGCTGGCAATTGTCCGCATGAATGTTCGCAGATCACGAGATGCACGTGGGTTCTCTTTTGAAACTTGAAATTGTTGGTTCACTTTAATCTATGTACCAGAGTAGAACATTGTGTCGATCGGGTGCGAAGGCTGAGCTGGACATGATCACGCAAGTTCACTACCTAAAAGCAGCCAACTAAGAAACAGGACCTGCATCGCATTCAGACCCCGAGGAGAGAAGATGTAAGTGCGCAGCCCAGGATTTAGACACCAAAGTGCTGATGTGGTTCAACGAAATCCTGCACTACTTTGAAACCCTGGGAAACCCTTGCATGTTTGCTATATACGAGGGAGTCATCATTCCATGGTTTCTTAGGTGGTGCGAGGTGGTGCAGGGTTTCGTCCATAGTATTTTGTTTTACTTGTTGCTATGTGCTGCCTTGGTGTAGTTTGAGTGGCTTTACTTGTTCGTATGTTTGGCTATGCAGGCCCTGTTTGCTGCTCGCCGTTTGCAAAGCCCAGACTTGATCTTCAAGTTTTGACACAATCCCAGTTCAATTCCAGGGCTTTTCTGAGGTGATCGGGCCTAGTGCATGGGCATTGTTCAAGTAGTAGCCTCTCCCAGTACTTTGAAAGGAATGGGGTTGGAGGCCGACTTTCCTGTTGAGGAAGCCCCCGCGTCTGCACCCAAGAAAAGACAGACCCATATTGTATTGTGCCAGGTTTTTTTCCGATCGCCTGGGTAGCGCGGAAAGCAAGGATATTAATTCAGGAGGTCGTGCACATCCACTAGGCGGGGGGCCTGTTGGTTCCATGTGTTGACTGGAAGGTGCACTCAAACCCGAGTTTCTTCTTCCCAAGAGGAAGCCCTGGATGAAAAGATCGGGTCAAAAAAAAACGAACTCTTCCTATAGCTTCCCTTGCTAAATGGGTGGCTTGTAGTTCTTTCGAGTTACCCTGCTTCTGTGGTTTTAAAGGGAAACCAAGAGGAACACCGAACCGAAGCCATTTTGTTGTGGGGGGCGCTCGGTTCCGGACAAAACAAATACAAACAAACAAACAAAAAAAACACTATAATAATTAAAACAAACAAAGAGACACCCAAATGGATAATTTGAGCATCATTTGTGCGAAGACGGCACAAGCACCTATTTCCAGAAACTGGGCAGGGGCTGCGCAGGTTCTCCCTCGACCGGGTGGTGTGAACCCCCACTCAAAGAGGGACACCCCCCGAACGACATCAAGCAGGGGTTTACATAATCCGGGGTCAACATTCTCCGGCTCAGTTCAAGCACCAGGGTTGGTGGGATCAAGGGGTTGAGCCCCACTTTACACAGAATCTGCCCCCTTTTATGGGGGAAGCCGTATCACATAAGTGGATTCTATGTCCCACAGCCCTGTTCAAGCAGCCCGCGATCAGCATTTGGGCTGAAGATCGAAATCGCCACCCAGCGCGTCGCTCTCCTTTCGCGTTGAATCGCCATGGCCCGCCGGCCGGGGGCCCTGGAAAGAAGAAAATCAAGTGGCTGTGGGTCAAAACCAATGGTACGATTTTGGGATAGGTGCACCACTCATTTTAGTCTATTTTAGTGGGGATTGAGATGTTCCCTGGGGGTGCGGGATTGACCCCATGGCCAAGTGACGACGGCTGGAGCCAGAGATTTCTGAGGATCACTTCCATCGGAATCGGGAAAAGCCAAAGGTCAGCCGTGTCGCCTGGGGGATTTCTGATCAGAAATAGTATGGACCACCCCGCTCCAAGCAAGGTGTTTCCTTTTTGGCTCTCATTGAAAGGCATCCCAGGGCCCATATTAGGGAATTGGTTTGACCGAGTTGGCAGTGCAATGTGGTTTGGGGGTCTCCATTCTGAGGTACGAGTCTCGGCCTTTCTTTGGGGGCTCAGGGGGGAGGAAACTGCTGGAGCTTGGCTGAGAGTTTGACCTGTTGCTTTTCCATGTTGGAGTATGTTTAGCCAAGGTCCCCGAAGATTTGCCTTGTATTTCTAGGAGGTTTTCAACATCTGGCACGGTAACTTTTGGACAATAATTACGTAGAGTTCACAACAGTGGCAATATCTGCATGACATGGCCATGTCTCCAAAATGGGGCGTCTTGTTGGACGCTTAGTTTGTGCACGTACTTAACCCTCAGGTGGAAGGGCTTCTAGGCTAGTGCAAAGGTGTTCTCACCCGATTTGGGGGATCACCCCTATGAAAGGGATGGATTCTGCTTAGATGTGGGGTCACCAGTACATCGTAGCTGAGCGGGTGTTTAACTTTGCTTTTCGGGAGGGCCATGTTTGACGGTCTTTGGGTTGATGTTGTTGGGGTTGCCCACTTCAGAGAGCTCAAGAATGACTGAAGTAGGTTTCCGGGACCATTGAGGGCCTTAGCCACCTCCCTCGCCTGCATTTGCCGGACAAACATGGTAGAACATCGCCAGACATGTTTGCCTACTGCACTTATGGTTATGCGGCTGATATCAGAAGACATCCACGATATATCCATTGGGGCCAACCGAAATGGGGCTAAGGGGGGCAACCAGGCGCAGTTTTCCTTTTAGCCAAGCTGAACACAGCGCCCTAAAAACCTCGCCCATTTCCGCAGTGGAATTCCCCTAAAAAATGAGAGAGGTGTCCTTGGAGATTTCCGTAGAACAGCACCAAAAGGGGTGGTCTCAAAACCAAGGCATAAAGCTCGCACCCTAAACTGATGGTTTCCCTTTGATTTTTTTCGAGAAAAAACATCTCATGAAACATATATTCGCCAACAACACACGCGCAGTGGGTTCCACGGTAAGGTTCGATCGGGTCTCCGAGGTTCGCCTTCGTCTTCCCCATGGCCTCGGGGCATATGAACCCATCGCTGCCGCTGGCCCGACGTCTGGTGAGCCTAGGCTCGACCGGAGGGGGCCGGTGGGTGAGCGGTGAGCGTGTCACCCGGTTTGGGCGTGTCGTTTTTTTTTGGGTTTGGGGGGGGGGGGTACACACCTGAGGGTTTCTAGCGTTTGGGGGGTCGATTTGTTTTCGGGAAGGTATTGTTGACCCCATGCTCACCAACCCCAGTTCTTGGTAGGGGGGTGGGGGTTTGTCAGGGAATGTTCAGCCCCCAGGAGGATACTAGAAGGTTCTAAGAGCCCAGTTGGGGGGCCGGGGCTGATGATGTCCATCCCATTTTGGGTGTGTTTCTTTGGAGGACTCGGTAGATTTTGTTTTCTCGAGTTTGGTGTGTTTTTTGTGTGTCTTGTGTTGGTGTTTTTGTTTGGATAAGCGTATTTTTTTCAGGGCACATGTTTTTGTCGTTGGTTTTAAAGGAAAGCCAACAGGAAAACCAGCATGTTAACGCGCACGCACACACACAAGTTTGTTGGACCAGGAAACGGAGGGATTCCCTCACACAAAAGGTGTGGCACTGGTCTCAAAATAGATTTGACCCCTCCAAATGGTTGGATTCCTTGCGGTGTCCCTTTAAACCAACCCCAAAAGGTGCTAGCTGGTGGTTGAATCGGAGCCGGACTGATAGCTGGGGATATCATGCTTTTAAGGAGGGAGCCTTTTGGCGCTACCAGGAGTTCTGTAAGGACATGCAGGAAGCTTGGGCGTGTCAGTTTTTTGGAAGGTACGCATGTTTTTCTTTTGGGAGTTGGCTCTTGAAGGAAACCTGAAAAGACCACCACATACCACCACCATTGTAAGGGCACCCTATAACAAGACACACGCAAGTTGGTTGGATCAGGAGACGGAGGGTTCCGCTCAAACGGTGGCACTGGTGGCTTGGTGGCTTGGTGGCTTTCCCCCAGTGTAGAGACCAGAAGGCAAGTCTACAACACTTCCTGGAATCGAAGCAACTTTCCCCGTTCACTGACGAGTCCTTGTTTCGTTTCTGTTACTGTTTCACCCCACGTTCATTTTTAGAGGTCCATTCAACCCCAAGTGAGGATGAAGTGGGGAAGGGCCCCCAAGCCAAAACTGAAGGGAAGGCAATCGGACCATCCTACCCCCCCCCAGAAAGTCTTGGGCTTCTGGGCGCCTAAGCCCATGTCATTGGGATGAGGCCATCAGGTTCACTACATCAGCCGGGAGCAGATGCGGGAGGCGATCGAGGACACAGGGGCCACCTTCCACTCAGACATGGAGGACGGGCCTCGCAATGCACGTGGTTATGGGGCGGGGCCTATGCCCTTACAAGGCCTTACTCAGGCCTCATTCTGCGCGTACTGGACTACACCGCAATTTCCAATCGAAATTTGGGGGTAGCCCCCTTAAGAGGGGAGTAGGTGGGGACCAACATGGTGACCCGGCACGAGTTTGTAGGGTGTCGATTAGCTTATGGCACTTTGAAGCCCTGAGCCAGCTGCTGAAAGCAACTTGGACTGCAGCCAGGGAAGGGGGGGGACACTAGATCCTTTGACTCAGCATGGTCTTCCAATGCTGACCCGGCTCAATAAACATGCCGGAGTTTGGGGGAGGGCTTTGCCCCCATTTATAAGTGAAGGGTCTCCTCTCAAAGAGGACGCCCCGAATGAATCAAACAGTTCTTGTCCCTGTCAACAGTGGTCTGCTTGCAAGGTACTCAGGTCCTGCTTTCTCACAGGGCCCTTGAACGCAACCCCTCCTCAACATGTTTCGCTTCTTTTTGCTTAGGGAGGGTTCCACAAGGAGATGCCGGAGTTGTACGAGGGCCGCACGCCCGACCTCTTCGCTGCATTGAATGACCTGCGCATAGAGTTTGGCCTGGAGGATGACCCCTACATGCGGCCCGCCTGTGGCCCGTTGCTGGGGGATCCATTTGCTGCAAGACCACCCCACGCAGCAAGGGGCTTGTATCCCCGGTTAATGTCCACCTCTGATTAATAAACCCCTCCCCCCGCCAAACAACCGAGGTCCCTCAAACAAAGTTGGAAAAGTATACCAATACTCAACTAAGTATTGGGAATACTAGTTTAGAAATGCATTTTTTGGGGGTCTTTTCAATTGACTTTAGCATTGCAACTGCAAATTTGGAGTTGGAGAGTCTTTGCAGTTGGTTTCAGTTATACAAATTCAATTTGTGGGATTGTTTTTGTTGGGGGGAGCTGGTGCTTTTGGAGGGCTGGCCACAACACTTTATTTGGCCCGTGTGGTGCCTCCTTTGTGGGATTGATTTTTTATTTTATTTTTTCAACAGAGAGCTTAAACAAAAACATGAGGTCTGGGAACTCCTGTAGCTTGGGATGTTGAGCATCACCCAAGGAAAGAGCTTGCTTTGGCAAGAACGGGTTGGCTTCGGATTTTGATGTGGGGATTTTGAAGAGGTTGGGATGGGGAGCTGGTGCTGTTGGAGGGGGGCTGGCCAAAAACTTTATTTAGGACCCATTGATTAATCAGTCCGGGGCCCCAAGCAACTGTATTTGAGGAACATTTATTAATCGTAGGTGGACATTAAGCCTCCTCAGCGGAGTATACGCGGGATAAACTCCATTTTTCGGGACTTGTTCACTGATATGAAGAGCATCCATGTGGCCATATGGCCACGGGCGCAAGAGCTTAGAGCCGAGAGCCGCATTGGGCCAAAGCAAGATGGGGTTTCCGAATTTAGGTGGCACAAACTTGGCGAAACCCAACAAACTGGGCTGGCTGGCTGGCTGGCTGGCTGGTTGGTTGGTTGGCTGGTTGGTTGGTTGCCTTGGCTAAGGTGTGTTTTCGAGTTCCTTCATAGCTAAACGCCAGAGCAACCCCCCCGCCAGCAAGTGGCCCTGCAGAATCTCCGGGGCCGGCAACGGGGTGCCTAAAGGTCACAGCCACCGCATGAGGCTTCCTTCCCCAGACTGGTTGGATGGAACAAAGGTAAACAAACAGTGGCCTTTTCCCGACACTCTGGTTGTTAGACAACCAGTTGCCTTTCCCGGCATTTGTCAAATTGTGGCTCGAGGCATTGTCCACACTCCCAGAGGCCATTGCTTTTGCTTCTCCATATTCCTAGCGCCGGGTTCGAATCCTGTGGCTGCGTAGCATGCAATGAGCCTGTGGCAATGAGAGGATATGGTTCTTCGTTGATACCAGTGCTAGGGCCCCGCCCTCTCCTCCCTAATGGGGAGGAGGGGGGGGCAGTGCTAAAGAAGCGCCACCGCAATTGTGCCAAGCATGTTTGCAAAGTCTTCGCAAAAAGAATCAATTGCATTACGAAAGACCCGCGACTTGGGACGTAGAGGGGAAGAAGCAACACAATGCTGCACTCAAGAGCTTATTGAACATACATTGCTCCTACGAAAGAAACATGATGTGCTGCAAAAAGAAGAAGCCGCAGGCGCGCATGAATTCGAACATGAGTGAATGAATGACTTAATGACATGAGAAGGAGAACAAACCTGATAACTAGACTGATACTGAGCATGAGAGAGAGATGGAGGGGGAGAGAGAGAGGGAGAGAGAGGGAGAGAGAGAGAGAGAGAGAGAGAGAGAGAGAGAGAGAGAGAGAGAGAGAGAGAGAGAGAGAGAGGGGGGGAGGGAGAGGGAGAGAGAGAGGAGAGAGAGAGAGAGAGAGAGAGAGACAGAGAGAGACAGATAGAGACAGAGAGAGACAGAGAGAGAGGCAGAGGGAGAGATAGACAGAGAGAGACAGATAGAGAGAGAGAGAGAGACAGAGAGAGAGAGAGAGAGAGAGACAGAGGGAGACCAGAGAGAGGGACAGAGAGAGAGAGAGAAAGACAGAGGGAGACCAGAGAGAGAGCAGAGAGAGAACAGAGAGAGAGAGAGAGAGAGAGAGAGAGAGAGAGAGACAGAGACAGAGACAGAGAGAGAGAGAGAGAGAGACAGAGGGAGAGAGAGACAGAGGGAGACCAGAGAGAGAGACAGAGAGAGAGAGGGAGAGAGAGCGAGACAGAGATAGAGAAGAGGCTTCCAGACCTGCAAGGGCCTCCATGTACTTCCTTTTGCACGGTTTGTTGAAAGCGACGTGGTTTCCCCGGGCTGCGCGAGCCCTGATCTCAGGATAGCCTTCACCAAGCTCAAGGAGATTTGCTTCTTGGATTCTAGTCGGACCTCTCACCTCTTACCTGAAGCTTGGGAAGAGGACAGGTGTGCGGAGCCTTTAACCATCTTCAAACAAGCCCGACCCTTAAACAGTTCACACATTTGACAGCATCAGTTTTCACTTCGGACCAACCCCTCAAAAACAGCACCTGAACTTTGCAACAAAACAAACTTCTTGTGGCACAGGGCCACTTCTGACCAACCACCAACTCATAGACTGTGACTTGCTGGGGTTCTCCTGACTTGGCAGCCACTTTCTTTTGGAGGCCGAACTTCAAACAAAGTGGCAAGGGATCTGTTCAAGCGTCCTCCTGACAGCATTTGGCTCTCCAAGTGTTATTGTAATTCACCGCTCGCTACGCTTGGTGCCAGATTCATTTTGGACATATGCCGAACCTGTCTAAAACGTGGCAACAAGCCCATCCTTCATTCCCTGTACTTATCTCCCAGGCTTGGAGATGATGATGCCCGGCCTGCTGCGGTGGCTGGCCAGGCTTCTCACAAGCAAGCGGGCCCAATGTAAGTGGCTGTTTCCAAATCAAGTTTGGACTTCCCCCCCCCTCCCGCCCCCCTCCAGCTTTGCAAGGATATGTTCCGGATTGTTCCCGACATACTGTTGATGGACAAAAGCCTGTACCAGTTGGTAGGTTTGTCCTCCCAGCTGGTTCTCCACAGGGCTCACAGCAGCCTGAGGAAGACTGAGAATTGCTTCTTTGTTGGCATGCGCCAGGGAGGTTTCTGTAAGGCCGCTTCGAAGTTATGTTTACATGTTTGGCGGGGAAAACCAATAAAGTTAGTTGTCGAATTAGAGAGGGCCGGCACAAAACGCCCTCACCTGGCCAGGAAGGAAGGTTCTTGTGTCCCCACCAAACATTGAAGAACCGCTCAACCTCAAAACCAGGATCCTTAAAGGGTACATTTAAGCCAGTTAGAACCTAACTTGTGACTTCGAGGGCCCCCTTGTAAAGCAAGTGATTGTTTGTAGTTCTCCTGCTTGGACAAGCTCCGTCATCATTGGGATGAACCTACCACCCTTGTTGCAACCGTTTCCAAGAAACATGAAGTCGAGTGGGGGGCTTGGTCTCAGGCCCCTTGTCCGTCTGTCTTGGGAAGACTTTGGATGCCGGAATGCGGGATTGGGTCGCTGGAGTTTGCGCGATCCAAGGATCCGCGCAGAGGCGGTGGTGTGCTGCCCGCTCATGAACCGCGAAGCCTCCCTGGGGGCGCAGGCGCGGGGGGTGCGCCCACGAGACGGAAGCTTGAGAATCACCCGAACTAAGCGGTGCTTGGGGAAACCACCCCCAAGTTTGGTGGTTCGAGAAAAGCTCTGCGGTTTCAAGGGAATCGCGAGGGACCCAACAGTCATGCTTGAGAACCTCATTGCGCATGAGCCGGAAGCGTGCTAGTCAGTGAGTGTGTCAGCCTGTTGATGTTTTTACGCACTGCCACCGTCAGTTTACTTGGTGCTTTACAGAGGAAGCCCTCTGTTTTCCATACCCAGTTGCACGGTTGCCTCCAAATATATATATATATATATATAAATATATTATGTATTTAGGCTTCACTAAATTTGGCACAGACAGAGTCGTCGCCTATCATTGTTTGTGTTCCTTACATGTGGGCCAAGAGTTGTTGGAGTCACTGTTTTTTGTGCTCTGCTGATCTAGTGCGCGTGACTTCAAAGAAAAACGCTTCTCTATTGCCCAACGCGCACTTGTATCCCCCAGTTGTTCTTTCGTATTCGTGGCTTGGGTTGAACCCCTGCCTTTTGCAAAGGGTAAATGGGAATCCACCCCTTAGCCACCAAACCACCGGGCTCCAAACCACCAACTGTGGGTAAGGTGAAACACACTAGCAGTTGGCTGGGTCCCCCTTAAAAAGGAAGTAGAGGAGGGACGTGACTTCTGGAGATCTTCACTTCTAGTGAGCCATCTTCCCTTCTATGGGAATGGAATTGGGGACCGGGTCCACACACCTCCCCCCACCCCGCGGCCCCCCGCCCCCCCCATCGGTCGGGACGCTTGCCAGGTGCTGCGGCTGCCCTGCGTCTGCCTCCTCACCACCGCAGGCCCCGGGGCGATGCCCGTCGCCATGGCGGAGCCCCTCGGCCCCACAATGCCCTGCCAGTCGAGCGGATTTGGTTTGAGAACTGGTGGTTTTCCCATGGATTGAGCGCCCCTTGTTTTCCATTGACCACTAAAGTTTAGGGGAATCAACCGCTGAACCTCACTCCCTGAGAGCCAGCAAGCCAGGGAAGTACACAGGCTTCGGTGTTTAAGGAGGAAATCAAAGGAACCCCAGTATACAGGAAGGCGTGAGAAGGTGTGGGGAGGTGTGAAACGGTCCGGGCTGTAAGATGATCGTCTTCCAATACCCGAACATCAATGCAATTCGCCACAGGCCATGGAAGCCAATTCGAGAAGCTATGAGAGTACTTTGTGGGGCTTTCAGGGCTTGGTGTTGGACGGGGGCCCTCGAGACCACTAGTTCAAACCACCAAGGGAAACCTGATCCAAAGCTAACCTTACTTTACATAATTATTTGAACGGATCCAAGCATGTTTGTCAACACGCAGCGACAATCCTTCAAATTGCCCTCAAGAACGCATCGAGCCCCTCGAAAACCAAACGAAACCCTACCACCCATGTTGTGTTTTGGGGGGTGCCTTATTTTGGGAGCTCTTTGGAATCCGGTGGATTCTGAGTATGCTGAAGACCTTCAACATCACCCTGGAGCAGTGCATGGAGGCGCCATGGGCGGTTTCTGTTGGTTTCCCGCGTAGTTTCCTCCGAAAACGACCAAAGGGGGATTCCCTTACTTTGCTTGGAAGTTTGAACCTAAAGCCAATTTGTACTTGCGGGGATCTCTCTAACCCAGCCCGGTTAAAGAATAAATTGTGGGGAGGATGTCCGGCGAAAGGCCTTGACAACCATAGCTGGGATTTTACTTGACATGTGTCCGCACGAGCGCATGTGTGCACAAGCCTTTCTCCGCCCCAGCTCCCGGAGATTAAACCGGCCACCGGACATTTGCCTGTCCGAGAGGTCCGACGCTACCACCCCCAGCACAAAGGTAAAGAGCCCCCAAACCGCCAAGGCCTTGCTTGGCCTCGTCTTACGAACTATCCACCTTCAGGCTTGTGCATCCGCTACAGTGAACATGTTGAGGGGGCACCATGAGGGTACTTCTCGGGATGTCACCTAATTTAATGGGACCCGTTCAACAGGATCTAACAAAGAGGTGGTTCCGTCTTGCACCAAGGGACAATCCTGCGGACATTTGTGCAAGCCGTGTTGGAACCCAGTTGGAGTCACCCAATTTCCATTGATCCATTGAAATTTTGGAGTTTTGTTTACTGCACTGAATCTAGTTGTAGGCTTTTCGCTGGTTTCGCTGGTTTCCCGGGCCAACACAGTGCCAATGCTCGGCAGGAGAGGGCCAATTTTCAGCCCCTTCTTGACAGCCTGCAGCGGCTGCGGGAGAAGTACGGCGTCAAGGCTAGGGGTGAGAACTACTTTGTGGCAGAAATCCAAGGAAACTCAAAGGAGCACATAAGCTGACGGGGATTTTCCTGGGGGAACCGACCCCCCTGTCCAATGGAAGCTGACGATTGGAGGGTTTCGCAAGACTGATTTCACCTTCCTGGGCAGGGGAAGCCCCCAAGCGTCCACTTCCCTTGTTGGAAACAGGGTGGTGTAAACATTTGCTGTCTGCCATGGTTTCTGCTTGGTTTACATGCAAAATGTATAGGAGTCCTGTGTATTTCCCGCTTTGCGTGATTTAATCATCCCACCTTTCATGCCAACTTTGCTTGAGATTCATTTTGGCGGGTTGCTGTTCAAAGGAAAGGGGACATCGTACAAGGAGCCGAGGAGTCATCAACCTGAACCTGGCTCACAGCCTGTGCACAAGGGCGGGGCCAATACAGCGCAACCGTTTGAACTCCTTTCTCTGACCGATCCCTCCGAGGCTCCCGCTTTTCCCTTGGCTGCAAGCGGCAAAGAAAGTCCAAAGTTAGGCCACCCGCTTTGGACGTTTTTCGAACCGACATCTGAGAACACCTAAGCTGTCACTCTGAGCGGCAGGAACAGGGGAAGGGAAAGCTTTTGGGAGCCGGGAAGACTTGACTTACCATCGTCATCTTCCCTGTTGCGCGTCCGCGAACCACTTCTCTTGCCCGAAATCGACGGTATTCCCGCTGGTCTGAATTCCATGCTTGCTGTAGGCCAAGTCTGGCAAAAGGTGCCCCTCAGCCCTTGGGCTGAACGTATCCTGGTGGTGTAGTTGCCCCGGATGTGTGCTATGCTATGAGCTTCCCTCTTGGGGCGATGTTTGATATGGACAAAGTAGCAGAACCCGTAGATGTCTTGCCTCCAATGGGAGGAAAACAAAAAAGACGTGGGGTCGAGCCAGCGCGCCGACGGCGCTTGATTCAGGTGGAGCTGACGGACGACATGTGGCCCATGGGCCTCAGCGCTGCCTCCTGCGAGTCGAAGCTCACCTTGGTGACCACCGCTGAGCTCCTCGCCCGCTCAGACGCTTTGAAACCCTGCTGGATCGTCAGTTGCTGTTTTTTTCATCTACTTTACCCGAAAAAAAAAAAAAAAAAAAAAAAAAGCAACAGTGACTGAACAAGAGCAGCAACTTCGCTATCTAGGCTGTGTTAAGCCCGAAGCACCCGAAACCTGTTGGTGAAAAAACCCACGAAGTAGCAGGGGTCCCTTTGCGTATATCTCTAGTTATATGTACACATGGGAATAAATAAATATATATATATACATACTATATATATATATATAAACATATATATACATAGCCGTGAGTTACTTTTTGTGGGGGGGGGGGTGGGGGAAGTGGGGGGGGGTGGGGTGGGGTGACATCACCCTTTTGGCCTGGCTCCAGTTATGATTATGAGCTATAGCTACTTGACATAGCCAGGTTTAAGCTGCCAATTTCCTGTTTGGTTGGCCATCATGTTCCCTTTCAACCTGCGCAGAGTCATGAACTGTTTGCCCTATCGATTTCTGCTGGTGCTATGGCCAACCCAAGTGAGGCCAGGGGGGCGTTGGATCTCCAAGGTTCCTTTCAGATCCTTTGCCCCAAGATCTGCAAAAGCTCTACGACGCAGCCGGCTGCACCTTCGCGCGGCCCGGGCCACAACAAACAAAGCTGGGGCTTGAAACCAACGCGAAGCCAGGCGCCACATTTTTTGGGCCTCCCCCAGTTTGAGATAATATTCAGTGTGGGTGCGTCGTTCTTGTTGGATCCCTTTTTGGTTGGGCTTTGAGGAGAACCAAATGGAAATCAGCCATTTCCAAACACCCGACGGCTCGTTGCCGCATTAGAACCTACGTTCTGCCAAAACTCGGCTGCCCCGGGCAGAGGGGGTCGTCGTAGAACCCCCCAGAGGGTCTCTTTTGGTCAGGTTCCATGAGGGTGTCGCCAAGCATTTGCTTCGTTTGAGGAGTGCGTTTAGCGCAGGCGTTGCACGTTGCCTCACAGACCTTGACAGGCGTTCAGGCGTACTTGGGGGCCATGTACCGTTGCGTCGAAGAGAGGGGGAGAGAGATAGAATCAAAGCAAACAGCGAAATCTTGCCTGGCAACACGGATGTTTCAACAAACTGCGGGTACCTACAGTAGCAATCCTGGAACAATCGAACGTATTCCTGAGTCTCATTCCGAAGGGCAGCTTATGATTGGGGCAAAAGGAGGCCGGACATCGTGTGGTGTCTGCTTGGTGTTCGTTTGAAAGCATCCAACAAGAGTGGCTTCCCTTTGGCTTCCCATCCACAAAGGGGACCCGGTTTTGCAAAAGCACCCACCTTCGTTCGCCGATGTGAAGAATGCCGCTCTCCAGTTTGTCGCACCTCGCTTAAAAAACAACTGCCCGTCCCTTAGGGTTCATGGATTTCCTTGTTGACGAAACCCCTGCGTTGAGTAAGGGAATTCTTTGAATATCCTTCAATTTGGGGGGACTCACCCGGAGTAATTTGCAAGGTTGAACATCCGGGTGGAAGCTACGACATGGCCTTAAGATTGCTCCTGAGCGGCCTTTGGCGGCTTGGGCTCTTTTTGAAGCATGCAGCCAGTGCCAGTAGGTCTGCGACCTGGGAGGCTTGGGACTTCTCAAGCCTGGCAAGCCTCGAGGTGTCGGCCCAAATTTCTGGCCCCCCATAGCCCTGGGGCGTAAAGGCTGGGCTTCCGAATCAACATCGCCTTAGGTCTCCCATTTGTTTCCCCATTAGTGTTCGGCCATGAACTTCCGGGCGCCAGCCAGAAGTGTGTTGTCTTTGGTGTGGGCTCTTTCAGGTTACTTGAAGACAAAAGCCAGAAGGACACCAACCATTTTGCCCCCCCCCCCCCCGCCCCCCGCCTTATTATTTTCCGGTCGGGGCCTTTTGCAGGTTGGTTTAGAATACTAACCAACAGAGAACAAACCATTTGTGAGCCCCCTCCCCTGGTTCAAACACATGGTTTTGGGCCCAGGTACGTCGGCCCCTTGCTGGACAAAGCGGGCGCCAAGCGCGCCGCCGGCCACAAGTTCGAGCTGAGCGACGGGCGCGCGGAGGCCGCGGAGCCCGCGGCGGACGTGGTGGCGATGCTTCGGGCGGCCAAGGCGCAAGGAAGGCGGGTGGTCTATGCCAGCATGGGCGGCTTGGCACATGTGGGTGGGCGTGGCGGGCATGGTGGGCAAGCTGGGCATGGTGAGTGGATGTGATTGTTTTTGGTAAAATGTGTGAGCTTGTCGAAGAAGGGGTGCCAAAGTGAATGGTTGAAGTTGTCTCTTGTTTGGCCCTTGGGGCCACAAGTGGGTTGCTCAAAATCGATCTTTCATCCTAAAGCGTCATGCCAGACTATAGTTGAAATTCTAGAACAGACTTGTTTGGCTGGTGGGTTCCCCAATTCGAGGGCAACTAGCTCGTTTTCTACAATGGGTTTCGTGATTCGTGTCTTAGAATCATTATGAGGGTGGTGGGGCAGATGCGAAGTGCCACCACTGTTTTTTGCTGGAAGTGAGTCTCGTGCCTTGAGTAAAAACAATGCCGCTCACGTGAGCGTTAGCTTCAAACAAGCAGTTCTGGCGTGTTGTTTGCCAAGCAGTCGCGTGGCCACATGCTGGCGATATAGCTTGAGGACGGTCCTGAGGCTTTGCAACAGCTCAGACAACCTCGGCAAAAACGAAAAAGCGATCCAGGCAGCCATGATGTGCAACTCACTTCCTGAGTTCCTGGACTTTAAACGTTTTGGGAAGACAGTCTGGGTGGCAAATCAGAAGTTTGAACTTTTTTGGCCCATCAGCTCAGGGAGGGAGGCAAAGAGTTCTAATGGCTTACTGCATGTCAAGAACCGAGGAAGCTGGTTGAACCAGTTCCGGGATTTCAGTCCCCGGAGGTTCCAAGGCCCCTTTGAATGCTTCTCAAGCTTGCGTGTTTCAACGCAGCTCATGCTATGGGCCGGCCATTGTTGGTCACCCTTAGTTTGATCCGGCTCCTACCCAGTCAAAAGGACAAACCCTCGTTCGGGCCTTTCCAAAAAGCATGCCAGATATGAGACATCCAGATTGGCGCCCAGTAGGGCTTGACAAGCTGTTTTCGCACCCTGGAGAGCAATAAACCATAGTAAGCCGCTTCAGGGTGGCTCCTTTTTTAGCCTGCCTCGGCAAAAAACACAACAATCGTGCAAGTGTCAAGTTAGTTATGCCAAGCTTCTGCTAGACGCATTTTCCGTTTTCCCTGGATCAAACCGCCCAGTGGCTTGGCTTCCTTGGGGGCACAGGTGGGAGGAGAGTTGGGGGAAACTGTTGGGCAAGGTGCAAATGGTTTGGTTGAAAGAAGTTGTGCAAACAAGGGGCCCCGGTGTTGTCATTGCTTCCTTTATGAAACCAGAACACTTAAAACAAGTGCTTTCGCCTTTTTAGAAAAAATCCCCGGTTTGAAAAACCAAAGGTTTGGATCGCCCCACCTCTTTGAGGCACCGTCATCACGGGAGACAGCCCGGAGATGGGCTGGCATGATCGGATCAAGAAGGAGCCGCAGAGAAATCCATAGGGCTTATCCCAGATTCATAGGGCCTCACCCCTGGATCTTGTCCATTTATGATAATTACTTTGGATGTGCAACCCCTCCCAACGACAGGATTTGGTCCTACGGTAGTTACCTTGGAGCAAAATTCCGCATTCGATTTTTGGTCGCCGGTGTCTGGATTGGAATGGCCCAGGCAACAGCCATAACATCGTGGATGGACAAATTTTCCCAGACGCCAGTTGGACTACGAGTATTGCGTGTCCAAGCTTGGTTTTCTTGATTGTTTGGGAGTCTACGATGCGACTGGCTCGTTTTCCATTAGGCATAGACTTTCCCGTTATTTGAACTCGTAGCACTCGTAGCATGGACCATCAGGCACCGGTGGGAAGCCGCTTTCAGGTTCCAGAATATGAGCGAAGGTCCCGGGATCATGAGTTTGCAAATGTTGGGGTTAAAATGGGTTAAACAAGCTTCGGGCCAGCTGAAGACTCTTTACAGGGGTAATTATCCAGTTGGCAACTATTGGTGTGTGTGTGTGTTGTGTAGTTTGATGCTGTGACTCCCTTTGTTTGTTGGTTTACCCTGGCTTACCCCAGCTGTTTTTAGGTAACGCAGATTCACGTGCAATCACCATGTACCTTAACCCCCTGTTTACCTCACTGTTGTTGGCAATCTCTTTCCAACAATGATGGAAGTAGACAGGAGTGTTTGGGAAGACTACCATCATCCGAGGGCCTCCTGTCCAGTTCCGCTTTCGGTGATACGGGCGAAATCCTTCGCCTGGCATGAAAGAAACCCCATGGTTTTTGAAACACCAATCAACTGGTGCAGGATTTCATCCATGAATGTTGTCCCTTCACTGTCCATGTGCGGATTTACACATGCCCTTGCCATATTGCAAGTAAACACAAGTACACGCCCTCCCCCCCCCAAGAAGAAAAACAAAACAAAGGGACTCTGTTGTCACCCAAGCCTTCTTTTGCGGGCATTTCTTTGCTTCAACTCGAGCTTTTACCCGGTCTCCATACGGCTTCCGGGGCGTCCCGGAGGATGGCGTGCCCCAGGGCTTGACGGGCAAAGAGCTGTGCCAGGCGGCCTGGAAAGGCGCCTCGGCCGCTTTACTCAGCCCCCCCCCCCAAGCTAAGACTCTAGCCCTTAGCTGGTGGGTTGGAGCCGGGTGGCTTGGATTTTTTGGATTTGGACGATTTGAGCCCTGGGTTCTTGTAGGGGGTAAGTCACAACTGACCATGGGGGCATAACCTATGGCTGCATTTTGGGGTGGATTTGTTCATCCATTTGTCACCTATTTTGATGTTCAGGGGTACTGGGTTTTGACCCACAGCCAACTACCCCTTTGGTTGGTGGGTTGGAGCCGGGTTGCTTGGATTTTGGAGTTGAAGCCTTGGTTCTTGCGGGGGGTAAATGGGAAAGAGGGCTCTGTTGGGAGTACCCCTACTTTTAGGTGTACTAGAGTATAATATCGCCGTGCCCCTCTTTTTGAAGGTACCACTTGTGTGGTGGTTTACGGAAGACCCAAAGGAGAAACCATTTTCGGGGCCCCCTGAAAGACGAGCCACCCATATGGGGCCTTTTTTAGGTTAGGTACCCATTGTGGAGTTTGTTCCTGGGAAACCAACGAAAACAAAGCAACAACAACATGTCTTTGCAAATGCCCCCTTTTTTGAGATACACTCATATGTAACCCAACACAGGGGGATCCCCCAAAGAGAGAGAGAGAGAGATGTTTGTGCGAATCGTGAGCTAGAGGCCCAGTTCCCCCTTGGTTTCCTTTTCAATTCAGCCTCATGATTGAGTGCACTGACAAAAGCAACGTACCCACCGACAAAACGAGGTCCATTCAGTCGAACCCTAAGAGCCTTTTCGGGGGATGGCTTTGGGGGCCGTTGGTCGTTTTACCGATATGTATATATGTATATAGCTACCGGTAACAAATATTGGACCAGTTTGTAGGTGATGTATCCCAATATTCGAATCGGGTTTGATCCCATTGGGGAGTCTCCCATTTGGAGAGAAACCATGCCATGCCCAGCAGGCATTGATTTTGTTTCGGGCACGCCTGTTGCAGCTAGCACGTTCCTGCTTTGCTACATAACGTGATGAAAAAGGCACGTCGCCCGCTGTGCGGCTGTTTGGGGCATGGCAATCCGCATTCGCAAGCTAAGCACGTTGGATTCTGAGACGGGGTCAAAGACTTTGTGACATTCGCACAAAACTGTGCGAAGCATCATCTAGGATATGCCTAGGATGGACACATACCTACCCAGCCGCTTCTTGCAGCTATAGCAAGATGTCCCCAACTCAGACTGGCTTCAGATGGTTTTCACTCACTGAACAGTTGCTGTCTCCTGACCCCATCACAAGGCTGGTCAACGGCTGGTCAACGGCTGAATGTATACATCCGTATATGAACCCCTGGTATGAACCCCTCGTATGAACCCCCAGTACACGGGTTACTTAACCGTGAGTTGCTGGCTTAATTATGCAAAACCAGCCCCCAGAGGGCCCAAATAGCCATGGGCTCATGGGCTCATATATGGACCTATACAATCAGCCTAATCCAAAAGATAAAAGCACGGTATGGCCATGGCCTCCTTTTGGGGTCCATTGTCAAGTTCTCCAACTGATTCTTTCTGTGGAGGCTGCTAACATCCCATCATCTGAGGTTTGATCCCGGTAGGGAAGTGGTTGAACATGCTCCCAAACCCGAGAATTCTTAGGATAGCTTCCCCATTCTTTCCGGGGATCCTTCTTGCTAGAAAATCACCGTTAGACCCTGGGAAAACGGATCCGGTTTTTGAAAGAAAGGGACGGTAGTTAAAAAGAATGGAAAAGGAATCAACCAGTAGTGCCCCACCCTGGGCATCGGGTATTGATTCTAATCAATATTCTCAAACTCATATTGATATTGTTTTTTTCCAGTTGCAAATTATTGATTTGAAAGCCTCTTAGATCAATATATATCCGACCTTTAAAATCAATATATTTGAGCAGCTTTTCTCAAGCCCAAATCAAAGCAGGGTCTTTGGCCAGCTGCTCCTGTTTTGTCAACAGGGGAGCAGCAAACAGGTTGCACTTTAAGCGTCAAAAGCTGAGGCTGGTCAAAATGAGCTCTACCTTTTTTGTCAAAAGGCTTAAGCTGAACAAGCTGCTTTAAACAATTTCTCATTTCTTTTGTCAAGAAATGGTTGAAGAGGTACCCCCTTGTCAAGGGCAACTTTCTTTTGTCAAGATACGGTTGAAGAGGCAAAGCCTTTTGTCAAGGGCAACTAGCAGACATCATCTTCCATCACAAAGCCAAAGCCAGGCTTGGTCAGCTGAAGGTGTACTAGGATTTTGTACTTTTCCATAATCTTGGCAGGCAGTCTTGTAGAGCCCACTCCAAAGCTGCAGCTGTGGGCAAGCTGGGATATTTTCCCAACAAAATCTTCAGCCTTGAAGTTGTGGTGGGCCCTGTAGTTGAGACATCTTGTGTTTTTGAACAAGTGCCTTCAAGAATGAAATTTGTGAACTATATGAAACAGCTTTCTGCCTTTTGCCAAGGCCCAATCATGGAGGTCTTGGTAGCAATCAAAAAACCTTTTGGCAAAGCGATCAACCACTTTGTACTCAGAGGCAGTGGGGAAGGCACTAATGTTGTCCATGTGGCTAATCAACTGGTTTAATGCACCAATGCACTCCAGCATTGTGCTATGAATAGGGTCTTCTTCAGGATCAAGAACTTCAGCCAGCAAGGCTTCCAAGCATGGCAAGAGCCACTTGGTTTCTGCAGCCTTTGCTTCCAAACATGGAGGCCTTTTGTGGGGCTTTGTGGTATCTGTCAGCATGGACAGCCTCATGTTTGTCATCCTGTTGGGCACTTGCTTCTCAGAGTAGAGCTCTCTGATTTTGGAGAAGATCTTTGCAAGCCTTTGTGTAGGCGGAACAGCTTGCCTTTTTGGCCAGTCATAGTAGCAAAGGTAGTGGATCAAGCCCCCTGCCAAGTGTGAGGCCACCCCTCTGGAGTAGAGAATGTGCAAGCTGTCCCCTCCCACAAGGGCACTTGACACACCTTCAATGCTGAAGAGGGGGTGGCTGCTCCTTTTGTCAAGGGCAGCTTGTGCTGGGGAAACATCATTGAAGTGTTGGTCTTCTTCCTTCAGGATCTTGACTGACTTTCCAGGTGGACACCTGGTTTTCTTGTAGACAGGCCTTTGGCAGTCACACTCATGGCAGGGGTATTGGTTCTGCCAGTGGGGTAGCTTGAGGACATTTGCATAAAACTCATTATCCCCCTGAATGCTCCAGATGGCTGCCCTGTACCCCTGACTGGACAAGGGTTGCCCAGCCAGCTGGGACAAATCGCCTTTTGTCAAGGGCTTGCCCCATGGGTCTGTTGTTGGGTGCATGCCTTTTGCCAAGGCCTGAAAAGACCAAGCAATCCAAGTATCCAGTTGCCCCCGTGTTTCTGGTAAAGTGCAGGATTTTGGCACTGCTGTTAGAAGCAAGTGGCAAGACAGGCTGGGGTTTCCACATAAAAGGCTGCCCCAGGACCAAGTCATGAGGCTGTCCCTGGTTTGGAACTCACAGCCATCCCCATGAATAAACAAGGGGATTGTTTTAGCAGGGGCGTGCACTTTGCCATTGGAGCCAATGGGCTTCACCAGCCTTGGGTCTTTTGCCTTCTCAACACCTTGCCAAAAGGCTTGGCATTCAGAGGTGGCAAAGATTGTGCCAAACCCTTCAGGGTACTCCTGGCTGAGCCGGCTGAACTGGACATGTGGCAAAAGCACAGGGAGCTCTTCTTGAACAGCTTTTTGGGATTTTGGGTCTTTCACCCATGTCTTCACTGGGTGGGGATCTGCAATTTTAAAAGACTTGCATTGCAGATTCACTAAGTCCCTGTGACAGTTCCCAGCTTGTTGCTGGAAGTTGCCACATTTGGCAATTGCAAGAATTTCCGGATGATCACACCCGCTTAAGAAGACAAGGTAGCAGATTTCAGAAACTTGGCTGGCTGATAATCTTCCTTGGCTCCACAGCTCAATAAGCCTAGAGCATAGTGGGCCACTAGCAATTGCACTCTCCATGGGGTCTTTTTGGAAAGGACTGTGTTGTTCTTTCTCCCACTGCCACCCCCTCAATCTTTTGGGTGGCCTTGCGCCTGCCATGTCAATACTTTTGTCAAGTATGTAGCAACCCCTTTTTTGTCAAGGGTTTGCTGGCTGACAAAGCCAAGTCACATGCTTGTGGGCACTTCTTGTGGCTGACAAAGCCCTTTTGTCAAGGATGTTCTTGAGCCCAGGCTGCAACAGCAACTTTGACTATAGGCCCACCAACCCTTCAGGGCTACAACTGGGAAGGGGCAAGAGTGGCAAGCTGACAAGTTTGACAAGTTCTTCCCAACACTCTAGTTCCAAAACCTTGTTTTAAGACAGCCCCTGGACAAGTCACTGAACAGCAACATTTCAGCCCTCATTCCCCTCCCCTCCCCCCGTCAGCAGTTTTTTTGGACTCTGGTGCGCATGTCTTGCTGACCCTTCCCTCTTTTGTCAAGAAGGTAGGTGCTTGCTGGCCATTGTACCACACCAAAGGGATCTTTTGTCAAGTGCCCTACAAAGAACCCACCCTTTCGTCAAGGAGTTTTTTGTCAAGAGGCATTGCTTCATGTATTTGGTTCCCTTTTGTCAAGGCAAAGCTGCTGGGCTTCATGGAATGGGTTGTGCGCCCTTTGTCAAGGCATGTTGTGGCTGCGTTGTTCCCTTCATCTTTTGTCAAGACAAGGGGGGGGGGCCCTGAGAGACAAGGTCTGTGTATGCAATCTATTTCTTGGAGGCTTTGCTGCCAGCTTTGTTGGCCAGCTGGTTCAGCTTCTTGCTCTCTTCTTTGATCTCCTTAATCAAAAACCCAGCTTCCACCAATAGGTCCGTAGCCTTGCCCAAAGGCATTGCTCTGTCTTTCTTAGCCAGAACATCCTTGAGCACTTTGGTTGTGTTTTTGAGGTTGTCCAGCATAGACTCTGTGTCTTTCTTGGCCTGCTTTGTGAGCCTTTTTGCCTTGTGAGCAGCTTCCATTGCAGCCTCACAGTCTGCAATGGCAGAATTGCACTGGTCTCTTGCTCTTTTTGCTTTTGTCATTAGCTTTGCCCATTGCTCTTCCTCACATATCTCTTCCTCTTCCTCACTGGGCCCATTGGTCAAAGCCAGTTGGCGAGGCTTGCCTTTTCCCTTGCCCTTGCCTTTTGTCAAGGCATTTTTGGCTTTCCCTCCTCCTTTCCCCCAGTTCTCTGCCAGGTGCAAGTGGTTGCTGTGGTCCTTCTCCCACCATTGGTTCCATCGCTCCTCATCCTCCTCAGTGGGTTCAAACTCTTGGCCTTTTGACCACTCTCTGGACTTTCTCACCTTTGTGGATTTGACTATGTTGCCCTTGTCTTTGTAATTGTAGACTCTCCATGTCCATGGGTCCTCTCGCCACTGCAGGCGCCCTGACTGAACATGTCTTTCAAATTCATCTTCCCCAAATTTGGCAATTAGCTCTTTCTCAGATTGCCATTCTTCCCTTTTGTCAAGGGTTTGGTCTTGACCAACAGATTCTTTCACTTGCATAAACTGGGGTACACTGGCTTTGACCATATACATGGCTGCCTCCATTCCTTTTTCCCCTTTTGTCAAGGAGTCAAAGGCTTTCTGCTCCTTAGCAGGCTTCTTCTTCAGGGCAACATTGTGCTTGCTCCACACTTTGGAGTGCTCTTCTTTGGTAAGCATGCCCCTCAGGTTGGTAGCAGCTTCTTGGGCAGTTTCACAACCTTCAGCAGCTTTTTGGACCTTCTGCGCTAGTGTCATCCTACCAAGCTTTTCCAAGTGGCCCTTTTTGAGGGAAAGCTTCTTGACTTTCATAGCCTTTGTTGATGGCTTCTTGCTGGCTGCCCCTTTACCTTTTGTCAAGGTACCTGTCCCATGGCTGCCTTTTGTCAAGGTCTTCATACCCTTTTTGGGAGGCATGGTTCTGAACAATTTGAGCCTGAAGCAGGCAGCATCTATGTCATGTCCTTTTTGTGGCCTTGTTAAATAGCCCCAAAATGGGCACCAAATCAAGTGACTAGTGGACAATTGGCTCAAAACATATTGTTGAGGCAGGGAAAATATCACAAATACGGCACTTGATCAAATTTGATGCAAATTTGATAAAACTGATCAAGTGTGGCATTTGCTGATATTTTGTGATTCAGAACTATTTCCTGGGTCAACTCACATGTTGGCACGCGGGTTCCTTGACAAAAGGAAGGCCACTCACACCTAGCTCCCTTGTCAGGAATGGGGGCCTTCCCCATGGCAACCATTTGTTTGATGTGTGTTGTAGAAGAAATTACCTTTCAGGGGCACCTTATCCAAATACAAACATATATGAACATATCCTGCATGTCAACCATCCTACATGTGCAAGCCCACCTCAGCATTGTGATTCCCTGGGCCATCCTATGCAGACACCACACACCACCACACACACACACACACAAAGGCCACATGTGAGGCCTTGACAAAAGGTGGGACCTTGACAAAAGGTGAGGCCTTGACAAAATGTGAGGCCTTGACAAAAGACTCCACCCCCCCCCCCCCCAGGCCCATAGCACCTCTTTTTTGTTCGGCAATTGTGTTCCCAATCCCTTTTGTCAAGGAATTGTTGCTGCACATCCTTTTTTTGTCAAGGAAATGCATTTTGCAAAAACTCACTCACACCCCCACTTCCTTTTGTCAAGGAAAATGGGGGGTTGATAGTGTACACATGGCGGGCAGTTTCCAACTCCAAGCTTTGATGTGCTGTTACTGCAAAACACCTTTGGGCATTGGGCTGGGTACTGTTAAGCCATGATGTCTTGCTTGAAGTTTGAAAGCTGCCTTTTGTAACCCATGACTACCCATGACTATGCTTTGCTTCTTCTGGCAATGGGGCAGCCACTAAAGTCTTTTGTCCAGACTTTCAATTGGATCCTTGTGGCAATGGGGCAGCCACTAAAGTCTTTTGTCAAGACTTTCAAGGGGATCCTTTTGTCAAGGCCCCTTGCCAGCGGTCATCCTTTCAAACCGCAAGAAGCCCTCCACAGCTTGAGCAAAAGTTGGCCAGGTCTTGTACTTGTCCCATCCTTTTTGCTTCCATGAAGGCACCACTGGGAAGACCTTGATGTTCCAATTGTCACATTCCTCAATGACTTGGTAGTTGTCATCAAAGATTGTGTCAATGCCATGTTTAACACAGTGCATCTGCATTCCCATACCATCCAGCAACAGAACAAGACCAATCCCCTTGCCAAAAGGGCAAAGACACAGCCTGCACAGAAGTGGGTGTTGAAAGAAAAGCCAAAAAAGAAGGTGGCAGTGGACTGGCACAACACTTTGGAGGTCAAGGAGACGGTTACAGCAGCCAACATCAATGCCTTGGACCAGCTGAAGAAGGAAGGGTATGAAGTGTACTTGTGCTCCTTTGGCGGCCACAACAGAAACTGGCACACAGACAACCACAGTGGCATCATTTGGGATGGCTGGGCTGGAAAATTCTTCACTTCTTCGCCAACTGTTGTGGAAGAAGCGCCCCAGTCAGGGCCCATCTCAAGCTCAGGGTCACTTGGCATGCTGGGCTGGCTTTTCTCTTTTTGGTACTGCTGCAAGGATGGCCCCAGTATCTTGTTGGGCTTCTCCTTTTTGTCAAGCGAGCTGCCTGTACCCTCACTTTCGTCAAGGGCTCCTCAAGAGGCGGCTGCTTGTTGCCCCCCACTTTTGTCAAGGGAAGGCCCTTTTGTGCCCCCACTTTTGTCAAGAGAGGCTCCTTGGTGACCCCACTTTTGTCAAGGGAATGGCTGGCTGCCCCCCCACCAGTTGTTTGCAAAAGGGCTTCTTTTCCCTTCTCCTCCCTTGGCAAAAGGGAAGCTTGCTCTGCACCCCTTTTGTCAAGGGAAGCCTCCTTGTTCTCTTCCCCCACACTCTTTTCCTCTACCACCGTTGGCAAAAGGGAAGGCTCCTCATCCTGCTCTTCCTTTTTGTCAAAGGAAGCCGTCTTCCTTCCCTCTTCCTCTTTCTTCTTCTTTTCTTCTTCCATATCAGCTTTCTGCTCTTTTGAAGCCAGGCAGTACTTCAGCTACCAAGCAGTCAACAGGTGTGGTTTTCTGTTCTTTCCCAAGGCTTTGTCAGCCTCCCAGTCAATGCCCTTTGCTAAGGCATCCTCCAGAGCCATGTTTGTATTTTCCCTGGCCATGCCTTTTTTTTGAAGGCTTCCTTTCTTGTGTTGGTGACTGTCCCGCTGCCAGCAACTCTGCCTTTGTTGTTCTTAGCCATGGGCCCTTTTGCCAAGGGCAACAACTATATGCGGGCTTGAGCCAAAAAAGCACTCACACAACACACAAGTTACCCACACTACTTTTTGGGCAGTTCCTATTTGGGGCACTAGGGTGTGGAAGCCAAAGTGGGAATAGGTTTGAACAAGGCGCATCACTTGAATTGTTTCTGTTGGCAACCAGGTTTCACCAAACACTGTGGCTACTTCAGACCTCATGGCATGCTATGGAGTGACAAGCACAGTCCCACCAAACCAGTCCTCGCCCAAGCATTTTTCCTGCTTTGTCGAGAAGTTTGTGAAAAGGGGGCATGCCCTTTTGTCAAGGCAAGCTTCTAGGCATTGGGCAAGGCAAGAATCCTTTTTGTCAAAGGACAAATGTGCCTTTTGAAAAACTTGGCCCCTGCTTCTTTTGTCAAGAACAGTGCAAAAACACCTTTTGTCAAGGATCTTTGTGAACCACCTACCAGGTTTTATACAAGTGGTCCTTCAGTTCAACTGCTTCTTGTTTTGTCAAATGCTCTGCTTGCAGCCTCTTTAAGATCTCCTGCATAATGTCCACATAGGATGGGTGGCCTGCTTTAGTTGTTTGGACAATGTGCATGACTTTCCCATCAGGGTCATGGGCCCCACATATGTAAGCCCTGTAGGGCTCTTTGTTGGTGACAGTCTTCGTCAGCTTAGCCCATGGCTTTCTTGTAGGCTCTGTTGGTGTTGCTTTTGCCTTCTTTTCTGAGCAGCCTTTTGTCAAGGACACCCCTTTTGTCAAGGAGCCAGCCTTCTTAACCTTCTTTTTGTTGGAGGCTGGCCTCTTCCTTGTCCAAATGCCAAATTATTTCCTCAAGCCTGTTGGCTTTTCACCCTTGCTACTGGCTGCCACAGCTTGCCCTGGTCTTCTTCTCAGGAAAGACTTGCTTGGGGGGCATGATGCCTTTGGTGTTTCCTCTTCATGGCTGCCCTTAGCTTCAGGAGTCCCAAAGCACTTTGGAATACCAGAGCTGTCCACACTCACATCACTTATGTGCTTCTTCAGCTTCTTCTTTGGCTCCCCTGAAGCAGGCTCCCTTTTGTCAAGGGGCTCCCTTTTGTCAAGAGGCTCCCTTGGGGCAAGAGGCTCCCTTTCGTCAAGAGGCTCCCTTGGGTCAAGAGGCTCCCTTTTGGTCAAGGGGCAGGGTTTCTTCATGCTGTTGCAACTGTTGCTTTTTGATGATCTGGCCCACAACTTCTCTCAGCTGCAGATAATCAGGCCCAGTAAGCTTCGCAGCACAAGATTTCAAGTCAGAAGCAGCTAGCCTCCTCATGTGGTATAGCAGCACCCCAATTCTTTCCACCCTCAGCCCCACCCAAACACTGCCAGAAAACTTGGTGTCATTGAGAGAGGGCTCCTTCAACAGTACCTGAAAAATGGAATTTCTCAAGCACTGGCTGTGTATTTCTGCTTGGGGCTCCAACTCCAGCAGCCCCTTTGTCAAGGGCAACAGCTTGAATAACCCCTTGGGGTTCACAGCTTGGCTCTTTGATATGTGTTCATACACACCAAAGTCTTGCAGCAGGTCTTGGTGAAGGCTGAATACTTTCAGCAGCAAACCTTCATCCACTTGTGGCTTTATTGTATGCCTGGGCCCACCTCTATTGTCCAGATGCTTGGGCATTGCCTTTTGTCAAGGAGGACACCCTTTTGTCAAGGAGGACAAAATGTACAGCGTTCTTTTGTCAAGAACACTTCTTTCGTCAAGAATGGGTCCAAGCTCGATGCTTGAGCCTAAAGGGTTGCATCTGCAGCACCTGCCTTTTCAGTTGAAAGCAAGAAATGTAAAATCAATATCCAAATCAATATTCAAATCAATATTTGGAAGCAAAAAACACAGCTAACAAAGGTCAGACAAAACATATTAGAAAAATCAATAAAAACGATGCAAATCAATATCAATAAAATACAGCACTTTCAGATTGATTAGAATCAATACCCGATGCCCAGGGCAGTAGTGCCCTTATACCAGGGTTCTACTAAAATAGACAGAACAAATGGGTGCACTAAAATCAACTAAAAATCAACCCCTAGAATCGATGGCTGAGGACTCTTCGACGCTTTGGGCACGGAGGGCGGGCCTTTGCTGCTGGTGGCTCTTGGGCCCCAAAGCGACGCCCTCGAGGACCTCGAGGCGGGAGCCCTGCGTTCGGTTCGGACGGTTCGGACGCCTAGGGAAGCATGGGGAGCCCATGCATCGGTGTCCTTTGTGGTTGTTTGGGTAGAAAAATAGAGGGCGGTTCCTGGTTTACCTGGTGGTGTAATTAGCTACCAGGCCATCTATTTCCCCTAAAAGGACACCTGTGGGCCGAATGCGTGTAATTTTTTGTGGATGGTTGCAAGAGCGGATTTCGCACCACTTTGAAGCCATAGGAAGCCATTGTTCGGTATTTGTGTTGGGGAATCATGATTGATGGGTTTCTCAAGTGGTGCAGGATTTCGTCCATCCACAGTATGTGTGTGGGGTGCTTCCATTTGCTGAAGAATGTTGCTTATTTTCCGTTGTTGGTTTGAAAGGGAACCTATCGCTACCTGCTAATATTTGATTTTTCTGGGCGTCTCAAGCAAATGGAAGGTTATAGTGGGCTCTCGTCTGAGTTAAAGCCACTCAGTTTGAACCATGGCGGCCAATGCACCAGTTCAACTGGTCAGGTCCTGCGGTTCTTTGGCCGTTAGCCTCAGGTTTGCTTTTTTCCAAAGGCAGAGGGGGAAAGAAATCGCGGCCGTCAGGTGCCGGCAAACGCCTTCTGCCTGCCGGTCATGCCCCAGGCGCATGTGCGTAGGGGGCGGGAGGGGGGGGGAGGGGTGAGGTTCATTCAAGCATTGAAGGAAGTTGATACTTCACCTTTGGCAATCTTGGGTCTCACTTACCCAAAGCGAATCGACCTGATCTTTGGTTTCCTCTTGTTTTTGTTTTCTTAGTCATACTGTGGATGGACGAAATGCTGGGCCACTTTGAAACCACGAGAAACCCTTGTTGGTTGGTATTTACAAGGGAATCAGGATTATCAGGTTTCTCAGGTGGTGTTGTGGGAATTGTGGAGGGGTGAAGCCACGGATCCAGTCTTGTTTCTTTTTGCGCCCAGGGGTGGGATAGTTCAGGTGGTTTGTTGCCTTTGGCTTGTTGCCAGATGTGAGAAGCTTCCGCTGCTTGGGTTTGTCGCTCAATTGAAACTCAGCTGGCATCCAGCCGAGCACTAACAGAGGAATCCAGCACAATACTTCGTGAGCGAATTTGAGCACGTCGTGAGAGAGCAAGACGAAGGCATGAGCACTAATGGGCCGGGTCAAGGCGCCAAGGCGGAAGCCTTGAACCCTCCTTTTCGCTTGGGTTCTCACCAACATGGCCAATCCAAAAAAAACAGAAGTTGCTCCCTTGCCAGGTTCAGGGGTTGAAACCAGGCTTCAGGATGTCAGGGGGGACTCAAGAACCAGTGAACAATCACTTGGAGCGCCTGCTTTCAATTTGGAGAGACATCCATCAACGTGCACAGCAATGTCAAAGCAACAAGTAGATCCCCATCAAAA
Organism: Effrenium voratum; assembly: GCA_963377175.1. Lineage (NCBI taxonomy): Eukaryota > Dinophyceae > Suessiales > Symbiodiniaceae > Effrenium > Effrenium voratum. The sequence goes on along the minus strand of CAUJNA010001913.1, from coordinate 383,709 downwards.
CCTGGCGGCTTGATGCCTACCCCAGGTCCCTCAATAGGACGCAACGCCTTTGTCCAAGCACATGCCCATTCCCAATAATTGCATAGGGAGGTCCACAGCCATCAAGTCAGCCCTTGCTTATACAGTTTCCTCGGATGTCCCTTGGGGAAGAAACGGACATCTAATGTATAACTAGGAGGGCCCCTGACAGATCATGTTGATCTCTGTCTGGTGGTTTCCTAGATTTCCATGTATAGAATTGATGTATCCAAAGAACAGCAGAAACAGGAAGAAACGGGAAACTAGGAAGGAGAGTCCACATCCATTTCGGGCTCCTGTGGTTTCTCTTGGTGGGATCCAGCACTCAAGAGAAACCAAAGGGAAACCATCCATTTGGGGAGGTCACCTATTTCAAGACACTCCATATGTGTACAAATATCGATGTTCGTATATATATATATATATATGTATATGGGCATGGGTCAGAATTAAACCACCAGGGGACCGCAGATTTTATTCCATGGTTCCATTTACCAAGTTCCATTTTGGGTACCTACTTTTGACCCACAGCCACATAACTATAAAAATAAGGACGACAGAAGCAGTGGGGCCCTGACGACTTTCCACTTGGAGAAGCCCACCACCGGCATGTGGCCCTTTTGCATCCGGAGGTGGACCTGCTCAAGTCTGGCGTGGACCTCTTCCTGACACACGGGGGGCAGAACAGCTTTATGGACCCCTGGCCGGTTGGCGTTGTTGTGGTTGTTGTTGTTGTGGCTGTGGCTGTGGCTGTGGCTGTGGCTGTGGCTGTGGCTGTGGCTGTTGTTGTTGTTGCTGTTGCTGTTGCTGTTGCTGTTGCTGTTGCTGTTGCTGTTGCTGTTGCTGTTGCTGTGGTTGTGGCTGTGGTTGT
>CAUJNA010001913.1:227762-377762 GCA_963377175.1 Effrenium voratum | reverse complement strand
GCAGGGGGAAGCTGAAAGGAGCTCCCTAAACGATCAAGAAAGCGCAACATTTGCCCTCTAAAGAAGGGCCACCCCAGCTGCAACCCATTTCTTCAACCCGCCAAGTCGGCCCATGTCGGCCCAAACTCACCGGCCAACTTCCCCAGACTTAGTTCCCCTTTTTCTGTTTTCTCTTTTTTGCTTTTTTGGGGTTCCCCTTGTTTTTCCGCTACCGGGCAAACCATCTCATTTTTTGCCGGGGTCCCAGTTCCAGCCGAGCCAACTGATTCCTCCAGTTGGCCTTTTCTTGCGGGTGCGATAGGTAGGGAATGAATTCCCAGCCCGGGTGTCGGGAATGAAGCGGATGGTTCCCCTAAATTCGAGGATGCCATACTTACCTCTTAAAAACACAAAACTTTTCTCAACTTTTTGGGTAACATGGGCAATATGTCTGTAAAAGATGAGAACTTCCCCAGGGCTTGGAGTTCTAAGGGGTAAGCATAGGATGGTTTGTATGGGTCCTTCCCGCATTCCCTGCTGAGAATTGGCAAGAGCCGGTTGCCTTTTGGAAGAGGGGGACCTCGGCCAGACATGAAGCTATGTGAATCAATTTGGGTGCACATGTCTTTCGAACAGTTTGGTGGGTTGGGGGTTTCAGCCCCTGGTGTTTGTAGAGGGCAAGTGACAAATTCAGCCCCCCAACCAACAAACCAATCTAAGGGGATACGTGTCAAACCCCTCTTGGCATGTGTCAAAGTAGGGGAACCCAACATAGTCTCTGCAGATTTCATGGTGAGCTCACCTGGGGGTATAGTGAGCTCACCATGATAAAGGTTCTGTATTTGGGGATCCCTAAATTCAGCTTTTGGAGTTATAGTACAAGTTGCAGAGGGGTTGATAAAAGGGTCCTCATGGGATGACCATTGGAAAGCTCGCCGGATGGAACCCAACATACCCTCCCACCAGCTAACAGTGCACAGACCCCTGTAGAAAGACGACTTTCCTTTTGGTTAGTCGGCCTTTTTGCACTAACCCATGTTAGTTGGTGGGAGGGCCCTCCCCCAGGCGAACATGGAAGCTCCCAGGACCTCTTTGGAAGACTTGGTGACCCATTTACAGCGGCCTTCTGGGAGCTTGCGTTTTCCTTTGTTTCCCAATTTTCAATCATCTCTCTTTTTGAAAAGAAAGGATCCCTGGAAGGAATGGGGGAGCTACCCCTAGAGTCTTCCGGTTTTCGGTTTCCCAACCGAAGCCGGGGGAAATTCGGTTTCAAATGCGCCGCCCATTCTCCGCGCGCCGCAGGCCGTGGACCTGGGTGTGGGCCTTCAGGTGCCGCGCCCCGAGTGCCGGATGGCCGGCGCCTCAAAAGACGGGGACGGGGGGTTGGGACCCGGGGGAGGGCGAAAGGTTTTTTCTGAAACGCCCCCCACAAACCTTTGGTGCGTTTTGCTTGGCTGTTGGGACTTTAACTTTTTGCCAACTAATGGGTTTTCCACTAAACCACTAAAAGTTAAACTTTTAGCAGGGGAGCAGAAAGCAACCGAGAAACGCGAAGCACGGCCATGAAGCTACTTTGTTTGTGGCTTTCTCCCATTTGCTGAAAGGAACATGGTTGGTTTCAATGGAAGGTCCCCCACAAAAAGGGACACTTTCCTTCTTTAAGACGCTTGTTCTTTCGTCCCAACATTTGCAACGTGTAGTTGAGACTAGGAATTTCTGGGACGGACAGCTAGAAGGGGCCCATGAATGTCTTGTTGTTTTTTGGGTGGAGGTCACCTTCTTGGTGTCCCAAGAAATGGAAATTCTTGGACGGGCGCGTTTTGTTTGGCGGAGGCCACCCAATTTTCACGGAAAAAGAAGCTATTCACGCGCCCTCGTATCAGATTTGTGTGGCTTTCATTCATGTGCTGAAAGGAATAGACGTTTAGAAAACAAACTCCTGTTGGTTTTTAAGGGAATCGATATCTAGGTCTGCTACTATGGGGATTCCTTGTTCCAGTTTGTGAATCGTCTTGGCAGGGGTCAACTCACTTCTCCAGCTCCCAACATGGAACTTCATCGATTCATTGCTGGGCCATCCCGAGGCACAGGGAGGGCTCTGTTTTGTGCGAGACGAGCGATACCCGGGGTGTAACAAGCAGTTCCCCATGGAATAACTTGCTCTCACTCTCCGAGTTCCGTTTCGCCCTTTGAGCTTTGCGGGTTTGGACCCTTTTAGTAGTGAATAACAAGTTTGGACTCTTTTGGCTCATCCACTCAGGAAGTGAGTGGCGCAATGTACGTTTCCTGTGTGGGCATCTTAGCATTTTGCTTGTCGATTTGACTGGAAATGTTAGGGGGAACCCAACATGAAACCCGCAAAGGGGGTTACTTCCGATCCTTCTTTCTAGAAAATCGGCAAAGCACAAAGGAAAACAGCTGGGTTAGCGAAAAGAGCGACGCTTGGCTTTTTAGTCAGCTAGAGTGCCCAGGGAACAATGGAATTTCAAGCCAAGTATCCGGCATGCCAACGGCAAGGAGCCATTCAACACAAGTTGCCCTGGCGCCAAATAATCGCTTCGCTGAGTGCAAAGACGGTGATTCGGAGGGTAGGGGATGAGTTGCAAACATGGAAGTCAGCGATGTCACGAATGCTTCGCTGTCCTGTTCGTGTTTCTTGGCGGGCTTACAAGAACCAAGTCGCACTTCCTGACTTCCTGGACTTTAGTCAGGGTTTGGGATTGGACCATGTTAGTGGCTATTAGACAAAAAGTTTGGATACTTGTTATTTTGGGCCATCCACTCGGGAGGTGAGAAGTCTTTTGCTAAGACACCAAGGGCTGGACACGACTTCTGCAACGCAGCCGTGCCCTAGGAAGATGCTTCCCGTGAAGCAGCCAAGTACCAAGCGGCCACGGCAGCAGCCGCTTGGCAAAAACGGGGGGGGGGGGCATGGCTTTTGGTTTCTACGTGCGGAAGCCCGGAAGCCTGGCTTGTAGGGCTTGCCCCCTAAGGTTTCTGGGAATAGTGAGTCGCCGCTTCGAACATGAAGAGCCAGTTTCACCCCAACAACAATTGCCCAGGTGGATTTCCAAACTCTGTGAGGGCAAATCTGGGTGCAGACAAAGGTTGCGAGGCAGCAGGTAAGTTGGTTCCCCTTGAGCCTGGCTGAGCTAGCTCGACATGTCTTCAAGTAACCGTCAGGCGGTTTGGGTTGGTGGTTTTGACTTGGATGGTAACCCCTGGTTCTTCTAGAGGGTAAATGGGAAACCGCCCCCAAACCACCAAACCACCGGGCTCCAAATCACTGATTTGAGGGAAGCTGAAGGATGTTGCTTGGCCGATTCTTGTGCATAAAGCTCTGCATCTTCAACCAGGATTCAAGTTAGTCAGCCAAAGAACTGCCCGCGTGACGATATGCTCGCAGTTTTCTAGGTCCCTTCGACATTGGCTAGCAATGGTTGGCTAAGGCTGTCTGATGATTGCTGCGACAAATGCTGATTACCTTTTGGGGTCAGTGCTACCTTCGTCCGCAGGTGCACGGCTTAGCAAGGGAGCGTCAAATGAACAACTCAAAGCAATGGTTTTGGTGCAGGTCCTTCGGTTGCAAGTGAGTTGAAGGATCTTTTTCCCCCCTCCCAAGACAACAATGTGTTCAGTAACGTTGGGCTTCATGAGGATCGGGTTCAACAAAAAAACAATCCCTCCCCCCCTCCCCCCCCCCCCCAGCCCCACAAACTTTCCTCTCCCCACCCTCCACAGCCCCCCACCCCACAACCCGCCCCCCCCACGACCCCCGCCACCAAATGGCAGAGCTTGCCCCTCGCCAGCCGCCAGGCCGTGGCTGCGGTGCTGGCGGAGCTCAGCTTCCTGCAGAAGGCGCGGGGCCTGGAGGAGGAGCTGAAGTCCGCAGGCCGGGGGAATCGGAAGACGCGGCTCCTCGGTTTCCCTTTTTGGGTGGATTTCCCCGCCCACCCCCAACAAAAAATAAACAAAACAAACATAAGTGGACAGTTGCTCCGTTTGGGGGGGGGGGGAGGGAGGGGTCCCCAGAAGAAACGCTGTTTTCTGTTTGGGGGGAGGGATTTTTATCCAAGAAGAATGGCTGTTTTCAACAAAAAAAAGATGGGGGTGGTTGTTCCCCCCCCAAAAAAAAAAAACATACAAAGAAGCGGTTTCCCTTTTTGGAGGGGGGGCCCAACAAAAAAGGCGGTTGTCTGTTTCTTGTTCTTTCCTTTATCCTTTTTGGGTGGATTTTCCACATAAAGCCAAAAAAAAAAAGCTCACTTCCTGAGTTCCTGGCTCACTTCCTGAGTTCCTGGAATTTGACCCAAATGGCTCACTTTCCGAGTTCGCGAACCACTTGCTCTCACTTCCTGAGTCCATGGACAATGGGTCACTTTTGATTCGGGAGTTGTCCCAAAGGAATGGCTCAGTTCCTAAGTCCATGGCCTTTAGTGACTTGTTTTGGGGCCAGTCCGCTCAGGAAGTGAGATGGCGGTTCTCCTTTTGGCTTCCCTTTAAACCCCCGCAAAAGCGGTGCCCTCAAACAGACACACCCGAATGAGTGAGATGGGAACCCCGGATCTTAACAGGACTCAGTTCCTGAATATCCTGCCCCTTCAAGCATGGAAGATGCAGAGGGAGCAGGGGGTAGAGGCTTAGCAGCCTGATCTTTTTGCGGGCGCGCTGCAGGGAAAGCCCGAAACACACTCACATTTTGCCCAGCGTCCAAGGGGCCTCTGCATAAGCTTGTGGATTCTGGTCAGCCCCACAGCCGTGGATGATTGGAGTGACTATTTAGGCACGATCATGTAAGTTGTGAATACTCTAAGCTCAGCTGTTCGAAGGCAATCCTTTTGTTACGACTAGCTGTTCGAAGGCAGTTTTGTGTGTTACGAGAGGGTTCTTCTTTGCAGCGGTTTCCCGCTACAGACAAGGACCAGGATGTGCCGGAAAAAACCACTACTCGAGCTTCTTGACTGTAGCTCAAAAATTGGTACCCAAATGGCACCTTGGTAAATGGAGCCAAAGACTAAAATCTGCGCAACCCTAGCTCTTTCATTTTAAGCCCACACCCTCCTTTGTCAAGCATGTCTCGGGCATGCGATTCGGATGATTCAGACAGCTCCGCTAGGCGGCGTGGCAAAGGCGGTGGACTTGATTCTCAGCACCCTGGACCACCCCCACAAGTTGGGTGGCGCATGAGAGAAACCCCGAATCCTTTGTGGGTTTGGGCGCATTGCCACGCACTTTGTGGGCGAAACGGTCCCCAAGAAAGGCAGACAACGGGAAGCATTGCATTGATGCGTGCCATTGTTTCCATTGATGCAAGTGCCTTCTGGGCAGTTGAGAACTCTCGCGGACATTGAGCATGAGAGGCCAAGCAAAGCAGTGCTGTATTTGGGCTTTCCCCACTCATTTACCGCTATCCAGCCTCATGATGTTGGCAGTGCCCGTCTCAACACGTTTGATTTCACAAGGAGTTTGTGTCCAGCCAACTTCGCCAGCGAGCATTGGAGCGCATCGCAATGCAGCATGCACGCAATTTGCAGTTTTAGCCTTCGAGGAATTCGCAGCGCACCGCAACCTTCCAAAGACCAAGTTCAGTCACGAAAGCTGAACGAACAATGAACCCTCATGAGTTTGCGCTTTGCAGGCAGCGGTTCCTTGTCTGGCTTTGCATTTCATGCGGGCGGGCCAACGTGCCCAAACGGAAATCCTGCGCCCCAAATTGCCAAAGCTGATCACAGGATCACGGCTATGTGTTTCCCATTTTGCTCCGCTTCTCACGAGGGAGTAAAGACGGCTCGTCTTGAGACGCCCCGGAGAAGCCAAATCATAATTTGGCGGCAAGTTTCAATCCCCTGAACTGGCTGTGCAGTTTCTAGTGGCGCATAAGCCCCCAGGCAAAATCCTGCCACTGGATGGGATGGAGGAGCGGATGTCAGGCTGATGTGGCTGGTCTCGCTTGATACCGTAAGAATATTACATATCAACAGGGCATTCCCCACTCGTTTATACAACGATATCCGTTCTTAAGGTGTTGGCATGTCCATCCCAATGCGCCTGATTTGACAAGGGTTTTGTGTCCGGCCAAGTTAGCCAGCGAGCATTGAAACTTGGGGCAGCCGCGGGCGCGTCGCAATGCAGCATGCACGCAGCTCCTTCAATGTCGCAGCGCACTGCAACCTTCTGAAGACCGAGGTCGAAAGCAAAAGCTGAGTGAACAATGGTTGCCTTCCAGGTACATTTGGGCAAACCCAAAATGGTGACCTTCATCATGAGTTTGCGCTCTGCAGGCAGCAGTTCCTTGTCTGGCTTTGCCTGTCGCGCGGGGCCAACGTGCCCAAGCGGAAACTCTGCGCCCCAAAGCTGATCCAAGGATCGCAGCCCTCAGTTTCCGATTGTGCAGTTTGCCCCGCTTCTCACGAAGGCGTCAAGACGGCTCGTCTTGAGACGCCCCGGAGAAGCCAAAACACAAATTCGGCGGCAAGTTTCGATCCGCCCCGCTGGCTGTACAGTTTCCAGTGGCGCGTAAGCCCGCAGGCAAAATGTGGACACTGGAAGGGATGGAGGGGATGATCTCGCTGAATAGCGTCAGAATCTCTCTGCAAAGGTTCTTACCTGCCCTTAGCCTGCCCAAGGCGTAAGCGGTTGTTTACTTGCTTGTTCGTTGGTTTGCTGCTGGTGTGGTTGTTTGTTTGTTTGCTTGCTTGTTTGTTTGTTTGGTTGGTTGGTTGTTTGTTTGTTTGGTTGGTTGTTTGTTTGTTTGTTTGGTTGGTTGTTTGTTTGTTTCTTTGTTGGTTGGTTGGTTGGTTGGTTGGTTGGTTGGTTGGTTGGATCTTACTGGCTGGCTGGCTGGCCGGCCGGCTGGCTGGCTGGCTGGCTGCTGGCTGGCTGGCTGCTGGCTGGCTGACGTGCATGCTCGCTGGCTCATTTGCTGGCCTGCCACCTCTGAAAGCCTGAAGCCTTGTGGTTTGTTTCGGGTGGAGCTTATCAGCCAGTTTTTCAGCGTGTTTCCTTGGTGGGTTGTCCATCGAACATGGTCAACCCCAAAAAAACACCAGGGTCACTGGCTGCAAGTCAATTGGCCATTCTGTTCTGGACTTTCGATCATTGCGGGGGCCGTTTTGGTGAATCTACCTGGGGGTCCTTGGAGAAATGTTGCACGGAGATGCTTCGCCAATGTATCCAGGGAGTTGTTGCATGTTCCTAGGCGACTGCTTGTTTACGATCATACCCCCAGTGAACGTCGTATAGTTGGTGGTTAGCACGTTGACAGTGAGGGGCTTTTTTACCAAAAAAAAAGAGTGTAGTCTCTAAACGGGTTTCACCCCCCCCAAACAACCAGAGGTTAATATTTAATTCCTGCACGAACCTCACTCCAAGCAAAAGATGGGCTACCACCACCACTTTCTCACCACTATATGAAGGTTATATGCAAAAATGCTGTTCTCTGCACGCGGGAGACCGAAGTCTTGGCGTTGGTTTACAGAGAAACCGCCTGAAAGACCACCATGTTGGGGTTTCTTAACTGCTATTGGGTTGGATCTTTCGACTTCAACTTCTTGTTTGAAATCGAGTTGGGTTTTGCACCAAACCCCCCAAAAAGTGGAACACTTCTTGCAGGGGGGTCGTTGCAGCAACCAAGCTTGTTTTGGGTTGATAAGTTTTCAAGTAAGTTCCGGCTTCCCAGCTTCCCTTGCAGCACCCAAGTATTTTGCCGCTCCCGGGACCACCCCTCTCGTTCGCCGGTTCGCCAGGCCGGCGGCTGAGCCTTCTGAGCCTTCTGGCGCGGAAGCCAAGGTCCAGCCAAGTGAACACCCCCTATGGATGGACGAAATCCTGTGCCACCTGAGAATCCCTGGATGATTCCCCTGTAAATGCCAACAAGCAGTGGTTTTCATGGCTTCTTGGGTGGTGCCGGATTTCGTCCATCCACAGGCTTTCCCGAATGAGCACCCCCAATTTAAGAAACCCCTGTTTATTAATAATTATGCGGGTGTCCCTGGTTTTTGTGGGGATTGTTCATTTTTGGAAGGGAACACTCCCTTTTAATACACTGGGGTTGATGAATAGGGGGGTCAACATCATGTTGGGCTCCCAGTTTTTAGTGGCCTAGGTGAAAGGTGCTGTTTATGGATACATGTGAATTTATCTGCGTGTGCTTGGTTTATACATGCACATGTTTAAAGAATATGAGGCAAATGACCGCTGCGCAGATGTGAGCGGCCTAACGACGGGCTTGGCTTGTGTGGCTTGTGAACCAGCCTGGTTCCTTCTGTAGGGTCCTTCTTTTAGGTTGTCCACTTTGTGTAGTTCACCCAGCGTGGGATGTGTGGCAAATCAAGTCGTTTTTGTTGTTTTTTTTATTTTCCAGATTTTAGAAGAAACTCTGGAAAGGACGGACAAGTTTTCCCCTGAAAACATATGTCATCGAGGGGGCGGTTGGGCATTACCCATCTCAATCACGTGCGGTCGATCCCGCAAATTGGCAATCATTGGGAACACTGCGGCGCTAAGAACAGTACGGCCATGAATTCAATAGGGAACCCTCGAAACAGGTTGGCAGATATCCCCACGTAAATGATGTCCAACCAAGGGTCCCAAATGAAGCTGCAAACCCATATGTTCCTTCTTTTTGTATGGAATATATGGAATTTTTCATTTTGACCCAAAATTGACACGGTTCATGACCTCGGACACGCCTGGCCGTCTCCCGAACTTTTAGGTGGTGCCATGCTTCCTGTGGCTCGGCGTTCGGGCCTCAGCTCCGGTTTTGCTCACCCCAGGTAGGGCGGGTGAAGCTTGGTATGGATACCTGGGCCCAGGCCCCCTTTAAAGGGAAGCCAACAGGAGGTCGCTTAAAACGAGGTGTTGGTCAAACATGTTGAAAAGCTTGGTTATGTTTGTAATGCAGATCCGTGAACTTGGCTTCCCCTGCATGGCCTTCAGTGGTTATGCAAGGTCCTGGGTTTGCTAGATGTTGCTGTTTATTTGTTGTAGTTTCTCTTGTTTCTTGGTTTTGGTATGCAGGACACGTTTTGGTTCGGTTGAAAGTCTGATTTTAGTAGTTGCGGCTTGCTGTGCTTGCTTGAAGTGCTCTGGCCAAACGGTCCGCTTGCTGCCCCTGCTTGCCCAGCAAGTCCAAGAATGTGTCCTGTTGTTTGTTTTTTGGGGGCGGGAGGGGAGGGGGGCGCGATGGTACGGCTTTCAAGTCTTCACCATATTTCTTAAATAGCGATTCAGACACTAGCAACAAGTGCAACGTCTTTGAGGCCAGTCTGACCAGCCCGGCCGTCAATTATGGCGAGCCTACCAAGGATCTTGGTGTGTGTCTGTGACTCTGTGACTCTGTGAGGCCGGTGTTGGGCCTCATGCCGAAGTGGTTCTTCACTTAAAACTTCATTGTTAGGTGAGAATCAGCATAAATCAACAAAAGGTGTGTATGCATGTGTGTGTGAGAGATTCTAGTTTCACCTGCTGGTAAGAGGTCATAGTCTCACTGAACATTTGTGAGACCCTCTCATATAGCTTGCTCCGAAATCAAGCTGATTGTTTTCAGGGACCGGAAAGACTACTTGGAGCGCATGCAAGCAGCTTGAACTTTTCTGTAGGGATTCACAAGACCCTGGAGGCGCCAGATTGGGCATGTTGGTTCGCAAGAGGAAGCAGCATGAGCCAGATTTGTTGGGTTGTTTCGCGATTTTCCGAGAACACCCTCTGGAAAGAGTGGGGAAGTTCGCCCAGAACCACTCCTGGCCCCGTTTTCCTGCCATTGTCAAAGCGACCCTCCAAGTGGAACAGCTCGAACTTTGGAGCACGTTCCCCCAACCACGGAGACCAAGCACACCAAGCCACGACTGCACTCCCGAGGGCCGCGACTTCTGCGGCGCTGCCAGCTACAGATCGGAAGTGCCCAGAAACAGGCGCGGGGTTCCATTTCCCATTGGCCCATTTCCCTTGGTGGAACCTCCACAAGTGGCAGTTTCAAGGGAAACCACCAGTCAGTTGATCAACATAACATGTGAAGGGGAAATCCAGTGACCCCGGGAGAAAGGCTCGGGGTTTCAGTCAGATGCTTGAAGAAAAGACATGTTGAGTATCCCAAAACGGCTGTCCGAGCCAGAGAAGGTCCTTTTGTTGGGGGCGCAGGCTGAGGTCATCTTGGAGGAGTCTCTCCACACCACCTGAATCCCACCTGGGGTCTCCAACAAAACGATTCTATCCTACTGGGTGGACTAAACGTGGAATAGGAGATGAAAGTCTGATTTGGGTGTGCCCCAGATGTGGGCCAAGTCACACCCATAGCCTATGGAAGGATAACGCCCACCACTTGGCTTCTACATTCTTCGTTTGGGGAACGAGGTCACGCAGATATCTCAGCCCTGAAGGCCACTTTCCAAAGCAGGTGTCCACAGGACGAAAGGAAGCCAAGCATTTGGGTGAAACCCCATGGCTCAAGGGCCAATGTCATGTAACCTCCCCAGCAGTGTATAAGCCCCGAACCGTTAAGCTTTGGTGGGAATTTCATTTTTCGTCCAATGGAAGCTTCTGAGTGTCACCTGTACCTTTGCCAGGCATGGTATGGCGAGAGCAGCAGCGACGAAAGACATCCAGGCGCAAGGACGAAAGGAGACTTGGTTGTGTTTTTTGAGTACCCCTTTTGGGTTGCTTTAAAGGGATACCAAAAGGAAACTAACCACTTTGGGGGGGGTATCCCTATTCTGACACACACACACACGCGCACACACGCACGCACGCACCCATGCCCAACTCTACAGCAACCCCAGCAAGTACCACAAAATATTGGCAACTTGGTGTGGGGCTTCCTGCGGGCATGTTTGATCTCAAGAAGGGCTTCTAAAAACAGGCGGTTGTCAAGTTCACGGCCTGTTTTAGGTTCATGCTGAAAGGGCACCCACCATGAGACTCAACCATTGGCACGGGGTAATGCTTTTTGAAAGGGTCCTTCCAGAGAACAACCCATTCGCCGGCGTTTGCTGAGGTCCTTATATACGTTTCGCACATTGACAAATGCAAGGAGCCCACCAGAACCAACAATATGAAGCTCTTGACAGGGTGCTAAATGCTTAGCTTTCCTTGCGGTTCACGCAGATCTCTTCGAGATGGCCTCCCGCAACACCAGAAATAGCCATTCACATCCTGGAGTGAGCCACACACGGCCCTTTATACCAAGTAGGGTACGAGCTCCAAGGCAAGGAACTGCAACGGTCAAACGTCCCAACCAGGGCCCTCAGCTGAAGGGCCGAAGGGGGCGGTCCTTCAATTCCGCGCCAGGCCCTGCAGTCCAAGGCCAACTTGAAACTTCTTCAGGCGTCACCGGGGCATAGGCCAACATTCCATTTCCTGTAAGGATTGCAACTGATTTCCGCCTGGTTTTAAAGGAATTGAATGAGAAATATGTTCTGAGTTTTCTTCGGGGAAGTGAGGATTACCATGTGCTTGGGCTTTCACTGTTGGCTCAGCCAGCTGGCCAAAAGTGTGTGAAACAAGGATGTGTTCATCGTGTGGGATTCGCTTCCATTTGCTTCATGCAATTGGATGTTGCATTCTGATTTAGGCCTCTCTTTGGAGCATGTGCCTTGCATTTTGGTTGCAAAGCCGTTGGCTTCAAAGATCTTCAAAGCCACATCGCCACTACTTGCTTTCTTTGGTGCATTTTGCTTGGATGTTAGGACTTTAGCTTTTTGCCAACTAATTGGTTTTCCATTAAACCACTAAAAGTTAAGCTTTTAGCAGGGGAGCAGAAAGCCACTACTTGCTTTGTTGCGCACATTTATTTCGTGGCAGTTACTCTTAAGGCAGAAGCCACTGGTGGTGCTCGCCGCCCTCTGCCCTCGGAAGACTGAAATGAGCATCGGGCCATGGCGGGTGAGACGTGTGAAAGGAACATAATTTGCTTGCTTCCTGAGCTTCATGGACTTTGAGAAGGCCGTTTTAGTTGCACAAAGTTTGAACTTCGTTTGGCGTGGCGAGTTCACACAGGAAGTGAGACGGCCATCACTATTGTTTGCTTTTTTGCTAAAGCAAAAAAAAGTCGGCCGTCATGGTGTTGGAGATGCACCTTTTAGGATTGTCTTAAATGGAAGCTAATGGACAACTCTCCGTTTTCGTTTGGGAGGGTCCCCTGTTTAGAGGCAAACCAAAGAATGGTTTTTACTTCCGCGCGCTACCCAGGCCACACTTGCCGGGAGAGTCAGGTTTTTGCTTTTTGCGACGAACTGAGGGACCAAGCATGCGCTTGTCCAAATGCAATCGGTCTTTGGACCATTTGTGTTGTTCCTCGTTTGGCCTGTAGTCTTAGGCCAATGGGAGTACCTTCTTCAATTTCAGAATCCTGCAGTCATCTTCAAAAAATCGGCAGTTGGATGCAGCTGAGCACTTCTCATGAGCTGATATCCTTCGAGTTTGGGTGGCTTTGAGCCCCAACGTGCCTTGTGCTCGGCCCGTGTAGGCCTCTTGAAGGGTAATGAGCTTGCCCTGTAGCATTGCACGCTCACTCGGCTTGGCCAAGCAATGCCCGGTTCTTTTGCAGGGGTGCGCCTTATCATAGTGGGCGCCCAGCTGCGTGCTCAAAGTTCCTTGGTGCGGGGCATGTCAAGGCTAGAGGTTGAGTTGCGCTGAGAGTCGACCTGGATGGTGGCTTCAAATGGGCCGACAATTTTGCCACGGATGCAGCTGAGGTGAATTTGGACAAGGCTTTCGGCATTTCTACCCTGTTTTGTGCTTCGAAAGGCAAACCAAAGGGACAATCAATTCCCTCTATTTTGATAGACGTCCAGATTCCGCGTGCTGGGGGCAGTAGGAATCCCCCCGCATTTCCCACCCACGTAAACCAACAACTTCCAATCATAGACCCGTTCAAGCAAGCATGCCAGCATGCGACAACCGCCTTTGAAATGTCACCGTGCACAGGAGTGCTCTGTTTACGTCACATTTGGCCCTCCTTTTCCCCCTCCCGCCATATCTGCCATGTGACGCCCATGTGACGGCCTACACAGCACGATTCGGGCTCTCCCGAAGGCGCAGGTGGCTGCGGGCCACAAGATGAAAGACTTGGGCGCCAAGCTGGCAACTGAACGGTTCCAGGCGCAGTCACTCCAAGCGGCTTCCCACTTGGGCAGCTGTCTGGTTTTATTTCCATGCTCCTTTTGGTTGGTTCCAGGTGAGTTTCCTTTGGGTGCGAGTTGTGGATACCATGGCTTGACTTGCACAACTCTTTAGGGAAGGCACAGTTCCTTGGGGCAGGACCTTGTTTTTCCATTGCGCTGGGGGGGGAACTTCCCAACAAGTATAGGCAAGTTTGCCACAGCTGGAGGCTGGATTGCCCTCTATATGGATGCACCTTGAATGTTTTTGTTTTTTTGCAAATCTGGACCCCAACTGACTGAGGGAGTTAACAATGATGTTCCTTGCCCTTCTGCAGTGGCACGTCCATAAGCGGTTGTACCCGGATGGCCTACAAACAATCGGAGGGTGGGGTCCACCTTGAACTAGCAAGGTATTGGGGGATGGGTTGCTTCACTTGCGTGGACCGGACACTATGCCTTTCACTGGTTCCCCAGAAGCAAATCAATGGGCTTTGCAAGCTTCCAGAATTTCGTTGATTTTGAGCCATTGCCATGTGGGTTTGAGTTTGTCAGAGGAAAATGAAGGGATCCCGGTCAGACATGTGCTTCATCACACAGCAAACCTCACATGGGTATGGCTCAAAATGAAAGACCCGGGGTTACGCAGGTTTTAGCCTTTGTTTCAAGTTGCCGTTTTGGGTGCCAATTTTGAGCCACAGCCACATCATCGCTTCTTCATGGTTTATGATTTCTTCAATGGCACCCCACTCTGAGCGGATTGCGGAAGCGAGCAAGTGCCCCTTGCTACTGCGGATGGACAACACCCACTGCACACCAATTGGGATACAGGAAGACCGACGACTGGCCTGAATGACCAATGAACGGGAACCACCAAAAAGAAACCTAATGCGATCAAAAGAGAGGCCGTGGGAGAGTCCGCGCCCCGTTTGGAAGCCACGTAGACCGAACCCAACCAGACCAAAAACCAGCGAACCAAACGAAACCAAACCACCAACTACAGGGTGAGGCGAGAAACTGTTTACAAGGAGCCGACCTTCGTGAGGCCACAGCCGACGGCATCGCCACGGTGACGCGCAAGCCCAAGAGTCGATCGAGGTCGAACGGAGGTAGCTCTATACTTAAATATACTTAATATGGCTGTGTCGTTAAGGTTGGACCCTCCAAACGTGGTAGTTTCACGGATTCGGGGTAAAATCAGCTCGAACCCATGAAGGTAAAATGCCAAAGGCTTCGTTTCAGGTCCTAAATGCTACAATTCAACGAGTGGCGATTTTTTGAGGGTGCCCTTTTTGGGGTTTGTTTAAGGGGGAGCGAAGAGGAAAGCAGTCATTCTCATGGCCAGACTATTTCGACATTTTGCACACAGCCGCAAGGGTATTGGATAATTCTCAGGTTGCCCGTGCCCTTCAATTGGCAGCAGATTGAGCAGGAGGGCGGATGGATGATGGATCTTCTTTTGGGTGGATTCAAGTTTCTGGAAAGGGGCGGAACACAACACAAAACCTCGTTGCGTTGGCCGAAACAAAGCGGCCGGATGTTCTTGCAGGAACCCGATTTTGATTAGCACAAGGTAGGCTTAATCCAAGGAGTAGTCGAATTTCGCAAGGGGAACCCCTGGGCTGGCGGTCAAAAATGGACCTTTGGCTGCAGTGTGGATTCTGGGAAGCCTGAAAAGCTGTCGTTTCTGTGGCTGTGCTTGGTGGGGCCCGACGCACTTCTCCAGGCGTCTTTGGGATTCGACGCGCTCTCTGGGCGTCCACGCGTTTTGGCATACGGGTATTGGCGTCAATATCTTGTGAAACGTTTAGGGTTTTGGATGTTGGGCCCGCTTTCCAACGTCATGGAAGTGGACAGCAGGGTTTTGGAGGACCTCTATCTGCTTGGAGAGGCTTTTTGGTCCACGTCCAGCGTATTCGTCCGGCCCAGTGGCCAAACTGCTTGGACCTTTGACTTGTCATCCTTTCACACTTTCAGGTTTAGTTTGTTGATAGTTTTCCCCTGGATTCACCTGCTAGCCTGCAGATGCGTGCGTTTGGCCGTATGTCTTGAAGACCTGCTCACTCCCTGCAAGAGGAAAATGAAGGGACCAAAATTGAGACTCTGCTTGGGGTCTTGGGCCAGTTGGCAAATCATGAATATGCTAGGCTACAACCTGCTGCGAGTCCCAAGAAGAGTTCGCCCATTTGTAAGTAGCTGCTATCCCAGCTATCAACTTACTAACTTGGCCGAACTCCCTGACGTGGTTTTGAAGACCTCTTATTAGCAGTTGGTCCGCTCGGGTGAAGAATACCGAGGTTCGACGGCATGCAGAATTTGCAGGATGTCAAGATCGAGGACGGAGCTCGGCACAGGAACTAAAGGCTTTGATAGGCAACCAGCGACGGAGTTCTGGAAATGAGCATCGGTGTCCTTTTTTAGTTAGTCTGGATAGAAATAGTAGCACTGGTTTAGATTGGTCTTGTTTTTCAGGGACACCTATTTTACCTTAAAAGGACACCTATAATGAGGGGTTGGTTCCCGCTGTGCCAAGCCGGAAGTGAATTAATTCAATTCCCACCAAAAAAAAAGCATCATGAAAAGTCTGCGGAAGAATATTTGGGCACCCATTCGCCTTTCTGGCGCCGTGGCGCCGTGGGGCTTGGGCCGTTTTCGAGACCAGGATCCCCCCAAACAGGCCCCTGGCGTCCGAGAAACCGATCGCTTCGGGAGGCCGATTCCATCTTTGTTCGCCTGGCCATTTTTAAATATCATAGTTGTGGAGGCCCAGAAAGTCACCCTTCTAAAACCAACAGGAAACTGAAACTGGGTGTTTAATAAAGGGGCCATCCGCTTTTTCAGGCAACGCGAAGGTGGCTTGAACAGGCCTGGATTTGGATTCCTGGTTCCGAAAGAGGTCAATTGGGCAACCACCAATCCTGACCTTTCTGGTTTTATTCTGGAAAACATCGTGTTGATTATGCAGCTGTGTGGCACCCAGAGTTACCCAAAGTGGGGTGGTTTGAGAACCTCATAGTGGGCCAAAAGTCCCTTTACTTGTCAAGCAATCGGCCCCATCGGCACAACGCGCAGGATTGGTGGTTTCCCGTTAAATCGCCTTTACATCAAGCTTGACACAAATACCCCGAAACAAATGATAGAAGAAACCAAGCCAATTTGCCGCCATGGAGGTCTCGTCAACTTAATTAAGGCTCGGAGCACCCCTGCTTCTGATCCTATGAAGTTGGTTGCGAAGCTTCATATTGCCCTGAACATCGAACCCATCAAGCCAGGGAATCGGAACCCCGGATTAATCAACCCCCCACTTAGTCAATGGGGTGTCCTTCTCTGGGAGTCCGGATCACTCTCGTGGGGCGTAACACCCTCCCCCCGTAGGGGGGTAGGTACAAGGAGGCGGTGAGGAGCCGAGAGCCTGTGTAAGGACCCCCTTTCCCGTTTGACTGCGCCTTCTTAAGGACTCCGCAGCAGAATCTGGCAATCTGATCTTGGGCGCATGTTGCTTGGATGTTAGGACTTCAACTTTTTGCCAACTGATGGGTTTTCCGTATGAAACCACTCAGAGTTAGGCTTTTAGCAGGGGAGCAGGAAGCAACCGAGCTGTTGTATAATCACCCCCGACCGCGAACGCCGTAGGAGGATGCCTTGAAGGCCGGCACTGCAGACTTGGCAGAGGCCCGCAGCGGAGAGAAGCGGTTGCGGTTTGGGGCCCCTGGAACTCGACTGCTTGGATCTGTGAGCTTTAGCTCATTTCCTGGGTTCTGATTCGGACTTGAAGCTTTTTGGGTTTGGTCATGGTTTTGTCGATGTTATGTTTCAGTGGAAAGTATATGGTTTCTTTGGTGCATTTTGCTTGGCTGTTAGGACTTTAACCTTTTGCCAACTAATGGGTTTTCCATTGAACTACTGAAAGTTAAACTTTTAGCAGGGGAGCAGAAAGCAACCGAGGTTTGGAGCTTTTTTGTCTGGGCCAATCAGGAAGTGAGTAACTTGTATTGGGGAAATGTGTGTCGGTGTTCGCTAAATCGATCAAACAAAAGTTCAACTTTTGGCCGGCAGGGTGGGGAATCGCCACCAAGTAAAGTTGCCCCGCATTTGCCAGGGTTCTCCAAATGACATTTTTGCAGCCACACACTGAGGTGTCTTGAAATATTTATTTTTTCAAAAAATCATCGATTTCATGATCCTCAACACTATCCTTTTTTTATCCTCATCGTTGGTCATTATCCTCCAGATTATCATTTTTTTATCCTCATCGTTTTTCATTATCCTCAAGCCTGCCTGCCTGCCTGCTCGCTCGCTCGCTTTGCTTTGCTTTGCTTTGCTTCGCTCGCTTGCTTTGCTTTGCTTTGATTTGCTGGGCTTGGCTTTGCTTGGCTTGCTTTGGTGGGTTTCCTTCAGCTTCAGCCATGAAACAATTTAGTTGGAGCCATTTTGCGCAAGAAATGTCTGACGGTGGCTGTGTTGAAGCTCGTTTCAAATCGTGTTCCAGGCTGGAGAACAGGGGAGGAAAATAGGGAGGATGATTTTTGGAAGGTTGATGTCAGGCAGGATAATTTGTTGGATGATTTTTTGAAGATGGATTCCGGTCAGGATGATTTTTCGAAGATTTTTGATTTTTCGAAGATTTTTCGAAGATTTTTCGAAGATTTTTCGATGATTTTTCGAAGATTGTTCGATGATTTTTTGAAAAAAACAGGAGGGTTTTGCAACTTTTTGCTTTCCTGACCACTGTGAAGGGGGGTTGGTCCAGAAAATTTGGGTTGGGGATGATTTTTCGAAGATTTTTCGATGATTTTTCGAAGATTTTTCGATGATTTTTCGATGATTTTTTGAAAAAAACAGGAGGGTTTTGCAACTTTTTGCTTTCCTGACCACTGTGAAGGGGGGTTGGTCCAGAAAATGTGGGTTGGGGATGATTTTTCGAAGATTTTTCGATGATTTTTCGAAGATTTTTCGATGATTTTTCGATGATTTTTTGAAAAAAACAGGAGGGTTTTGCAACTTTTTGCTTTCCTGACCACTGTGAAGGGGGGTTGGTCCAGAAAATGTGGGTTGGGGAAGATTTTTCGATGATTTTTGAAAAAAACACGAGGGTTTTGCAACTTTTTGCTTTCCTGACCACTGTGAAGGGGGTTTGGTCCAGAAAATGTGGGTTGGGGATGATTTTTCGAAGATTGTTCGATGATTTTTCGATGATTTTTTGAAAAAAACATGAGGGTTTTGCAACTTTTTGCTTTTCCTGTCAGTCTCAGGAAGAGGAAGAGTGAAAAGGGAAAGAAGGAACAGGGCAGGGCAAAGAGAATTGGAGAGGACAAGGAAGAGAAAAAAGAGAAAGGAGATGGAACATGGAAACAAGAAGAGGGAAATGGAAAAGGGTAAGGAACGGGAAGGAACGGGAAGGAAAGGAAAATGGAAACGCAGAGAATAGAAGCGATGTGGAGGAGGGATGAAGGAGGAGGGAGAGGATGATTTTTCGATGATGTTTTTTGCAGAGGATGATTGTAGGATGATTTTTGGATAGGTTTGAGGATAACCAAATCGATAATTTTTTGAAAAAATAAATATTTCAACATTTCCAGTCTCTGGCTGGCTAAAAAAATCATAATAAAATTTCAAAGACTTTAGGAGGGCGTGGTTCTCTTTGATCCAGCATGCGCGAAGCCCATCCCACACCTTCAGTGGTGTTGCGTTCTTACTTGGAGGACACTCGACCTTCTGACCTTCTGATTTTCCCTTTTGGTCAATATTTTGTCATGGCTTCAGAGGTTCACTTGTCGTTTCTGGATCCATTAGGGGCAACTGAGAGGGGGTTGATCCTTAAATTTAAGTGCCGCTTTTTTCACCATGACCAGGCGACACGGCATTTGTTGTCCAGGGTTATCAGTTCATCAACCAGATAGCTGTGTGTGTGTGTGCGAATTCAATGTTATGTGTGTATGTGTCACAGTGTGTTTGTGTGTATGTGTGCTTGTGTGTCAGCGTGTGCTTGCTTTAGGGTATCCAAGGCTGGCTCAAAGGGAAACCCACAAGGAACGCAATTGCTTCGGGTCTCCTATTTCGAGACAATTCCACGTTCGCTTTACAGACCTTCCCTACGTGTTAACTGCCGGGGGCTGACTTTGAGACAAACATTCTCCCAGACTGTAGCCAGGCCAAATCGACTGAAGGGGCTAGACCCTGGGTTCCAAAATGCCAAGCTTTGAGTTTCCTCGGCATAGGCATAGTAGATGATACATGGCGCCTCTCAACGTAACGAGTTGTTGTAAGGGGGAACTGAATAGAAACCAACCACCTGCAGGGCTCCCTAATTTTGAGAAGCGCCGAAACACCAATGGTTGCTTTCCGACGCTCACAGAGCCTAGTCCAAGGTGACCCAGGCGGCGCTGAGATTGGCCGCTTACTGGCCGAAACCCAAGCCGTCAAACACGCCCCCTTTGGCTCACAGCAAATCCGCCTTTTGACGGTTTGGATTGCTGCTTGAATATTCTGGGGTTGTAATTTCACGAAAAAAGCAAAACGCTTCCTCTGCTACCTTTGCTAATAACAAAGGCCGAGTGGTCAGACCTTTTGCACATGAGAGTGATACGAGGGGAACGGGGGAAGCCTCCGCACCGGAATTCATTGCTCCATGTGCTCCACCGGCTGTTTGATCATTCCCTTTTTCGAGGCAACATGGCCCAGGATTTTCGCAGTCTCGTTCGGAGATACCCACAAAACACCCAGATGGCGTTTGGCTTTGAGGTTCACGAACAGTTCTCCAGAAAGAAAAACAAAAAAACATTGGGAACGGGATAGCAACAACTGTTTGCTAATGTTGACCCCGGATGAATGAACCCCAGTGTATTGTTAAAGGGGGGTGGGACACCCCCATATTGTTCTAAACAGGGGTTTATTCATCCGGGGTCAACTTTATACATTTTTGTGTGAATCGTCTTTTAAATTAAGAAGAATCAAAGAAATAGAATCACATCCTTAAATAATGCCATCTAAACTGGGTGAACGGGTTCTGAAACGCGGCTTTTGCCGATCCCACGTGATTGCCATTGGTACAAGCTGGAACCCCTTGATCAGAACCCTACACAGCTGCAAGGCTAAGTTGCCAAGAAATGGCACTGGTTTCAGTTTGGCGAGCATCATTTACCACTCACTGCTCTGTTTTGCTCAGGAGATGTGCGTTCTTCTCTGGCCTTTGCAGCCACCCCGATCTAAAATGCTCAGAAATAGAAAGTACAACTAGGCATACCAGGGAAGTTGGGAAAGCTCCCTAAAGCGAGCTTTGAATTGTCTCAAAATAGGGGACCCCTAACAATTGTTTTCCGTGTGGATTTCCCTTGAAAAGGATACCTGGGCCCAGCCTTTTGGGGGCGGTTTCCAGTTTTCCTTCAGCTTCACAGGCGCTGCTGAAGGCTCTGCAGGAGGGCCACGACAAGAGCGTGGCAGGTGGATTGGGCGTTTGTGGGCAGTGGGGGGGGGGGGATTCGCGGCGGTCTGGCTCCTTCCATTGCTTAAGAATATGTTTGTAATATTCCCCTGCTGGTTTTAAAGGGATTCTATCACTACTGGATTTGTTGTTTGCTTTTCCCTGGGAGCTTGAGCAAATGGAAGGCTCTGGCTTTGATTCTTAGAAGCGGGTTCTGATGCTAACTTCTTAGCACACAGTCCGCATTTGGTGAATTCCCCAAAAACGAGACCAAATGGGGATGGGTAACTTCCTGATTTGCTGCTTGGAAGCAGTTGCTCCGTTTTAGGGAGAATTCCCAGGCAAAAAGGTCTCAACAAGGTGGCCGGAATTGCTAAGGGGGTAGTCACCAAAACCCCAAGAGACAGAAAACGCCCACCAGTTGCAACGTTGCAACATGTCGGTCTTGATCAACAAAGGACCACCGGAAGCCTTGGCTTCAACTGCATCACGCATGCATGAGTCCAGCCAGGTCAACTGTGGATTCAACCTGGGGTTTGAAGAGCGCTTTCCTGAGCCGAACAACGGTTGAACCTGGGCATTGCCTGATTCACTTTAACCTGTTCCGCCTGGACTCTGGCAAAAAACAACATGCACAGAGTAGATGCGTGGAACCATTGTTGACCCCACGGTTTCTGATTGTTAAGCCATACCCTCCCACAAGAAGGGGCGCTTGCACATGCAAACCGCTCTCAAGGAGGAAGCAATATACAGCTCCTTTCCCGAACGAACTCTTCGAATGATAGACAGAACAAGGCGACTGTTCTGTGACCGTGACTACATGAGGTGACCCTAAGATGGTTGCCACTACCCCACCAAACCGCCACAGGGCTCTGGAGGCTTAGTGGGAAGAACTGCCACTGGCTGGTACACTGTACACTCGGTGTATATCCCCATTTTGCCCTAAGTCACTTGAGCCACAATCAAAACCTGGGCAGATGAAGGTTAGTAAGGGGCAGTCCCAGCCAGAAATAGTTGCGGAATTCCGCCTTCTTAATTCTTGAAGCATGGTTCTGGGCTTGCGACCATTTTAATACCGGGTTTTGAGCAAGTGACTCACTTTGGCTTGGGGGTCATGAGGCTCATCGAACCACCCAGTCACCCAGTCCCAACCAGTCCCAGGCTCTCAAGAGGAGGTGTGGGCACTCTACAAGACCCAGCCCGAGCTGATGCAGGCAGAGCTGGGACTCCATGCATCGAGGTTTGCACACAGGCCCACAGGGGTGGAACACTATGGGGCCATGTCCATGGGCCATCTTACGATTTGTTCTTTCGAAGTCAGTTTGAACATTATTTGAAGATGGCCCATGTCCATGTCAAGCTAGTTTAAGTCCTCTTGGAAATACCAAGTTTAGGCTGTGTTCTTTTTTGGCGATGTTCAAAGAGAAACATGGAGCGCATCACTGTGCTTAATGTTATGTAGGCCATGCGCCGGTGTTTAATCTGTGGGCAATGTGTTGGGCCCACCGAAGGTGACACGTTTGGGAAAACCTTGCGAATGAATCCTATTTCTCCGGATCCCTGGAACGTCTCGTAAACCCCCATTCCAGAAAAATGCATAGAGGGGGGGGACCTAGGAACCCCGTGCATTTTTGCTTTATGCATTTTAAGGCGTGCATTTTTGCAGGCCATGCCCGGTATATTGCCAGCCGTGCCTGGGCTGTTGAAGCTGCGCTTGGGCTATTGAAAGCTGTGCCTGGGATGTTGCAAGCTGCGCCTGGGATGTTGATGGCGGCCTTGGCTATTGAAAGCCCGGTCTGGGCTGTTGAGGGCGATGTTTGGGATGTCCGTGGCTCGCTTTGGTTGCCGGTTGCCTGCTATACCTGGGATGTTGAAAGCTGCGCCTGGAATGTTGATCGCGGCGCCCCGGCTAGGCCTGGGATGTTGACAGCGGTGTTTGGGATGTCGACGGCCGTGGCTGGGCGTTCGCTCGCTTTGGTTGGCGGTTGTTTGCTGTGCCTGGGCAGTTGACAGCTCTGCCTTGGATGTTGATGGCCTGCGCTCGTTGAAAGCTGCGCCTGGTCTGTTGACAGCCACGCATGCGGCGTTGGACAGGGCCTGGGCGTTTGGAAGCTGTGCCTGGGCCTGGGATGTTGAGAGCCGCGCCGTGCCCCGGCTATTCAGGAGCTGCGCGAAGAATGTGGAAAGCTGCGCCGGGATGTCGCAGGCTGCGCCCTGTTAACAGCTACGCCTGGCATGCTGACGCCTGCCTCAGCGTGTGCTATCTGCAGCGGGCGCTCTGTGCTTTCGGACAAATCCTCTTGCGCCCAGCGGCCAGAAACAGATTTCTGGCCGCGCAAGCAGATTTTCATCAAAACATCCGCCGACAGGCTCAGCTTACGCCCCTTGGCCGGTACCAGATTTGGCCCGATTTGGCACACACTGGCGACAAGACGTTTCCACCGGCGAAATCATTGTTATCTTGGCTGGATCACGGCCGGATCGCGGCCTGCTGGCTGTGCCGGATGGCGACCGGATCGCGGACGGATCGCGGCTGGATCGCGGCCTCGACCGGATCGCGGCCGGATCGCGGCCGCATGGACGCTTGCTGGGTCGTGGCTGGATCAGTCAGATCGTGGCCGATGTTGGCCAGACTGGACTGCGATGTCGCCTGTTTGTGTGTGTCTTTTTGCGGGGATCCTCCGCTCGGCAGATCTGCGCCCAAGAATGAATGTCTGTCTGGTAGCCTCGCGCTATCGTAGCTCAATGGGAGGCTCTTCGAGCACTCTTGGTTCAGGCTTTAGTTTGTCTTGTTTTTCTGTCAAGATCTACAAACACACCCACGTGATGTGCATATTCGGGCCAATTTGCCCTGGCAGGACTCATCAACCAAC
This sequence comes from Effrenium voratum, assembly GCA_963377175.1. Taxonomy (NCBI): domain Eukaryota; class Dinophyceae; order Suessiales; family Symbiodiniaceae; genus Effrenium; species Effrenium voratum. The sequence goes on along the minus strand of CAUJNA010001913.1, from coordinate 354,396 downwards.
CAAACCACCAACCAACCAACCACCAAAGAGGGCGCCGTCCAACCACAAGGAGGCACAGTCACACATGTTCGGGATCCTTGTTTGCTTTGGTGAGTTTGAGGCATTGCCTGGCACAAATGTGGACATGAATGTGGAGGGCGGGGGACCTCAAAAGTGCATATGCGTTTTCCAGGTCCCCCGCCCCTTATATATGAGTGGGATGTCTCTCGTACCATCTCGTACCCCCATTTTCAACAACCCGTGTTTCAAGGCTCTGCTTCCAAAACCCTGGCGGCGAGCGCTCGAGCAATCAATCTGGGCGATCCATAAATTGTATCTCACTTGGAAATAAGGGAGCCTCGCAGAAAGATGCCTGAGCTCGTTTACCCCCGAATCGGTGAGCTCCTCACACCTTGTCCAAACCAATGTGATGAGAGTGTTGACTCGAAATTAAGAGGCTGGCTGTCTTTAGCTTTTTCGTCCAAGATTAGCCTGGCTCAAACCACTTTCAGGCTGGGGAGTGAAGTTCATGTCGTTCCGTCCAATACAGGCCTTTTGACCTCGTGGCAGTCAGTGTTTGTTCAGTTGTATTGAACAATGAACAATGGTCATTGCTTAGTTGACAGGCACAAGCAGGTCGTTTTGTTTTTTGGTTGGACGCTTCCAAAGCGTCCCAAACTGATGTTGCCAGGTATGTCCTGAAAAGGCGATTGACCCAAAGCCATCTTGCAAACACTTCTAAACTGGGGTAGACTTAGGATACATTTTTTCATTTTCCAGGGACTCAAAGTGAAGCAAACAGTAAATATACATTCCATAACTGGGCCTAACTCTAATCATGTAAAGTGGAGTAGGCGATGGGTTGGAGTTCTTCGGCTTGTTGTCAGTCCCTCGGCATGGCGGCAGCTTTGGTGCCTTCAGTCTGCGCAGGCGCCATTGACCCAGATCGGCGCGGGCAAGACTGCGCAGGATGCCGCGGCAGAGCCGGTCCACGCCGGTTGGGTGTTTGTCGCCCATTGTAAATTGGTTGCTTGGTGGGTGTCTGACTCAAAATCATAAACCTCAGAAAGGGTTTGCCAGTCGCTGGTTGCAACTGGGATGCTGATTCGGGGTGGTTGCAAATTTAGGTGGGTTGGCATCAGCCCTGCGTGGTTCTGCTTAGGCAGCATTGTTTCTGAGTGGTCCGGATGATTTAAGACCTCGATCAAATGGGTAGATTGTTCCTTTTCTTAGTCACAACTGGGTACCCCTTTAGACAAGTCTGAAAGGGAACCAAGAGAAACAACCCCGCACCCCTGCTATGGCCAGGACCTTTGGGCCAACGTCACCAAGACCAACGAGACATTGCAGTTGGCAGAGGCGAGTGGCAAGTGGCACATCCGACGTGTCGTGCCCCAAAAAAAAAACACGCAGGCATGGTGCTGGCAAGCATTTTCTTTCTTGAGCAAAATGCTCCACCATTTCTGTATGCCCATTGCCCCTTAAATGGGTGAGATGCAAAGCTTTGCGGAAGCCGCGCAGGAGCTGTTCCACCACTTTGACGCAGACAAGGCCGGCTCCGGCATGTGCGTTGCCTTTCGGCGCCGCTGGCCCGAAATGCAAGCCTATGCTTGAAACAGATTCCAAGTGGTGGACACTTTAGTCGTACACGTGGGGCATCCCGTTGCTCAATCCAGTTGCTCAGTGGCACCCCTCAGCTCTTTCTGTTTGGTGGGTTGCCCGTTTGACAATGTCCTTGCATGATTCCGACTCGTTTGCCACCTTGCTTTCGGCTCAAGCCAAGCAAACTTGAGGCCACGCGCGACTCACGACTCCAGCCTATTCGCCATGTCCTGGAGGTTGGCCCACCCCGGAGACAAGACTCAGCTGGAAGCGCCAGCGATGCCGCAGGAGTGGCGCCCCACAGTGAAGAGCCTCGCCTTCGACAACGGGCCTGCGGTCTACTTCGGCAGCCGGATGAACGGCCGGAACCTCACCTCGCCGTACAACTGGCCCACCACCAATGCCACTCCGGTGCACGAGCGCAAGGGCCCCGAGTGGCAGCCAGGCGGCGCCCTCTACAACTACAGCCGCGGCATCGACCCGCGCTGAGCGACGGTTTATGCGGAGCGGAGGGCTTTGTGGCCGTCCTAAGAGGCGGATCTTGCGGACCAGTCGCGAGTGGAAACAGAGAAAAGAAATCCGGGCGGCAGGTCGGGTTGCTTCTTTTTAGGGCAAAGGTCTTTGGTTGCACCTGGAGCTTTCCATCTCTTCTGTCCAACTCCGTCACCGTCTCATGCAGCGCTTTGCTTTGCTTGCTAGAATCGCCGTGATTCCCTTCCAACATAGTCCCGGCCCCCCAAATAGACATGTTCTCCTTTCTCCAAGGTTTCCCCACCGGCTGCTTTCTTTTTTCCACAGGGCTGCTGGTTGTCTCTGGATGAAGCTCAAGTGGAACCAGGGAACCACCTGGAAGCTTGGGGCCCCCCACCTCCATCTCCGTTGCTGGGACCCTGGGAGCTGAGGGCGTCCTGCCTCCGAGGACGGCTTCTGGAACTTCCAGGAGACCTCCAAGGTCCAGCTGGCCACCGAGGGCACGGAGATGGGCGCGCCTCGGCGCGCACAAGCACGCACGCAGACAGAGGGCGGACGCCTTTTTGTTTTTTTTAAAGCAACGGCGCGTGGGTGACCGTGGGTGTGTCCCCCTTTTTTTCTTTTCTGGGGATCCCCTCAAAAATGTGTCTTTGGGTTCAGACAGGTTTCCGCGGGGGCACGCGGTGTGTCTTTCTTTTCGTTTAGCCCCCCCCCAAAAGAAAATCAACGAAAAAGAAATGGAGGGGGGGGGAGATTCTTTTGTTTTCCCGTTTAAAACAACCCAACCTCTGTGGACTGAAGCAAAACAAGTTGGGCGTCGGAAGGAAGGGCTTGCCCTCGGAGTCGTGTTTCTTACGCGCCGATCGCGGAAAGAAGTTTCCTCCCAGAGGTTGCCAAATTATTCTGGTGGTCCCAGTTGGAAGATGGTGTAAGCCAGGAACCAGTGAGGTTTCACGGGAGGGTGGCAAAGAAGATGAACACTAGATGGAAAAAAGGGCAGCACCTTCAACATTGGAACTGCCCTTCCGCCAACTCACATGACTAATATTGGGAAAATGTCAAAGGCTCCCTAGGGCTTTTCACCAGGGGCCTCACTTCCAAGTTGCGAGTCTTCTTGGGTGCTGCCTAGTGCTCATTATTCATGGGCTGAGAGCTTGAAATGGGAAAGGCCATATTTTTTGTGCCACTTGTGGCTCCAGAGTGGTTCGGAAGTTCGGGATGCTTTCGCCGACCTGAGCTTATTCTTTGGCTGGTTGGACTGTAGAATTGTCGCGTGCCGGGACTGACTCCTTTCTTCAGGGCTTAAAATTTCAGCATTGGCAAGCTGGTTCCCAGGCATAAGTAATGCATACGGCTTATGCGAGTCCAACTTCCGTGTGCTTGCTAACAACTGAGCTCAATTAGAAGGTACACAGGGGGCGTAACTTCCAGGTTGCATGCTAGGAATTGCCACTGAGGGAACTGGAGAAAAGCCGTGTTCGCTTGCAGACCCCTCACCAGAGCCGAACTGTTCGGTGGAGGTCTCAAGCTTAAGAAAGTTGACTCACTGCTATCGCCCTGGTTGCTTTCCCTTCGCAGTGGGTTTGTGACATCCTCTCTTGACCCGGTCAAGGGAGAATCTTGCTGTTGTGTTGGTGACTCACCACAACAAGCTGCCCCGGCCCTTGTGTGCATTTGTACGTGTGCACGTGCAGGTATGTGTTCTGTGTTTGATTGTGTTTGGATTCATGTGTGTGTGTGTGATTTGTTTCGAGTGTGTTTGTGCATGTATGTGCATTTGCGTGTTGTGCATGTTGATGTGTATTTGTATGTGTTTGCTTGCATGCGCGCTTGTGCTTGCGTGTTTTGTACGCATGTGTGGTTGCCGGTGTTTGTGTGCGTGTGTGCGTGCGTGCCCACGACGCTTTGTTTTGCAGCGGGCTGGCAAGCCATGTGCGGAGCTTCACTTGAGCCACAATCAAAACTTGGATTATGACTCATTTGCGGATGGCACCAGTCTTGTTCTTGGGTGTGCCTGAGACTGAGGAAGAGGCGTTCAACTCTCTGATCATCGCTGCGGCACCCAATGGAGGCGCCGGCCCAACGGGCCCGGCCGGGCGAAGGACCATCCCCCCAGACAGACAAGACTGCTGGACTCTGTCAATATTTGCATACAAATTACCGGTGGTCAATGTAGTTCATGAATTTCTGCATTTGAATGTGCAAATGATACATTTTATACAAGTAATACTTTTGGGGCTGGACCAACTCAGTGGTCAACAAACATGTTGTTACTTTTTTGGGCCCATCTACTCGATCGGAAGTGGGAAAAATTGGATGTCGGGCTCGATGTGTCTCATCTAAATGGCCAGGCCGGCACCTGACGGAGGATGACATGGGCCGGGGCTTGTCCAAGGACCAAGTGCTGGAGCCGGGGCCCCCAGTGCGTGCTATGAAGGGCGCAAAGCAGGAAGAGCCTATCAGGTGTGGGTCAACATATGGAGACCCCCCAAAAACAATCAAGAACCAGCAAGGCTGTCCTTGCTTCCAATGAAAAACCAATCTGACAAGTGTACCTTTTGGTTTTATTGTGGTTTCCCTTTAAACAAAATTGAAAGAGTACCCGCACGATGGACCGGTTGGCCCTTATCACTGTTACAACCTACTCCCAGTTGCCAGGTAATGGTTACACCCACTGTTACCCACCCGTCGATTGGATTCCGCGCTTGAACTCCTTTTGTTGTTTCGGGGGGTTCGGGGAAAACCAAGATGAAATCAACCGCAAATTGAGGGGTGTTGCATCTTTTTGTTTGCCTGCGTCGCTACGTCATTTCCATGGCTGTCACCGGGCCAAGTGGGGCCAGTTTTCCTTGTCACCATGGCTACAACCATCTAGGTGAACTCACATCGGATCCCAGTCGATGAATAGCCCGCCGGATTTTTGGGGCGATCATTTCAGTAGCAAACAAAAACGTCGGACTGTTTTGGCGAATGGACTCAAGGAGTGAGAGTCAACCAGATTGTTTAGTCCAGGGCCAACATTCCCCCAGAGTGTGGGTGAAGTAGATGGCGAATTCCGCAGTCTAGTCGTTCCCTTGAGGGTTTTTACAGAAAGACCATGGGGCCATTTGCTTTCGCCGGAATCTCGGAGTTCAACTTTGGGGTGGCGGTAGGTGATGAAAACTTTCTTTGAGCGAACTAGGAGCATATAAGGAACATCCAGTACTGACGCGCGGAGTTGCAAGGGGAACCATGTACTGGCCCTTTTTCGTTGGATGCTGGGCTTTGCATTAAGACAAGGATATTATTATTTTGCCTCTCAGTTCCAAGAAACCTTCAACACTTTCTATTCTCAGTTGCCCAAAGCGCATCGACCTTGTGCCCCTTTTTGGTTCATTTGTAGTTTCGCCCCAAAGGGTGAAGTAAATTGGCCTTTATTTGAGTCCTTTGGGTAACTGAGTAAGTCATCCCTCATTGAAATAGAGGTATTGATCAGGCTGTACTTTTGTGAGTGGAATGCTCAGAAAGAAGCAAGGGCCTAATGGCCCACCGGGCCAGCTGTGCCACGGAAGAGGAGGAGGAGGGGATGATGAGGAGGAATGCTGGGGATGATGATGGAACGACTAGCTCATGGTAGTTTGATGACTTCCGGCTGCTGTGATGCTGAATTGCTCGGATCCTGGGGTTTCCAAAACAGTAAGGAGTATTCCCTAAATATTTTGAGCGAAGCAACCACGCCCAGACGCAAAAATATGGACAATTACGACAAAAAGGGCTTCTCTTGTTCCCTTGTAATGTTGCGGGACTCCAACGTGCCAATGGCTCTGAAAGCATGGCTGCCCGCCGTCATCGGCCCGCAGTCTCTACACCAACGCCCAAACGCAGCGGCAGTTGGGCTTTGTGCTGGACATCCGAAAGGCGGAAAGTCGGGTCTGGGATGGGGCGGCCGACTCGGAGAAAGCCAGTCTTTCTGCCCCAAGCAGTCACCAATCGCTATTAGGTTGCTACGGATCTTGCATGGCTTTGCTGAACGAGTTTGTACTTTCACTTGCATCAGTGCAGAGTTATGTGCAACAAGCATTCATGTCGTGGGCATTTTGTCGTGGGCAGTATGGAATGCATCAGCGGCACCCTACCCCCCGTTTCAGATCTGTGCCGAGTTGTTTGGGGTTTGCTTGGACGTCCCCCCGCATCATTGGCACAGCTGCCCACAGCAAATCTAAAGGTCACCGACCATTTTTGCTTAGTTGTTTTGGTTTGATTCGGCATCACACGAATCACCTGCACCGCTGCCCCATGGAAACATTTGCGGGTCACCAACCTGTCTTACTTGTTTTGGGGGGCCGCACCGCTCCCCCATTGAGCATCCGCGGGTCAGGGAATTAGAATGTGTTTTTGTTGTTGTTGTTTTTTTTCTCCCCCGGGTTTGCATGCATCGGCATCACCCGCATCATCTGCACCACTGCCCCATTCAACTTGCGCGTCAGGCAGGGTGTTGCCATCTACATTCCGCCGAGTTTTGCTTTGTTTTGTGCGGGTTTGCCTCGGCATCACCCGTATCATTTGCACCGCTGTTTTGCTTTTTGCGGGTTTGCTTCGGCATCACCAGCATCAATTGCACCGCTGTTTTGCTTTTTGCGGGTTTGCTTCGGCATAACCAGCATCATTTGCACCGCTGCCACATTCTGCAGGGTGTTGCTTTGTTTTTGCAGGTTTGCCTCGGCATCACCTGCATCATTTTGTTTTTTTTTGTGCACCGCTGTTTTGCTTTTTGCGGGTTTGCTTTGGCATGACCAGCATCATTTGCACCGCTGCCACATTCTGCAGGGTGTTGCTTTGTTTTGTGCGGGTTTGCCTCGGCATCACCCGTATCATTTGCATCACCCGTATCATTTGCACCGCTGTTTTGCTTTTTGCGGGTTTGCTTCGGCATCACCAGCATCAATTGCACCGCTGTTTTGCTTTTTGCGGGTTTGCTTCGGCATAACCAGCATCATTTGCACCGCTGCCACATTCTGCAGGGTGTTGCTTTGTTTTTGCAGGTTTGCCTCGGCATCACCTGCATCATTTTGTTTTTTTTTTTGCACCGCTGTTTTGCTTTTTGCGGGTTTGCTTTGGCATGACCAGCATCATTTGCACCGCTGCCACATTCTGCAGGGTGTTGCTTTGTTTTGTGCGGGTTTGCCTCGGCATCACCCGTATCATTTGCACCGCTGTTTTGCTTTTTGCGGGTTTGCTTCGGCATCACCAGCATCACCAGCAGCAATTGCACCGCTGTTTTGCTTTTTACGGGTTTGCTTCGGCATAACCAGCATCATTTGCACCGCTGCCACATTCTGCAGGGTGTTGCTTTGTTTTTGCAGGTTTGCCTCGGCATCACCTGCATCATTTGTTTGTTTTTTTTGCACCGCTGTTTTGCTTTTTGCGGGTTTGCTTTGGCATGACCAGCATCATTTGCACCGCTGCCACATTCTGCAGGGTGTTGCTTTGTTTTGTGCGGGTTTGCCTCGGCATCACCCGTATCATTTGCACCGCTGTTTTGCTTTTTGCGGGTTTGCTTCGGCATCACCAGCATCAATTGCACCGCTGTTTTGCTTTTTGCGGGTTTGCTTCGGCATAACCAGCATCATTTGCACCGCTGCCACATTCTGCAGGGTGTTGCTTTGTTTTTGCAGGTTTGCCTCGGCATCACCTGCATCATTTTGTTTTGTTTTTTGCACCGCTGTTTTGCTTTTTGCGGGTTTGCTTTGGCATGACCAGCATCATTTGCACCACTGCCACATTCTGCAGGGTGTTGCTTTGTTTTGTGCGGGTTTGCCTCGGCATCACCCGTATCATTTGCACCGCTGTTTTGCTTTTTGCGGGTTTGCTTCGGCATCACCAGCATTTGCTGTTTTGCTTTTTGCGGGTTTGCTTCGGCATAACCAGCATCATTTGCACCGCTGCCACATTCTGCAGGGTGTTGCTTTGTTTTTGCAGGTTTGCCTCGGCATCACCTGCATCATTTTTTGTTTTTTTTTTTGCACCGCTGTTTTGCTTTTTGCGGGTTTGCTTTGGCATGACCAGCATCATTTGCACCGCTGCCACATTCTGCAGGGTGTTGCTTTGTTTTGTGCGGGTTTGCCTCGTCATCACCCGTATCATTTGCACCGCTGTTTTGCTTTTTGCGGGTTTGCTTCGGCATCACCAGCATCAATTGCACCGCTGTTTTGCTTTTTGCGAGTTTGCTTCAGCATCACCAGCATCATTTGCACCGCTGCCACATTCTGCAGGGTGTTGCTTTGTTTTTGCAGGTTTGCCTCGGCATCACCCGCATCATCTGCACCAGTGTTTTTCTGTTTGCGGGTTTGCTTCGGCATAACCAGCATCATTTGCACCGCTGCCGCATTCTGCAGGGATTTGCATTGACTTTGCAAGTTTGCCTCGGCATCACCTGCATCATTTTTTGTTTTTTTTTGCACCGCTGTTTTGCTTTTTGCGGGTTTGCTTTGGCATGACCAGCATTATTTGCACCGCTGCCACATTCTGAAGGGTGTGCTCATCACCCGCATCATCTGGACCGGGTTTGCTTCGGCATCACCAGCATCATTTGCACCGCTGCTTTGCTTTTTGCGGGTTTGCTTCAGCATCACCAGCATCATTTGCACCGCTGTTTGCTTTTTGCGGGTTTGCTTCAGCATCACCAGCATCAATTGCACCGCTGCCACATTCTGCAGGGTGTTGCTTTGTTTTTGCAGGTTTGCCTCGGCATCACCCGCATCGTCTGCACCGCTGTTTTGCTTTTTGCGGGTTTGCTTCAGCATCACCAGCATCATTTGCACCGCTGCCAAATTCTGCAGCGTTTGCTTTGTTTTTGCAGGTTTGCCTCGGCATTACCCGCATCATCTGCACCGCTGTTTTGCTTTTTGCAGGCTTGCCTCGGCAGCACCCGCATCCTCCTCACTGCTGTTTTGCTTTTTGCGGGTTTGCTTCAGCATCACCAGCATCATTTGCACCGCTGCCACATTCTGAAGGGTTTTGCTTTGGTTTTGCAGGTTTGCCTCGGCATCACCCGCATCATTTGCACCGCTGTTTTGCTTTTTGCGGGTTTGCTTCAGCATCACCAGCATCATTTGCACCGCTGCCAAATTCTGCAGTTTGCTTTGTTTTTGCAGGTTTGCCTCGGCATCACCCGCATCATTTGCACCGCTGCCACATTCTGCAGGGTTTGCTTTGTTTTTGCAGGTTTGCCTCGGCATCACCCGCATCATCTGCACCGCCGTTTTGCTTTTTTGCGGCTTTGCTTCAGCATCACCAGCATCATTTGCATCGCTGCCACGTTCTGCAGGGCTTGCTTTGTTTTTGCAGGTTTGCCTCGGCATCACCCGCGTCATCTGCACCGCTGTTTTGCTTTTTGCGGGTTTGCTTCAGCATCACGAGCATCATTTGCACCGCTGCCACATTCTGCAGGGTTTTGCTTTGTTTTTGCAGGTTTGCCTCGGCATGACCCGCATCATCTGCACCGCTGTTTTGCTTTTTGCGGGTTTGCTTCAGCATCACCAGCATCATTTGCACCGCTGCCACATTCTGCAGGGTTTCTTTGTTTTTGCTGGTTTGCCTCAGCATCACCCGCATCATTTGCACCGCTGTTTTGCTTTTTGCGGGTTTGCTTCGCCATCACCAGCATCATTTGCACCGCTGCCACATTTTGCAGGGTTTGATTTGTTTTTGCAGGTTTGCCTCAGCATCACCCGCATCATCTGCACCGCTGCTTTGCTTTTTGCGGATTTGCTTCAGCATCACCAGCATCATTTGCACCGCTGCCACAATCTGCAGGGTTTTGCTTTGTTTTTGCAGGTTTGCCTCGGCATCAGCATCATTTGCACCGCTGTTTTGCTTTTTGCGGGTTTGCTCCAGCATCACCAGCATGATTTGCACCGCTGCCACATTCTGCAGGGTTTCTTTGTTTTTGCAGGTTTGCCTCGGCATCACCCGCATCATCATTCTGGGTTTGCTTCAGCATCACCAGCATCATTTGCACCGCTGCCACATTCTGCAGGGTGTTGCTTTGTTTTTGCAGGTTTTCCTCGGCATTACCCGCATCATTCGCACCGCTGTTTTGCTTTTTGCGGGTTTGCTTCAGCATCACCAGCATCATTTGCACCGCTGTTTTGCTTTTGGTTTACCTCGGCATCACCCGCATCATTTGCACCGCTGTTTTGCTTTTTGCGGGTTTGCTTCAGCATCACCAGCATCATCTGCACCGCTGCCACATGTTGCTTTGTTTTTGCAGGTTTGCCTCAGCATCACCCGCATCATCTGCACCGCCGTTTTGCTTTTTGCGGGTTTGCTTAAGCATCAGCAGCATCATTTGAACCGCTGCCACATTCTGCAGGGTTTGCTTTGTTTTTGCAGGTTTGCCTCGGCATCACCTGCATCATTTGCACCGCTGTTTTGCTTTTTACGGGTTTGCTTCAGCATCACCAGCATCATTTGCACCGCTGCCACATTCTGCAGGGTTTGCTTTCTTGTTTAGGCAGGTTTGCCTCGGCATCACCCTCATCATTTGCACCGCTGTTTTGCTTTTTGCGGCTTTGATTCAGCATCACCAGCATCATTTGCACCGCTGTCACATTCTGCAGGGTGTTGCTTTGTTTTTGCAGGTTTGCCTCGGCATCAGCATCATTTGCACCGCTGTTTTGCTTTTTGCGGGTTTGCTTCAGCATCACCAGCATCATTTGCACCGCTGCCACATTCTGCAGGGTTTGCTTTGTTTTTGCAGGTTTTCCTCGGCATTACCCGCATCATTTGCACCGATGTTTTGCTTTTTGCGGGTTTGCTTCAGCATCACCAGCATCATTTGCACCGCTGCCTAATTCTGCAGGGTGTTGCTTTGTTTGTGCAGGTTTGCCTCGGCATCACCCGCATCATCTGCACCGCTGTTTTGCTTTTTGCGGGTTTGCTTCAGCATCACCAGCATCATTTGCACCGCTGCCACATTCTGCAGGGTGTGGCTTTGTTTTTGCAGGTTTGCCTCGGCATCACCCGCATTATCTGCACGCGGTTTTGCTTTTTGCGGGTTTGCTTCAGCATCACCAGCCTCATTTGCACCGCTGATACATTCGGCAGAGTTTTGCTTTGTTGTTTAGGCAGGTTTGCCTCGGCATCACCCGCATCATCTGCACCGCTGTTTTGCTTTTTGCGGGATTGCTTCAGCATCACCAGCATCACTTGCACCGCTGGTCTCGGCATCACCCGCATCATTTGCACCGCTGTTTTTCCTTTTTGCAGGTTTGCCTCGGCATCACCCGCATCATTTGCACCGCTGTTTTGCTTGTTGCAGGTTTGCCTCGGCATCACCCGCATGGACTGCACCGTTGATTTGCTTTTGCAGGTTTGCTTCGGCATCATCCGCATCATCTGCACCGCTGTTTAGCTTTTTGATCTTTTTGCGGGTTTGCCTCGGCATCACCCGCATCATTTGCACCGCTGTTTTTCCTTTTTGCAGGTTTGCCTCGGCATCACCCGCATCATCTGCACCGCTGTTTGCCTCGGCATCACCCGCATGGACTGCACCGTTGTTTTGCTTTTGCAGGTTTGCTTCGGCATCATCCACATCATCTGCACCGCTGTTTTGCTTTTTGCGGGTTTGCCTCGGCATCACCCGCATCATCTGCACCGCTGTTTTGCTTTTTGCAGGTTTGCCTCGGCATCACCCGCCTTAAACAGCACCGCTGTTTTGCTTCTTGCAGGTTTGCCTCGGCATCACCCGCATCATTTGCACTGCTTTTTTGCTGTTTGCAGGTTTGCCTCGGCATCACCCTCATCATTTTCACCGCTGTTTTGTTTTTTGCAGGTTTGCCTCGGCATCACCCGCATCATCTGCACCGCTGTTTTGCTTTTTGCAGGTTTGCCTCGGCATCACCCGCATCATTTGCACCGCTGTTTTGCTTTTTGCGGGTTTGCTTCAGCATCACCAGCATCATTTGCACCGCTGCCAAATTCTGCAGGGTTTCTTTGTTTTTGCAGGTTTGCCTCGGCATCACCCGCATCATCTGCATCATCCGCATCATCTGCACCGCTGTTTTGCTTTTTGCAGGTTTGCCTCGGTATGACCCGCATCATTTGCACAGCAGTTTTGCTTTTGCAGGTTTGCATCGGCATCACCCGCATCATTTGCACCGCTGCCACATTCTGCAGGGTGTTGCTTTGTTTTTGCAGGTTTGCTTCGGCCTCACCCGCATCGTCTGCACCTCTGTTTTGCTTTTTGCGGGTTTGCTTCGGCATCACCCGCATCATTTGCACCGCTGCCGCATTCTGCAGGGATTTGCATTGACTTTGCATGTTTGCCTCGGCATCACCCGCAATAAACTGCACCGCTGTTTTGCTTCTTGCAGGTTTGCCTCGTCATCACCCGCATCATCTGCACCCACCACTGTTTTGCTTTTTGCAGGTTTGCTTCGGCATCACCCGCATCATTTGCACAGTTTTGCTTTTTGCAGGTTTGCCTCGGCATTACCCGCATCATCTGCACATTCTGCAGCGTTTTGCTTTGTTTTTGCAGGTTTGCCTCGGCATCACCCGCATCATGGTTTGCCTCGGCATCACCCGCATCATTTGCAAAAACTCGGCATCACCCGCATCATCTGCACCGCTGTTTTGCTTTTTGCAGGTTTGCTTCGGCATCACCCGCATCATTTGCATCGCTGTTTTGCTTTTCGCGGGTTTGCCTCGGCATCACCCGCATCATCTGCACCGCTGTTTTGCTTTTTTGCAGGTTTGCCTCGGCGTCACCCGCATCATTTGCACCTCTGTTTTGCTGTTTGCAGGTTTGCCTCTGCATCACCCGCATCATTTGCACCGCTGCCAGCTCAAACCAAACGACTTGGCCGCTGGGTGGCTTTGGGCTCGAGTTTAGACTTGAAGCTGCATTGTTGCATCCGTTGCCGGTTCAACTCCCTACCCCCCCAAGACAAGAACAACACCTACCTCTGACATTGAATGACCGGATTTTGGACCAGCGACCGCTAGATGAGGAAGTCGCGGAACAGGGATCGTTCGACGAGGGAGGTGCCTTGTTGGGGGGGGGTTTTGTGACCCCCTTGAAAAGGATCCTTCAGGGGACACTGCAAACAGCCTGAATTGTCATGGACACCAGCTACAGGAATTTCTGCGGAGCTTTGCACAGACCCAACAGGGTCCCAAAATCGTCCCGCGGCTCCATATGTTCGCCTTGGTGGTTTAGGTCGGAAATAAGGGCATGTATCAAAATGGGGGGGGGGGGTTTACAGGGAAACAAGCCAGGGTTTCTTTCCTCAGTTGTTCAGTGGCACCCCTTTTCCCCCTTTTTGTTGGTTCCCTTTCTGAGTTCATTAACTTTAAACTTTTTGGGAAGACCATTTTAGTGGTAAATATAAAGTTTGGACTTTTTTTGGGGCCATCCACTCAGCCAGTGAGAACTTTTTCCAGTCACTGAACCACCGAGTTTCAACCACAAGAATTCAGCCCACCGCCCCGGCATGGGCCGTGAGGACCACAAGCTGGTCTTCTCCAAGGCGCGCGCCTCGAAGGGCGGGTCGATCGCGGCGACTGGCTCGGAGTTGTGGGCCGGTTCTTAGGTTTTCGTTCCTTGGCTCCATGTTGGGGCGTTTGGTTCCTCGAATCTTGGAAGCTATGGTAGAAATACCAGCGTAGACCCAGACAGACTGTAAGAGCACAATGATGCACTACGCAGGTCAAGCCAACAAATGTGTGTCCTCTTGAGGGACCGCCCAAAATTGTTTTGAAAGTATAGGTGCAACTGGATTGGACGTGGTTGCTTCGTCTGACAAACGGGTGTGTTTAAAAATATGCCCCCCCCCCCCCCAAAAAAAAAAAAAAAAAGAAGAAGAAGATGGTAAACCAGCCCCAACAAGGGTACCCTCAAAAAAGACACCCATATCATGCGAATCCAACCTGTCAACTGGGAGTGCTCCTGCGGCAGTTAGATGACCAAACCTCCACGGGACAATTTCTAGTTCACTGGCCTAGCTTCTTCCGATTTTCCCCACCACCAGGCTCCACTTGCTCTACACTTGTTCCAGGCTAGGGCAAAACATCGTTTGAGCAGTGCGCCCAGCTCCCATAGGTGCGTAAAAGGATAGGTCCCAAAGGGAGCACCGGCCATATGGTTTTCTCTGCTTTGAACCGTGACTAGTACATGGGCGTGTGGCAAAATGGGGGGGAGGGGGAGGGGGGGAACCACCAAAAGTCGGAGTAAATAACGGATAAAAAGCCCTAAGCAAGGCTGAACTTTCATATTTCTTCTTTGGAGTTTGGTCTGGGGGGTCAGCGAGTGAAGTCTTAGATTCCAGCCCCCCCCATGATGTGAGACCTTTGCCTTGCACGTGCAGCAAGCACAAGGCCTTCCCGCCGGCGCAGCTTCATCCCATTCTCTTGTTTTTGACTGTCAAACAGTAAATCGGTTGCCCCAAGAAAACCAACTCCTTGTACATGTAAATCGGTTGCTCCAGAAAATCTACTCCTTCTACATCAAGTTTTCTGTGGTGGTTCCCACCGGGTCCATTGAAATGACAACATCAAAATGACATTATAAATTGCGATTTAAGGCAACCACCCCGGTGAAAAAACAAAAACAGGAGTCCTGGAAATCTTAACTTTGAGACCCGGGGTTGCAACGCCACCCAAAGTGAAGCTTCCTCTTCCTGGACTCATCTTGGGTTGGTGAATTAATTGCAAGTTGCCCAGATTGTTTAAAGCCGAGCAAAACCCGGGTAGATGAAGGTTAGTAAGAGTGAATCCTAACCATAAACAGGCCCGCCCGCCTTTTCAAGTCTTCACATGGTTCTCAGTTCTCGAACCATTTTAATACCAGGTTTCGGGCGTGACTCAACCTGCTAAACTGGGCACAAAGGCACCGGGGTCCAACCACCACTATGAATACGCTGGATGTTGGGACTTTAACCTCTTGCCAACTAATGGGCGTTCCATGAAACCACCAAAAGTTGAACTTTTTAGCAGGGGAGCAGAAAGCAACTGAGTTTCTTATGACTCATTGGTCCTAAGTCTCATGTACCAGCCGCGTGCTGGACGCCTTTTGGGCGTTTCAGGTCAAGGAGCCTGAAGCGGCGCCGGAGACTCGATGCTGAAGGGCGTGGGCCCTCCTAGGTGCCCCCAGCTAGGTGCCCTTTCTCGCCAATTTTTTGGGGGAGGGTTCCCCTACTAAAATAGACTCTGGAAAAAAGGCGGCCTTCTTCTAACCTCCCTACTGGACGACCTAGCCCTGTACTCCTCACTCCCGGTTCAATCCATTTCGGACTTTGGTCGCTTGCCAGTGGCAGTTGGCCTTTGCAGGCTTGCTTCTTCAGGCGTAACATGTTCACGGAGCACGGGGCCAGCCAAGCACAAAGGTTGCGGATCGAACTGCTAATCGAAATCCTTACTAACCTGACAAATGGTTGGCAAACCTTCTTTGACATGAAGCTACCCTTCAAGCGGCTGCAACTCAGCTTTGCCCGCCATGTACCTTGCAGCCCAACCACCAGCAAGCTGCGAAGAGTTGAAAGGCAAACCAGCCAACTGGTATGTGGCGGGGTGCGGGGTGCGCGGCATGGAGAGGAAATTCCTGCCATTTGTCATGGCTGATGGCAGGTGTCTTGCAACGTTCGGGTGTGTGGGTGCTTTTGTTGGTTGAAAAAGCCTTTGGTGGCGATGCTTAAATGGAAAGGGACATACTGTAGATGGACGAAATCCTGCACCAGGTAAGAAGCCCTGGAATGATGACTTCCCTGTAAGTACCAACGAACGTTATGGTTTCCCATGCTTTTAAAGCGGTGCGGAATAGACTTCGCAACCATCCACAGAACCTGGTGACCCCCGCCCAGACGTAGCCCTTTGCATTCCCAGGCCGAAGGAGTCGCTGGCGGTGGACTGAGCGTCGCTGGAACCCGTGGAGCTCGCTTGGAACTCGCTTCAGCTGTTCGCAAAAATTATGGGGCGTCAGTGCGGTCTTCTTATTTTTTTGCGCGCGGGTAATTACTCTTTCTTTCTTTTTTTGGGGGGGGTGGTTCAAAGAGAACCAGGAAGAAAACATCACCATCTTTGGGGGTCCCCCTATCTTGACACATACTCCGATGTAGTCTGTTCACTCACGAAACTCTCAGAGCCAATGCCAAACTCCGGCAAAAATGGGCGGCACACGAAGCACCCCGCTCATTTTTCGCACTCAAACTTGGTGAGCTCTCCGAAAAAGGTTCGAACAATTTCTGCGAAGGTTCCTTGAAAACCGGCCCACGGTTGAGTTGGCATCATTCTGTGGCGTGGGGCAAGACAGCCAAAGCGCCTAGGTGAGATATTGCAAGCAACTCGATTTCCCAAACCTGCAAAAGGCAAACGCGAGTTCTGGGTCATTTCATGTTGCTTTCCCTTTGGGAGCATCCATCCCCTTCCTTGTTTTGGCCGCCCCTGACGCTGGTTTAGATTTTAGGCACCGACCAAAGGGTGCACTGGCCCGAAGGAAGCATCACACCATCTTGCATGGTTGCTACACCATCCGTACACACACACACACAAGGGTAGCACATTTCATGTTTTCCAGGTTTCCTTGTTTGAAAACCAAGTCATACATGATGGTTGCCCAGTTGAGCGGATGCAGCCCTGCGTGTCCCCGGTGCTTTCGCCGCGCGGCGCGCGGGCGGGAGCTCGTTGCGCTCGCAACTGGCGAGCTAAGTGGCGCGAGCCAACAGATGGATGCCGCGGAGGCGAGTCAAAGCGAGCAGGATCTCAGCTTTTCATTTCCCCAGGCTCAGATGGCCGTGGGTCAAAAAAAGTGGCCCAAAATGGCAGCTTGGTAAAAGGAAACAAAGACTAGCACCTGCGTGACCCCAGCTGTAAAATTTTGAGCCACACACAGAAGTTCAAAGGCGATCTTTTGACCTTTTGGTTTCCCTTTCTTGGTCCGCTTTTGGTCATGGCAAAAGGTGAGATCACCTTTTATGTTTGGGTCCATTCTGGGCAACTTAGTAGACCTTTGGGTTTCCGCATGGGGATGCCTTGAACTGAAGTTGTTTTGGGTTTCCTTTGGGTGTCCTTTGCTTTGGGCTTTCAAAGGGTAGAATCCTTGGACAGGTTCGAAACTTGCCAGTGAGTTAGCGGCAGGCCATCTCAAGGGACCAAAGCCAAGATCAATTCGCCTTGCAAATTAATAGGCATGCCCCCGCCCAAAAAAAGAAACAGCAGCAGCACGATCACATCTAAAATGAGATGCCCTCCCAGAAATTCAGGGTTCATGAACCTGCGGTTGCCTTATTTCTTTCCTGGATATCCACTGGTGCAGTGTGTCCTTTTCGTGTTGGATTGGGTTGGCTTTTGCCCGAGAACCTTGGGCAAGCAGATTGACTTGGCCGATGTGCGAGAAGCACAGACATATTTCAATCTGATTTGTCTCTTGATATGGGGAGCCTTTGCCGGTCCCATCAGGAAGGGCTTGACTGAGAGTCCTGCAACCATTGCGCTGATGTTATAGCAAGTTAGGGATCGCACATTGGACGCCGAGCCAACTTTCGGGGGGTGTCTGAAAATGATTGTGGGTTGGTTTTGGAGGGAACAAGCAAGCCAACCACAAATTTGGCAAAAACGGCCATGTTTTGCACTCATTTGGCATCATGGTTTCGTTTAAAGAATCCACTTCAGGCTCTAAGATGGTTTTCCACGACCCCCAGTCTTACTGGGAGATACAGCCTTTTTCTAGCATTGACAGGCCAGTTCTTGACTGCCTTTTAATCAGCGGCCTTCAAATGGCGAGAGGTAGCCAGAGCTCCCGTCCAAGATTCCCAGTCTGAAAGGAGGTCGACTCCATGCCAGAAATCCCTGAACCAACTAGAGACCAGCCAAGCAGACCCCTCCCCCGAATAAAAAAAGAAGGCAGAGGAATACGCCAGGCCTGTCCAACGGCTTAGTGCAAAACTGCTTGCTGTCCGCGGCGGACATCCTCTCTCGCGAAGAAGCGCGGCATTCGCAGAGGTGGATTTTGTGGTTACTGCCCTGTGCGAAAATCGGCGCGAGGGGGGAAGCACTGGAGCCAGCGGAGAATAGCGCGGGTCTTGAGAAGAAAGCAACAGCGGGTTTAACCAGTCTTTGACTGGCTTGTCTAGAGGCCCTCTTGGCCACCCGACGTGAGTCGCTTGGGCCAGCTGATCCAGGCACCTCAAAAGCCTCACGCGGGTGCGACCCAAAAAAAGCGGCCCTCCCCCAGAAAAATGGGTTTCCCTTGCCAACATATGTTTTGTTTTGCTGGTGCTCAGTAGGGAATGTGGGAAGAAACCCCGGGACTCTCTGAAAAAAAAACACCAGTTGGATGGTTGATAGGGGTCATTTCAATTCTCAGTCCCTACCTATCGCGCCGATCGCAAGTTTGCCAAGCAGAGAAGTGGGCCTATGGAGCCATCCCTCTATCCCTCTGCGCGGCTCCACTTTTGTTCCCCGCCGGACTTTGTTGGTTTTAAAGGGAAGCGATCACTACAGAAAAGATTTGGAGTTTTTCCAGGCGGCTTAAGCAAATGGAAGACTAGCTTTCATTCACCCCCCCAAATCTCCCAACCTTCCAACCCCCCCCCCCCCCCCACAAATTCCGCCAGCTTCCAACCCACCCTGCCAACCCCAACCCTTTGCAGCCGTATGTGCAGATCGGTTTGGGCCCCTACCAGCGCCACGCGCAGGGTGGACGGTTGCAATACTCACTTTAGGCACCAGATAAACGCTCGCACCTCCAATGATAGGTTTCCGTAAGTTCGCTGCTGGCAAAGAATTCTGGAGGCCCAAACATTTGCGATTTTCACAGGCCAGTCGCTTCAGAGCCAGCTGGGCTTTCAGCAAGTTGTCCACCTGTCCCCCTCCGGCGAACCAGCCAGCGCGGCAACACACCAGCACTTTTCGCCCAGAACCTTAGGCAGATACTCCAAAATCCACATCCAGAAAAAGCCTCTCCACATCCACGTGACTGGAGCATCCTGTTGTATTCGAAGCAAGCTCCGCTCCCCGCGTTTCACTCGACCGCACCGCCCACCCCCGGATCGATCTCTCGCACCCGTCGAGATGGCGGACGCGGTGGTGGCAGAAGCGGCGGTGGCCAGTGCGGCAACTTCTGTGGCGAGCGCTGGGGTGCCATGGCAACTAAAGCGAATCGGCTTAATCTGAGCTTTGGGGTTTCTCCCTGGCCTTTTGCGTGTGTTTGTGTGTGTGTGTGTGTTTTGTTGTTCTTCTGGGGTGGGGGGGGGGTGAATTTGTTATGGCCCCAAGAAGGTGATCACCTTCTATTTGCAGGCCCGTGAGGCAAGAAAGCTAGAAACCGGTGGGGCTCAGGGTGTGTGTGTGTGTGTGGGTGTGTGTGTGTGGGTGTGTGTGTGGGTGTGTGTGGGTGTGTGTGTGTGTGGGTGTGTGTGTGTGTGTTTGTGTGGGTGTGTGTGTTTGTGTTTGTTTGTGTTTGTTTGTGTTTGTTTGTGTTTGTTTGTGTTTGTTTGTGTTTGTTTGTGTTTGTTTGTGTTTGTTTGTGATTGTTTGTGTTTGTTTGTGTTTGTTTGTGTTTGTTTGTGTTTGTTTGTGTTTGTTTGTGTTTGTTTGTGTTTGTGTGTTTGTGTGTTTTTGTTTGTTTGTGTCTGTGTGTTTGTGTGTGTGTGGTTGTGTGTGTTTGTGTGTGTTTGCGTGCTTGTTTGTGTTTGTTTGTGTTTGCTTTGTGTTTGTTTTGTGTTTGTGTGTGTGTGTGTTTGTGTGTGTGTTTGCGTGTGTGTGTGTTTGTGTGTGTGTGTGTTTGTTTGCGGTTGTGTGTGTGTGTGTTTGTGTGTGCGTGTGTGTGTGTTTGTGTGTGTTTGTGTGTGTTTGTGTGTGTGTTTGTGTGTGTTTGTGTGTGTGTGCGTGTGTGTGTTTGTGTGTGTGTGTGTGTGCTTGTGTGTGTTTGTTTGTGTGTGTTTGTTTGTGTGTGTTTGTTTGTGTTTGTTTGTGTTTGTTTGTATTTGTGTGTGTTTGTGTGTGTGTGTGTGTTGGTGTGTTTGTGTGTGTGTTTGTGTGTGTGTGTTTGTTTGTGTGTGTTTTTTGTTGTGTGTGTGTGTGTTTGTGTTTGTTTGTGTTTGTTTGTGTTTGTTTGTGTTTGTTTGTGGTTGTTTGTGTGTGTTTGTGTGTTTGTGTGTGTTTTTGTGTGTGTGTTTGCGTGTGTGTTTGTGTGTGTGTGTGTGTGTGTTTGTGTGTGTGTGTGTTTGTGTGTGTGTGTGTTTGTTTGTGTTTGTTTGTGTTTGTTTGTGGTTGTTTGTGTGTGTTTGTGTGTTTGTGTGTGTTTTTGTGTGTGTGTTTGCGTGTGTGTTTGTGTGTGTGTGTGTGTGTGTTTGTGTGTGTGTGTGTTTGTGTGTGTGTGTGTTTGTTTGTGTTTGTTTGTGTTTGTTTGTGGTTGTTTGTGTGTGTTTGTGTGTTTGTGTGTGTTTTTGTGTGTGTGTTTGCGTGTGTGTTGTGTGTGTGTGTGTGTGTGTGTTTGTGTGTGTGTGTGTTTGTGTGTGTTGTTTGTGTGTGTTTGTTTGTGTGTGTTTGTTTGTGTTTGTTTGTGTTTGTTTCTGTTTGTGTGTGTTTGTGTGTGTGTGTTTCTGTGTGTTTGTTTGTGTGTGTATTTGTTTGTGTTTGTTTGTGTTTGTTTGTGTTTGTTGGTGGTTGTTTGTGTGTGTTTGTGTGTTTGTGTGTGTTTTTGTGTGTGTGTTTGCGTGTGTGTTTGTGTGTGTGTGTGTGTTTGTGTGTGTGTGTTTGTGTGTGTGTGTTTGTTTGTGTTTGTTTGTGTTTGTTTGTGGTTGTTTGTGTGTGTTTGTGTGTTTGTGTGTGTTTTTGTGTGTGTGTGTTTGCGTGTGTGTTTGTGTTTGTGTGTGTTTGTGTTTGTGTGTTTGTGTTTGTTTGTGTTTGTGTGTGTGTGTTTGTGTGTGTTTGTGTGTTTGTGTTTGTGTGTGTTTGTGTGTGTGTGTTTGTGTGTGTTTTGTGTGTTTTTGTGTGTGTTTTGTGTGTGTTTTGTGTGTTTGTGTGTGTTTGTGTGTGTGTGTGTGTTTGTGTGTGGTTTGTGTGTGTGTTTGTGTGTGTGTGTGTTTGTGTGTGTGTTTGTTTGTGTGTGTTTGTTTGTGTGTGTGTTTGTTTGTGGTTGTTTGTGTTTGTTTCTGTTTGTGTGTGTTTGTGTGTGTGTGTTTCTGTGTGTTTGTTTGTGTGTGTGTTTGTTTGTGTGTGTTTGTGTTTGTTTGTGTTTGTTTGTGTTTGTTTGTGTGTGTGTTTGTGTTTGTTTGTGTTTGTTTGTGTTTGTTTGTGTTTGTTTGTGTTTGTTTGTGTGTGTTTGTGTTTGTTTGTGTTTGTGTTTGTTTGTGGTTGTTTGTGGTTGTTTGTGTGTGTGTGTTTGTGTTTGTTTGTGTTTGTTTGTGTCTCTTTGTGTTGTTTTTGTGTTTGTTTGTTTGTATTTGTGTGTGTGTTTGTTTGTGTTTGTTTGTATTTGTTTGTGTGTGTTTGTGTTTGTTTGTGTTTGTTTGTGTGTGTGTGTGTGTTTGTGTGTGTGTTTGTGTGTGTGTGTTTGCGTGTGTGTTTGTGTGTGTGTGTGTGTTTGTGTGTGTGTGTGTTTGTGTGTTTGTGTGTGTGTTTTTGTGTGTTTGTGTGTGTGTGTTTGTGTGTGTTTGTGTGTGTTTGTGTGTTTGTGTTTGTGTGTGTTTGTGTGTTTGTGTGTGTTTTGTGTTTGTTTTGTGTGTGTTTTGTGTGTTTGTGTGTTTGTGTGTGTGTTCGTGTGTGTGTGTGGTTTTGCGCACCCCTTGTTTGATGGAAACGAAAGAGGAAACAGCCATGTGTTTTTTTGGGTTGGGGGAGGTGCCATTGGCTAGTGCCATTGGCTACGTAGTGCCATTGATTCCCATGGCCATGTTAGGGTGTATCATGTTGCATCCCCAAACGGTTGTTGTATCCCCAAACGGTTGTGTCCTTAAATGGGTTGCATCCCAAAAAGGGTGCGCACCAAAGGGAAACATAGCATTGATGAGTGTTGTTTGTTTGGGCTCGTTTTCCCAGCTTGGAAAAGTAGATGGCCCGGGTGTTAAGTATATTACCTAGCCCCCCCCCTGCACAGATGCACATGGGTCACCCCACAAAGCCTCAGTCAGGGAGTTCCTTCATTTGCCTTTGAAGCCACTGTAAGTATCACCTGGGTTCCTTCATGGTGTGATGCGTGGGGAAATTTCGGGAGCCCACATGAATTTGTAGTTCTGAGTTTCTTTGGCGAGGCCGTAGGGGGCGAAGAACAAGACAAGCTTCATGGATGGCATTTGCACAAGAAGGAGGCGGAGTTCATCGGGGAGATCAATGACATGCGACTCAAAGCAGAACCAAAAATAAAAGGCTAAATAAAAATGCGCGTGGATAAAACCCTGGCATGAACCCCTAGAAAATGGGAAAATAAAAAGTTACTTCTGGCTTAATTACAAACAGCAATTGAAAAAACTCGAGCTGAGCGGACCGATGGGGTTTTGTGGAGCGAAACATGCCTTTACTTAGCCCCAGAAAGGTCCCTTGGCAATGCCCTTGGGAAGGGGAATCTGAGATACCCAGCAGATGGAATTCAAGAAGCATTTATGTGACGCACTTTCTGAGTTCCTGGGCTTTAGTCGCCTTTTGGGTTTGGACCATAACACAAAGTTTCGCAATACTTTTCTTGGATCCAATCCACTCGATCGGCAGTGAGTCTCCAGCGCGAAGCTTTGGGTCCCACGTGTCACTCATGGACCCCACCGATGGCTATGGGGAGGCGGGGCTATGAGTCAGCCCCTCGTCCCTCAGGATGCCACCCCCCCAATCCTCGGAGTGTCGGGAGCCTCAAACAGCTACAGCTCGAAAGGCAAAAGGCATTAAATGTGTTTCCAGCTGACTGGATGTGATGTTGTTGGTTTTCTTCTTCTTTTCCGAGCGTGGGGGGGCGAGTTGGGAATTGAGACACCACCATTTGGGGAGGTTTTTTAAAGAACCAAAAACAACGAAAACCATGCCCAGGTCACCTAGGTGCCTGCAAGGGGTGTCTTTTCATTAAAGAAATGTGTCATAGAGATCTGGAGGAGACATGTTCGAAGGCCAGACTGAGGTCATGTATGTTGGGCCTGTTTTAGTCCCTGGGTCCAGTTGCTATAGAAGAAGCATTGAAAGAAATAGGTCAGAGTGCCTGGAATACATTGTTTGAGCCGTTTTAGGTCCCTTCCCTTCCCAGTCTCGTCTCAAGTGGTAAATGACTCTTCTCTTCCCAACTTTTACTTCGTATAAGAATATGTTGTGTTTTGAAGGGAACCTATCACTACCGGATATTGTTTTTCCAGGCTCAGGGGACATGAGCAGATGGAGGCGGCAAGCGTTTCGTGCGTGGATGCTTTGTTTGTGTTGCAGAAAAGCTGGCAACTGGCGCCAACCTTCAGGCTTGGGTTCTTGCGCTTTTTGGGGCCCAGCTTCCCCTCAGAGCCCTGGTTTTTTCCCCGAAGGAGATCCTAAACCGGCCCTGGAAAGCAAAGTTCATAATAACATATACCTACCTCCCTTTTGCAACGAACAAAACCTTGCAGTGCCATGGCCATCAAACTTCCCATTGCAGTAGTCGGGAAATCTGAAGACCCTAGCAAAAGGCTGCAAAGACCAGGGGTACTTGGAGGTGCCCGAGAGCCTCTCCCAAGACGATATGTGTTCCCTTGAGCCAAAATCTGCGACCCGAGTGGCGAAATCTGCCGATTTGGGCGGATCTTTGGACTTGAGCTGGTTGAAATCCCAGCAAGTGAGCCACTTGCGGGGTCAACAGCAACCAAGATGGCACACGTGCCTTTCGCGGCAGCCGAAAGGGGATGCCGTGTCTTTTTTTGCAACTCAGGTCCGAACATATTTAGCACTTAGTGTGTGGAAGGGAGGGGGGGGTTGGAAGTGCTCGGTTTGTGGCACCGTTTTACCCTTAAAGAGACACCAAGGGAATGCCAAATGTTGTTTGTTTCAGGGTGATGTTGTTTTGTTTTGTTTGGGCCACCAAAAGGACACCATGTGTGTGTTTTTTTGTGGGTGGGGGGGGGGGATATTGAAACACACACACACACACACACACACGCCTTTTTGTCCCCAAACCCGGCTTTTCGTCCCAGGTACAAACACCTGGGAATCGTACCTATGCCCCCTGAGATCGCGCCCTTCAAGGTGGAACAGTCTCATGGATGGATGGGCCGCTCGTCCGGAAAGCCAAACTTGTTTTTGGCTGTGCCTTTTTCAGACTGCCAGTTCATACGCTGTTCTTGGTATTTGGTTTGGTTCTTGGCTTGTGTTGATTCTGTCGATTTGTACGATGTACCGGGATGTTAGACATATCATTCCCATCATCTCTGTGCTTGCTCAAAGACAATTAAGCGACTTGTGTTTTCTGGTGTTCAGAACGCGCTAGTTCAGAGAATCTCACTCCGCGGATATGGGCGGGCTGAGGGAAGCTTTTGACAGGCTCAATCGAGTCATGTTGAAGCGGGGATAGGTGACACCCTCCCTCTTCGGTTGGTGCGTTTCTCCAAGAAGTATACGTCGGGGATACATGTTTTTGTTTTTTGGCAGCTGTTTAAGTTTATGGTTTGGCTCTGTTCTCTTTCTTGCGGGGGGCCTGCACCGAACAACACATTTTGCTAAGATGCCCAGCGTGAGGAGTAGTGCCACCGACTGAATTGTTGCTGATAATCTCATAGATAGTTTACTCCTTTGATTTAATCATGGTTAAAGTTGGCTGCAACGTGCCCCACAACCGCATCCAAATTAGTTAGGCCCCTGCGGTTGATGGACGAAATCCTGCACCGCCCAAGAAACCCTCGGATAACAATTCCCGCGTAAATCCCAACCAACCCAGATCTCCCATGGTGTCATTTCATTGTGCAACATGGACTTCACAACCATCCACCGTATGGAACATGGAATCACTGGGTTGGGTTGGTCTTGTGCATTGTGGAGGAAAACATATATCATCAGGAGGGATGTTGGGGGCATACGGACGACTACTCTTAAAACAACTAGAACTAAATTGAAAAAACAACTTCTAGTTTTGGTGCTTGACCAGGAGGGGAATGGGCAAAGAGTCGGGCAGTTAAGTGAGAAACAGCATGTTCACCTTTTTCTTTGGCGCCTTTGAAGGCAACTACTTCCGGGCTGCCTTCCCGGTCACACACTCCGACACTCGGAAGTCCTCTGGGGCCTTTTGATGGCCGCAAAAAGGCGGGTGACTCACTTGACACAAGGCATCAAACGGGTCCCCTAGAGTGGGGGCCGCATTTTGAGGTGTCAACAATTTCTGTTGGGGGTGGGAAATCCTGCATTGGGAACCCAGTTGAAACAAAATCAATGGACATGTTTCGGGCTAGCGAACCCGGGACCGGATGAATGGCTTTGGGTTCCACCTTTTTGGGTTTGTTTTAAAGGACGACCTCGGGGAAATCATTAAACCTGGCGGGGGCCAAGAGGTGTGAAGACACAACCGTATTTGTGCATTGACTGTTTTACCTGCAATATGGGTTGTTCCGGGCCCTAGGCTCAATCTCATCAGGCAGTACTGCACTTGCCTTCAAGAAGAGTGCGAAGACGGCTGGCCTCCAGCAGGGTTCTGCACCTCCAAGATTCTGTCCCAAAAGAAGCATGGACTCTGCGCATGTTGCTCTTTAGTAATTAGAGCGACTCCTCTTGCTCTTTCAGGCCCTGGTGAATAGACCGCTGGTTAGAATTGCCCTGGTGAAGCGGGAGGCTTGCACGAGCCTTAGGGCACGCAAGTACTTGTTGCTGTTGTTGTTGTCTCTTCTTCTTCTTTTTGCGGGGGTAACTTGAAGCAGAGCCGCCTGCTAGACAGATGCTTAAGCAAAGACAGCCAGTGGTTGTGCTCAGCTGGCCAGACGGGTTCACCATCTGACTGAAGTTGACGAGCTGCCGGAACAGCTGAAACTTGTGAGAACCCATGCCTGCTCTGAGGTTTCGGCTGGGCTGATGTGAGTGATGTTAGCCGTGCGTCGTGTTTGCAATGATGCCGGGGTGAGTTACAATACCTTCACGGATGTCATGATGCCCACATCCAGGTTGAAGCTTCCTTCCTTGGGGATGTTCTATTTCAGGTTTGTGAGCTGTAGCTTCAACCGGTGAGGCTGCAAGAGTCCCGTGAGATGTACCAGGCCTCAACAGTCTTTGAATAAAAATCGGCTCGACACAACTCTCCATGTGTTGTTTTTCTTGCAAGCTTCCACCCACGAACATGTGTTCTACAGACCTCCCAAGGATCTTTATGACATTTTTGTGGTGGAAGCTATGTGTGTGTGGTGCAGTCTTGCGAAAGACTTGGTTCGGGTGCTTCCTTCTGCATTCCAGATTTCTCTAAACTATGTCGCCACTAGGCGCCATGAAAGAACCGCATGATTGTTGGTTCCACCTGCATGTTAAGGGCATCCGGGTTTCCCGCTCTTGCTGCGCGCCTCTAGAAAAAGGATGCAAGGATGTAAAAGGGTTTGTCTCCGATCAGGGATCTCTCCAGATGAACTCCTTCAGATGTCTGATTTTTTTTTTTTTATCTGAAAGGGGTTCCCCAAAGAGCCCTAAAGCCGGCTTCTTTTCAAAGCCAACTGAACGGCGATCCCCAAGCGACCAAGCCGAGCTCAGAGGACATCCACATCCCGGACCCCCACTCCATCGGCTTCATCGGCAAGGAGGCAAACAGCCGCTCGCTACACGGAAAAGCGGCCCCGTTTTCCCGGGGGAAAACCCCAGGGGCCACAGGGAAAAGGTGGGCAACCAACAAGGAGTCCGTGTTTTCTTGCGTTGGTTGGTCGATTCCGACTGAGACCAAGGATGGCTTTGGCATCTGCAAGTGACAATTATGGCCTAGGGGTTACTATTGCCAAGCCAAGATTGGACAAATGAGCCATGAAAGGAGCCAAGCTTTCTATGCAAAGAAGCTTGAGTAAGGACATGAGCTACTGTGGATGGACGAAATCCTGCACCACTTTGAAGCCATGGTTGAAACCATTGGTGATTGGTATTTACAAGGGGTTCGAACCATTCCCGGGTTTCTTAGGCGGTGCGAATTGGATTTCGCAACCATCCGCAGCGTTAGACTTGACAAGGAAGCATCGGGGGTTCAAACTGCGATCAGGCAATCAATCGGCACTTCTTTCCCGCTTAAAACCAGTTGCCTCCAGACGCACTTGACGCACTTGTGGTTTTGATGTGCCAACAGGAGATTGCTTAAAGCACACCAAGTGCCACAGTTGGCTTTTGGAGCATATGGCATGGGGGGTGTCTCACATTACATCTTTGCAGCCGCTGGCCTCGGAAGAAAGAAGAAATCTACGACCGGGGTTGATTCCCCATTCTATTCAACCATTGTTCTTTTCAAAACCGGCTGTTTCCTCGGGTTTTTGATGGTTCCTGAAAAGAAGGATCCCTGGAAAGAATGGGGAAGGTACCCCTAGAAGAAAGAACAAAGCCAAGAAAACAGGCGAGGAACTCCTTCAAGAAAACAACAAAAAAACACGGGCAACTCCTTTCTCGCTCCTTTCGCGCACCCTTTCCTTTGGCGCGTTGCTTGCCCCGAGGCCTCTCGGTGACTCTGAGAAACTTCAAGCTCACAGAGATCCATGAGGCAGGGCTTTTCGTTCCGAAACGACCAGGGAGTTCGCATGCGCGAAAATCCGAAGCCAGTACAAAGGGACTGGTGTATAGGTGTCCTTGTTGGGTTAGTTTGGTTAAAAGTAGATGGCTATTCGTTTGGACATAGGTGTCTTTTTTAGGTTAGTTTGGTTAGACGGGTACCACTGGTTTACACTCGGGTTTTGTGTTTCATTGACCAGGGAACCCCATCGATGGTTCTCCCAATTGAGGGGTTCGATGGTGGAAAGTGGAAGGCACGATCAGCTGGTGCCCTCAGGTTGGGTTTTGAAAGGACACTTCTGGTTGTTGGGGGTCCAGTTCGAACAAAAAAATCGCGCAGGTCATGTGTGGCTCGTTTGTTTTAGCCCCAGAAAGTAGAATTTTCGGCACTCCTGTTGATTTCCAACCCACGAAAAAGGGGTACCCTGGAAAGACAGGCCCACATGGAACTCAAGCTACCATCATGTTTCGAGGGATCTTGGGACTTCCTTTTTGGGGTTGCGAATTTGCTACGGTCAGCCGCATGGCCCAACGGCTGACATCATCTCAGCGTGTCTTTAGCTTTTGTTTTTTGGTTGGAAGTTCATTTCGGCTTCTGCATGTGCTTAGTCTTTCTTTGCAGGTTTTGAAGCGGTGGTGTCCAATTGGTGTTGTTCACGGTGATGTCCAATTGGCATTGTTCAAGTTGTCCAGGAATCAAACTTCCTTGCGCCCACCTACCCGCCCACAGCCTTCCCCCCGCAGACCTCTAGCTTTGGCTTGCGATGATTCTCCAGGCGATGGAACCGATCCCATAACCTTACCATGCTCAAACTCACCAAGTGGTAGATTAAAGGGAGCCAACCCCAGTTTCTGACCTTAACCCCAAATAAAAAGCATCCCAAAGACGTTACGTTGACTGTTTTGGGGAGTTAAAGTCAGCCGGGGCCCAATGGAGTGTCCCAGAGATTTCCTCAGACAACGGCCTGTGCCAGGACACACCGCACGACCGTCACGCGGCCCGGCCAGAGATGCGGTGGCAAAGGCTTGAGGAGATGCCCTTACGCCCTGCAAGGGAACCTTACTACGTCCCCCAGTAGTGTCCTTTTACCCTTTTTTGAGGGCGGGTTCCCCTACTAAAATAGACTACGGAAAAAGGGTACCCTTATTCTAACCTCTCTACTGGAGGACCTCGCTGAGTTCCATTTCGGACTTTAGTCACTGGGTGTGGATTCCATTTTAGCGGCCTCGGAAAAAAGTTTGGTTACTTTGTTTGGCCAATCCACTCGGGTGAGCTCATAAAATGGCTCCACCATGCAAGGGCCCTGCCATCCACGTGTCAAATGCCAAGCCGAGCGCCTGAAACTAAGCCAGGTGGAATATGGGTGGCTCGTCCTTTGTTGGAGAGTACCGTACCTCATGTCTGGTGCCTTTAAACTGAAGCCTGGAACATTATCCAGTTTGGGGGTCCA
Organism: Effrenium voratum; assembly: GCA_963377175.1. Classification (NCBI taxonomy): domain Eukaryota; class Dinophyceae; order Suessiales; family Symbiodiniaceae; genus Effrenium; species Effrenium voratum. The sequence goes on along the minus strand of CAUJNA010001913.1, from coordinate 325,267 downwards.
CCACAAGAATCCCGCATGCTTTCCTGAGGGCAAAGTACTCCCCAACATTAAGTTTCGTGAGCGCTTTCTCGGCTTGGGACAGGATCAGTGACGAGGTCTCTTTCCTTCGGAGGATGTGTACAAACGAAGGTCAGGGAGGCTATATTTCACTCCATTGCTACCCACCTTACATGGAGTAGTTGCGACGTCCCTCGTTTTGAAGTGCCTGATAGCCCCGGGCCTGTCGCCAGAGGCCTCGCCGGACCAGCATGAGCAAGCTAGAGAAAACAGTTGACAAGAATACAAGGTCACAAGCACAAGGCAGCATCCATAGTGTCCACATCCAATCTACTGGTCTTTGGCTGTCAATGCTTCGTCTTGTATATACCGGAAAATGTGGGTTTCACCCTAAAAAAGTTGCCAGACCGAGCTGACTTAGACTTGTTGCCCTGCATCTCTTCAGTTGCCCTTTCAACCAGTAGGGGGTCCAATGATTTGGGGAGAACGGTACCTAAAAACATCCGTCTATATTAGTCTAGGGTGTTATTAAGCAAGGGCAGGTGTGTTACCAACCCTAACCCGAATCCAAAAGAGGCCCTGAACCAAAACCAACCAACACGGCAAGCCGACCTCATATTAAGAGTTGCACTTGGGATTCCAATTCTAGTTTCAGCTTCCTCCAAGTTGCTTAGGAAGTGATTTCTTTTTACCCCGCTACGAAATGCAGGGGTTCAGATCCCCCAACCACCAATCCAAGCCACCAAGAGGGAAGCTGATTTACTTCAGGTCCTTCCCGGAAACCGAATCCGCCGTCGACCGGCGAAGCGGCCCTCGGGGCGCGAAAAAGGCGGCGGCGGCTCTGGTGGTGAACGAGTTCCACCACTTCGTGCGGAAGCTCGCGGGCCAGATGAACCCCACTTCTGACGCAACTTGAAAACGAAACGGACGTCCTTGCATTGGTTTTGTGCTTTTGTTGTTGTTTGTTTTGGAGGGGGGGTGGTGTGGCTGCATCTTCTTATTTCTTTTCTTTTTCTGGGGAGGGAGGGATGGCGGGGGCGGCTCGAGTCTTTTACTTTGGGGGACGGTTTCGACGTCACCCCGACCTTTTTGGGAATCAGTTGGCGCCTTAGCCCTGGACTCGCCTTCCCAAGGTGCCTGCACTTGGGAAAGGAATCCGGAACCCTCCTTGGTATTGCCACCTGCACTGGGAAAGGGTTCCCCGTCAGACTCAACCAACCAAAAAACGGAGGCCTTTCTCCCCGTGCTCCCCGAGCATCTGAGTGTAAACTTCCATTTGCTGAAATGATTTGTTCTTTTTGTTACTTGTGTTTCCCCTATTGGTGTTCAAGGGGATCGATTTCACGAGTTTGCTCTTATTTTTCCAGGGGGGCTTAAGCAAATGGAGGTAAAGATCAGCCAAGAACCAGTCCTAGTTTGAGGATATGTTTTGACAGCCTCAACCAAACTGGGCCCCGGTTGCTGAAAGAATCCGACATTTTCTCCCGGCAAATGGTTAGGGTGCGTGCGCTTAGGTGGTTTTGACGGTAGTTACCTTTTTAGGAGGGTACCTCTTTTTCCGGGGACAGAAAGCCAGCGGGGGCAAACCCGTATTGCAACCTGACCCTACAACTCCGATGCCTAGCAAACGTTTGACCAACATTTTGGGTAGAGGAGGTCCCAGCACAATAGACGCTGCTCGCTGGTGTTTCACAACATTGCCAAAAGGCGCTCCTCAGCGTTGCCTTGGTTGTGAAAAAGGCTTGGATCCTCCCCTGAAAGATGCGAGAATCAACTCAGGATGCATGTGTGTGTGTATGTGTTGGTTTGTTTGCTTCAGGTGTGTAAAGGCTAGACGGGGAAATCGAGTGCGACCCAGCAAGGTGAGAGCTCAAATGTTATGGGACCGCCAGAAATAGCTGCCGCGGAATGTGTCCTTACTTGGATTTCGGTAGGCCAAGTGACTTTTTGTTGTTTTGTCGCCGGGGAATGGCTGCGTTGCAATGGTTTCTCTTGGCTGAAGTCTCAGACTCCGCGGTTAGACCCAGGTTGAATTGCAGTCACCCAACCAAGCTACCTACCCCGCAACCTACCAACTAAACCAAGCAACCAGCCACCAGCCAACTAGCCACCAGCCAACCAACCACCAGCCAACCAACCAAGCCAAACCAGGCAGCCAAACCAGCCATGGTGCAGCGAGAGAGAGGGAGAGAAAGAGAAACCAAACCAGACCAGCCAACCAACCAACCAACCAACCAACCAACCAAGCAAGCAACCAACCAAGCAACCAAGCAACCAACCAACCAACCAACCAAGCCAACCAAGCCAACCCGCCAACTAGCCAACCAAACCAGCCGACCAACTCAACCAAACCAGCCAGCCAGCCAACCAACCAGCCAATCCGAGGTGATCAACGATGTTGGCGCACGCATCAACCTCATTGAATGCTTCATCACCCGCTGCAACATCGGAATGCACAAGTATCGGCCGTTCCTTGCGCTGATGGCTACTCGGGCAGCAAAATCAAGGGTCCTTGGATCTATTTTGTCTCATGGCGGCTTAGGCCACAAAATCGTGATAAATTGTTTGGTTCTGCTCCATGCTTGGTGGGCCTTGGCTGATTGAAGACCAAGTCCTGGGCTCACATGCCAGGGTTTGGCAAGTGTCCAATCTTGCGGTATCCACACCCTGGCAACCCAAGCGAGTGACCAGGTCCCAATCGACGCATCCTGTTAGCATCTTTTGACCATGTGCCATCCCTTTTGCTACTCGACTTAGCTCCTTTATGAGCTTGAGGGGGGGGGGGGTCCTCCTCACTGAGCAGGGGCGGTTGTGGGTCGGGAGGCCTCACCCCAGTTCAGCGGGGCAAGCTGCGTGTCATTACCCAGAGTGGTGAAAGGTTTCTCGTTCCCTTTAGAACCGCAACCAGCGCAAGCAGCGCCATTTGTGGGACCCGTTGTTCTAGTTTGACGCCTGCACCCATACCCCCCAAAGGTTGTTTGGGTTTAGTAAGTTTTCTAGTTAGCCCACTAAAGTTAGTCACGTTGAGCAGGGGATCCGAAAAAGGGGGTGAAGCCCTTGGGTGATGGGGTGAAGCCCTTCTGCTTAGGTGAAAATAAAGGAAGAGCTCGGACAGATCGTGCACCTCGGCGTCTACTCAAGCCAGGCGGTTTTAACCATGTGTGAGCCAACTTATCGACATATCTATGAATAATATACTATAGCATGTATAATATATACTTAGTGTACATAATATATATATATATATATTTATATGTATCTATATAATCTGTATTTGGGAAGATTTAAAGATAGCTGGATGAATCCAAGGGTGACGGAATGAGTTTCCCCAATTCCCACGGGAGATCCCTCCAAAAACCACGGAACAGGGGCAGGCGGGGTGTAGCTAAGATGCCGTCCGCGGTTCTATTTTTGACATCAGCTTACCTCTTAAAAACACAACTTTTCCAACTTTTTGGGTAACATGGGCTATATGTCTGTAAAAGATTAACTTCCCCAGGGCTTGGAGTTTTAAGGGGTAAGGCAGAGAGAAGAATATGAGCCGCCACCTTGTTCCCAGAGCAGTTTGCTATTACACTTCTCGACGATGCGAAGAGCTCACTTTTTTGTGGGCTTTTGGCCGCGCAGCTCGCGAACGGCCGAAGGAGTTTTGACAACAGTATCGCAGGCCAATCGCACGCTTCCGCTACAGTCAAGAGGCGCTTTTGCCGGTGAGGGCCAAAAGGCTTACCGGGATACCTAGGATTTTGGGGTGTTGAAAAGGCAATCTCGGTTGGACTTGAAGGTTTTCTTGACACAGAGGCCCGAGTATTTTGTGGAGCTGGTCAGCTGATTTGTCTCCGAAGCACTGGTCCAGAAAGCAAACAAGGTTGCAGCAAGGCTATACAAAAGGTTGGTGGATGATGTGGATTTTCTTGTTTTCGAGGGTACCTTGCCCGCCTTGGTTGAAAAGTAACCCAGAAGGCAGCCACCATGTTGTTTATCCTCCTATTTTGGGACACATCCATATGCTTGCGAATTCGGCGACTTTTCCGCTCAGGAGCTTATGGCCAGCTTTCCGAGCCCAGCAGAAGCTGCAGGACGGAACTTCGCGAGCAAAGGGACAGGGTGTTAGGAGTCTTCGCGGGCATTTTTCAACCACTTCGTTAGGATATGGGTTAAGAATGAACAGGTTTGCAGGAATGAGGTGCGAACAGGGTTGTGAAAATGTAGCCTCATGTCAGGGAGGCTTCCCTTTAAATCAGGAGTTTGATTTTGGGTAGGCCTTTCAGTGGCATCACAGTGCACGGAAGTGAACAGTTCCCACGGCCCTGTGGACGTCCCGTTTTTTTTGAAAGGAAAATTGGTCCGAGCCAGGACCTCCCGAACATCAGGTTCCATTTGAAAAGGGTGGGAGGGGTACGTCACTCCATTCCAATTCGTTCGAACGAGCTTTCAGGGCACTGCCATCCATCTATCCCTTGCTCTGGTGCCACCCAGAGGTGGTGACCAACGGGCACAGACGGCAATTTTTAGGAAACTCGTATTGGCTGCTGCTGTATGGAAACTAAAGGGAGCCCAACCCTTTTGCCGACACGACCTATAGCCTCGCAAGGGCCTTTAGTTTGCGACCCCAACGACTGATGAAGGGACCTATCTTGGGGCCCCCCCTTCAAAAACTGTAAGCTTCTGAAAGAATGCCCCAGGCTTCATACACCTTGTTACCTGGGGGTTCCTCAAAGCAACTGATTCCTTCTTGAACGGGTCCCTCTGGCATCAACTTGGGGCTGAACGCCAAGTGTGTCTCATAGATCCGCAGCGACCTCTAAAGTAGAAGCTCTATTTGTGTTCCGGTAACCCTTAGTTTGTGGTTTGGATTGGTGGTTTGGGGACTTGAACCCCTGGTTCTTGTACAGGGCGGGTAAATCATGAGAAACCACCCCTAAGGACACACCACCAATTGAAGGGATGTTGATTGCTCCTCATCAAGTTATTGCCCTTCAGGCGGGTGGCGTATGGTGCTTTCGGGTGGCGTATGGTCCTGGGACCAGTTGCAAGCTCGGCAAGCTCTCGGACCTTTGAACTGGCCATGTGAAAACTTCCTCACGAGTTGAAGGTATGTTTGACTTACCTCTTAAAAACGCAAAACGTTTCGTAACTTTTTGGGTAACATGGGCTATATGTCTGTAAAAGGTTAACTTCCCCAGGGCTTGGAGTTTTAAGGGGTAAGTTGATGTCTAGGCCCACGGGGAATGTCATTCGCCGAAGCTGGGGCGACTCGCTGGCTTTTATGGACCAGAGTCACTTCGTACTGTGTGATGTGCTTGGAAGCAGCACCGAAGTTTGCAATGCTTTACGTTGTGCTGACTTGTGCCAATCTGGAAGTCCGGTGAAGCCAAAGCACTGACAGCACGCTTGGTTGAACATGTGCGCTAAGAACTCCTGGTGGCTGGCTGGAACTCTTGAGGTCCCAAGCGGCCCCCAAATTGATTTGGGACATGCCAGGTACGTTTGATCTGCTTGACGCATGTGGCACAGACAATTCCAGATAGTGTGTTTATGTGCTAGGACCCTGCCGTGGCATGTTGCCAGATTCGCACGGCAGGAGCAGATACGTGCCGTAAAGTTGCACGTGGATGCCGTGGTGGGCTTAGATTCGCTCAGTGGCGTTCGTGCCAGAATGTGCGCAGGTGCCGCGGACATGACAGGAAAAGCCTGAAGCCTCACATTTTGCATGTCAGGAAAAGGACCCCCCCCCACTTGCAACTGTGGATGCACGAAATCCATTTCGCACCACGTGAGGAATCTCGGAATGATTTCATTCCCCTGTAAATACCGCAGAGTTGTTCCCCATGGTTTCAAAGTGGTGCAGGAGGCCATTGCGCTGTGGCGAGTTGTCTCGGGGTCTTTGGGGCTGGTTTCATGTGTGCTGCGTTCGGAGCTCGGGGAACCCCTCCACGTGTTGTAGATGAACCAACCAACCAGACCACGGGAAAATCACGGAATTCCCCTTACTTCCTCCTTACAACTGGCCATGTCTCGCAAGATGACACCAAAAGAACGTGGGTGCCAGATGTGTTCCAGTGAGGAAAAAAGGAGTGCCCGCAATCTTATGACATTTTGCGAGATTCCTGTTTGGGTTTTTGTTTTGTTAGGGCCCCCAAATGGTGTTCCTTTGATGTCCCTTGAATTATTCCAAACCCGCAGGGGTACCCTCAAAACAACAGACATTCCCATTTGCTAATGCTCTTGAAATCAAATTCAGTGGTTTCCAAGCGGGAAAGCCCCTCCCCTTCTAAAAAATATATAATGAAAGAGCCATACAGAGATATGGCACCTGCTTATTGGAGTAATTCGGGCCTGTGGGGTGTGGTTGCGGCGTGCGTTTGTATGTGTGTTTCTGTTTGTGTGTCTGTTTTGCGGGGCATGCGGTTCGATTTGTTTTGTTGTGCTGCTTGTGGTCAGCAAGTGTGGGAGGTTCCAATGGCAAAGCGATGTGTGATCTGGGTGTTCGACCGCATTAGCGGCCAGGTTGGGGCGTCGCCAAGAGTAAATCGAGCTATGTCGATGTCCCTGGCCACTGAGATGGCCCATTTTGAAGACACTAGGTAGTGTCTCTGGTGCCCTAGCCGTTAACATGGCAAACGCTTCGCCTCACGAAGGGGGGTCTTCCCTTGGTAGCTTCGGAAGATGAAGGATGAACATCTGCGCTGTCTGATGCTGGAGGCTTTGACCGGTTTGTGTGACACAAAGAAGGAGGTGATAAGCCTCCCCTTGAGCATCTTGGCCCCCATCGGCAGGCCCCCCGATGCAACTTCCGCGTCATCTCTGGGAAGCATTTCTTGCAAAACTGTCAGGCTTGTCCCGGAAGCGTTGTGGAAGAAAGGGGATTTCCACAAATGGAACCGCCCTTTTCCGACAATGTGATCTTCAGGTCAGTGGTTTTCCTTTGGCTTCCCCTTTAGTTTCCCTTGGGTTTTGGCCCCCTTTGGTCTCACTTTGGCTTATACTTTGCTAGTTCTCCCAGTAGTGAGACTTTTTTCCTTTTTTGGGAGGTTTCCCCCAGAAACATAGACCACAGAAAAAAGGGTGCCCTTATTCCAGCCTCTCTAGGCGCTGAGTCACCTCGCTTCGAGGCCTTGCTGCGTTTGCTGGGCTACAGCTTTTACGTCTTGAAGTGCGAAGCCGGGGATTTCTCCTTCGATCCCCAGGACGTAAGACGGACGGAAGCGGTTCTCGGCGCAGCTGGGGAAGTTTAAGGCCATCCAAGGGGCCTGACATATGATCTTATCTAGGTCCTCCAGTAGTGCTCTTTTACCCCTTTTTTGGGGGAGAGTTGGAACCTTTGCAGGGGGTCCGATGAGCGGGTTGCACAGCCGACGCGTGCTTTCGGGGGCGCCATTTGTCCAACCGATTGTTTGACCTCCACGCCTTTTTTTGTGCTTTTTTTTTGTGCCATTGTTTGGGCCACAAAAACTCCACATCGTGCCTTGACTTTGCCAGGACTGGCACCCGGAGATCAAAGACACAGAGAGCGTGCACGACAAGCTCATGCACTGGCGCCTCAACAACCCCCGCTCCATCTCCACCTTCGGGGGGGAGGGCTTTGGGGGGGGGGGGGGTTGGCGTGCACGTCCAGGTGTATGCAGTGGAGGGGAAGGGAGGGAACGGGATGGGGGACTGCTGAGAGAAGGGAAGCAAGATCAAGGGCAGCTTTCCCTGGTTTTTCTTTTGAGGGTGGGGATGCCTATGACCCAGCTGTTCAGGTCTACGTTTCTGGTTTGTTCACGATGGAAGCGACCACACAAGTGTCCTGTGTTCCTTCCAGGGCACTGATGTTTCCCTTTGCAAGCGTATTGCAACCACAAACCTCTAAGCACACACACCGACACCACTAAGGGCGTTCATATTCTTGGCCGCCGGCGTGATTAGTGCATGTGTTGCCCATTGCGATATCCTCACAGCCCTAGGACTCTGTAATCATTAAGTGTCTTGAGCACATGATTCATGGGGCTCACTCGTTGTCCTATCCTTTCATCTCACAACGCCTGGATGTGCACTTGTTCAAGGTCAAGTACCATCCTTTTTGGCTGTGTTGGTCGAAAAAATAGATGGCGATTCCTGGTTTACCTGGTGGTTCTTTCTCATCTACCAGCGAAACCCATCTATTTGCCCCAAAAGGACACCTATGTCAAGTGCAGTTCAAGTCTTCGCTGGGCTATCAGGACCCCCTTGCCACCAGGGTCTCGAACCAGAAGGGTGAGACCCGCACGAAGACTCCGGATGGGCCGGATGGGCTCATGCTCACCGCACGCCTTATACGGGTTCATGCCCTGCATTTTGTTGGGGGGTACGTCGGGATCTGTGAGAACAAAGGCGGATGTGTTCCTCAGACCACTCGAGGTCTGAAGCTGCATAAGGAGGAGCTTCTCAGGGTTGAGCTACCACGGTGTTTGCATACATCGACGCGGGATCCGTGGCATGTCTGGTTTTGTTCGCGAGTGCTTTTACAAGCGGAGGTTTCATCTAATGGCCAGGTCGGACATGAAGTTCAGCAGGCAAACTTGGAGGGTTCCCTGGTTGTAAAACCAGACAGGGGCCTATGGGCCAGCGGTCAGCTGCCACCTTTCGGCGAGAGCCTGCAGTAGCCAGATACGGGGCAGAGCTAGGTCACCCATGATGAAGGCTCCTTACTTGAGAGATTTGTTTTCCATTTTGGAAGTTGTTGTAAGCCCAGGCCAGATGTGTTCCGCTTTGTTTCCAAAGGGCGGCCCTACTATACTACGCAGTGTAAATGGAATCAGTGCGGCAGTTTCCCGAGGCTGATGCTGCAAGAGAACGTTTACAACGCCGTCACCAACCACAGCATCGACCGAGAGAAGTGGACGAAACGGCTCATGGACACTGGGCATGAGGCCCTCGCCGGAGGGGACGGAAAGGGAAACGAAAGGGTTTTATTAAAGGATAAGTTCGGGCCATTGAACTTGGTGGTTCCCAGCCATCCCGTTAGGCTTGTAGCCTTTTAGGGATTAGTGGTAGAGTCCACAAAGGCCACTAACAGTTAAACCTTTAGCAGTGGACTTGAGAACAGCCCTGTTAAATTATTACTTTTGCCAGCTGCTTTGGAGGATTCCCTTGAAGAAGTTCGTTTCACGGCACGTGCTGATCTCAACCTAGGAATGCTCAACCTGCTGGAGTAGTTGGAGGATCCTCCCCCCCCGGAGAAAGAAAGAGAACCTGAAATGGGACACGCTTTATTGGGGTTCCCACTACGTGAAGCCGCCCTTGGCATACCTTGAGTCTAGCCATGCCGTCTCAGGCTGGATGCGGCCTACCCATCACATTCCCTTCGGCTCGACCTGTTTGAGGTTCCCTTGGCTCACGAGGTGCTCTTGACGAGGCACCTTACGCCCTTCGCAAAACACGGCAACGCAGAACGTGGCCATGCCTGCTACCCCGAAAAAAAAGAAGTAACCCCCACAAGAGGTGCTGGACTTTCTACCGTTGGGAAGACCTTTTCAGTGGCAACCAAAAAGTTCGAGTGAGTGGGAAGGGCACCGTTCGGATCTTTGCAGCAAGCCTGTTAACTCAATTTGGATAGCTTTGGACATCGGCCAGTCATGGTCCTTTGGCTCCGTATTTCCACGGGAAATGTCAAAGGGAAACCCATGGTTCTTCGGTTTCCCTGACCAACTGGAGCTTTGGACTTCTACTTTTCGGGAAACAGGTCGGATTTTCATTGGACCCACACAAAGTGATTTTTCGTGGAGGGGTCAACAGCAAGCAAGAATGTGAACAGTGCACCCTCAAAAACATCCTTTCACCATCGGACAGGGCGACATCCTGCATCAGATGTCCGCCACTTGGATGGATGACCTCCGGGAAGTTGAAGGGTCGTGGGTTCCAAACAAATCGGGCGGCAAGAATCACGTTGAATGCTTCGCGTAGTCTTGGGTAGGCTCCTTTCCTTTTTGGTTGGCGAGCTTTTCTTTTCTATGGGTCGTTATGAACTACGTTTCCGCGTCATGGAGGTAACAAAAGGAAGGCTGCTAGATGTGGTTTTGGCGCGGCAGCGGTAGGCTTTGAAGCAGCTCAGTACTCGCTTACTCACAGGTTCCGGAGCGTTCTTGGCAAAGGCGCGTTCCATTTGGATGTTTCTGAAAACACTTGGGGAAATCCCAAAATGGTGGTTGTCGCATTGCTTCGCAGACAAACTTTTGCTTCGCAGACAAACTATTGCCTCGCAGACAACAAACTGCCATTGATGCTCACAGCAACTCAAATGCTCTTCTAATCTGCACCCGGCACCTCTACACTCCTCCAGCAGTATTTGGGGCGGACCCTCTAAGGCAGTCAGTGGGTTTGAACAGCGACCCGGCTGGACGAATAAGCCCAGACAGCCTTGAAGGGTCAACCATGAGTTGAGTCTATATACTTTGGAGTCAAAATGCTGGGCATGTTGGTTGGCATCTCATGGGAAAGGCTGTCAGTCAACAGCATAGGGGGCTTCATTTTGGTAAATTTATGGACAACCATTACAGCTGGGTTCCCTCCGGTCGTCTCTGTCCCACGGTGGCGCCAGTCCCTTGGCGCCAGTCCCTGGATGGTTCAGGTTCCATTTCTCAGGGCCCCTGCCAAGAACGCAAGGGCAACCCGGAGGAAGGGTGAGACGACTAGAAAGGGGGGCCCACTATGCACAATTTGCGCAAAGCTCGGACGGCTTGTAAGTGAAAGCTGTCTCAAACACCCGCCTCTACTGGATGTGGCAAGTAAGACGACAGGTCCTTCGGTAGATGGAGGAACTCCTGCACTACTTTGAAGCATGGGAAACCATATCGTTTGCTTTTTTTTACAGGGGAATCGAATCATTCCAGGGCTTCTTAGGTGGTGCGAAATGCATTTCGTCCACAGATCAATCAACCCCCCTGTTTATTAATATGGGGTTTTTGTTTTTTCTGCGACTACTTGTTTTTGGAGGGGAACCCCCCTATTAAATCTTACCTCTTAAAAACACAACTTTTCAACTTGTTGGGTAACATGGGCTATATGTCTGTAAAAGATTAACTTGCCCAGGGCTTGGAGTTCTAAGGGGTAAGAAATATATATATATATAAATAAAACCAGGGGGTCAAAATCCTCATGTTGCCTGTTTCTCACGATGCCAATGTTCGCCGAACCCTGGGCAAGGACACCTGGACAGATCCCAGCTCCATGAGCGAGCCGGTGCTGCAGATCGGAGACATGCGAGGCCTGCTCTCCGCTTCGCTCGGTTCGGTCCGGAAGCGGGGTGGGGTGGTATGGACTCAGGGGGAGGGTGGGTCAAAAATCGGAACCCCCAAGATAGAACAATGAAAGCAGCCTCAAATCCACAGAAGCAAGCAAGCAAATGCATTTTTACCGAGAAGTGTTGCTGCTAGAGTGACACGTTCGCAAACACTCACGGCTTGAGATCCTGGACTTTAGCCACACTTCGAGACCATTATATTATCAGCCAAAATTTCCCGCATTTGTTTGGAGAATCAATCGGGAGTTAGAAGACGTGGACCCTTTTTGAAACCTTCCAACATGTTTGTGTCATGTTTGTCGGGGCCCGAAAGGGTCAAGTCACTTTGACACCCTAGCCTGCAAACAGTCTTTCCAGCGCACCAGACTTTCCAGCCGAAAGCAGTCCAAAAGAGATTTGTGTACCAAGCCATTTGTTGGTTGGACAGTCTCATCAGCCCCCCCCAAAAAAAAACAAAAAAAGAACAGAAAGAAAGACAGAAAGGGCCAAGAAACCTGCTCTGATTATCTTTAAAAGAAGGCGTTCTCGAGAAGTTCTTGGGCGTGGGCCAATGGTTTCCCCAGGAGATGAGAGCGGCTTACCCAGCAACGTTTTCGCCTTCGAGACCGATATGAGTCCCGAGCAGCGACGATCCGCCATCGAGCTGTGGCTCACTCTGGTACGAGAGGCCGAAGGGATGGTTGCCTAGTACTGTCTAGTACTTGGCTAGCTGATGGTTGAAAGGGAGCCGGACACCAACAGCTGATGGCCGATATGTTTGTTTCTTTTTTGCGGAGGCCCCATATGGTTTAGCCCGTGGACTTGAAACGAAGTGATCTGCTTCCGAATTCCTTGGTTCAGTGTAAGTTGGCAGAACGGTTCGGGTTGCTCATCTTGGACGCTTCTCGGAAAACCGTTGGTAGCGGATCTTGGAACTTTAACTTTTTGGTTGAACTAGGTCGGACTTTCCAATGGACCCACAACAACTCAAGCTGTTTGCAGACGGGATGACAGCAACCAAGTTAATAGCAACCCCTTCTTGGATTACACCCCCGCAAATTAGCAGAACCCAAAAGGAGGTACCCAAAAGCTGGAACCTGACTGAGGGATAACTCCAGTACTGGGTGATGCTAGGACAAATTGGCCGGTTCGGGGTGAGCAGAGAAGCCAGCTACCACCAAAGATATGCGGGGGTTCAGTTGGTGGACTTCCTGTATGTTCTGGCTGGCTTCATGTTGTGGCTTGCATGGCTTGCATGCGCTCGCAACTTGTTCACCTTCGGGTTGACCACAGATGTCACCATGGGTCAAAATCCAAATCGTACCCCCAAGTGAACATTCCAATCCAATCACTGAAATAGGTTCTAAAATGGGTAGGGTACACCTACCAACCAAAATGGGATCCCAAAACGGTTTTGACAACCACAGATGGCAGAAATAGACTAAAATGGGTGGGGTACACCAACCAACCAAACTGGGATCCCAAGACGATTTTGACAACCACAGCCATGGTAGACAGAAGTGCATCCCTTGTAGGCAGTGGGCTTCGCGATTGGTGCCCAGACGCTTTGGCGGCAGCCCCGTGCGAAAAACTGGGTCCAAGCCAACCTTCCGAACAGCTCTTATGGATGGACGAAATCCATTCCGCACCACTTTAAATATGGGAAACCATGAATTGTTGGTATTTGCAGGGAAATCGAATCATTTGTGTGTTTTCTTAGGTGGTGCGAAATGGATTTTGTCTCTCCACAGTGAGCCCAGAGTCAAGCTATCGCCTTTCTGCGGGGAACCGACCTTCACTTCCAGCAGGCTGATTTCATGGCACGTTCCATTCAGAAGCGACGCTGTGTTACAGCATGCTCTCAAACACATAGCCCTTATCAACTGAGACTACGCGACGCTGAGCTGGCGCTGTCCGCTTTTTAAGCAACCGTCCCACGGTTCCTTAAATATGCCCCCTTGAAACATGACAGAACCGACCAGGAGCTTGACAAGCATTGGCCCAAAAGGCGGTGGCATGTTGAACTGCCAATGTTTTGAGGACCCCAGATTCCTGCAGGAAATCAGCCCTTTCTCTTGATTTGGCATGCTCTGAGGCGACTGGCCCCTTGCGCCAGAATTGTAACTGATTCCGGACGGTGGGGCTTCCCAGGAATGATTCAGATATGAGAGCGGGCTCGCCGCTCACTTGACTCTTCAGCATGCCTTTTGCGGTAGACTCCTTAAAAACTAGAATCATGTTGACGCCCCCCCCCCCCAAAAAAAAAAAAAAGAAGTTCCTTCGGTCAGTTTTGCCTTCTCAATTCACCTCAAAAATGTTTGGGAGGGCTCCTTATATCCAGTCTGTGATTGTTTGTCCAAATGCTCTGACCGATTTGTTTTAGTGTCGGACTGTGTTTAACCATGTTTGTTGTTCTGTTTGTTTGGTTTGTTGTTTTGTTGGTTGGTTGGTGGGTTGGTCCTGTTCTGAAGGGCGGCAGAAACAGTCAAGATGTTGCTAAAAAACCAGGATTATTAGCTACTATCCTGTGAAAGGTCTTTGGGGGGGGAGGGGAGTAGGCGATGATCTCCATGCAAGTGCAATGTTCCGGAAGGGTGATCCATGAGACAGCGATTTATATAGACTTTAGACCAAATTTATCTGAGGCGTGGTAGGGGTGATCCATGCGACTTTCAGTCAAGGCGTCAAAGTCTGAGTCCTGCAACTGCAAATGTCCAATCAAAATGTCAAGCTTTTAGTCCCAGTTGATTTGGGCCCTTCTACCCTCCGACATGGAACCGTTCGACGTTCGGAACCCGATCCCTTGAAAAGGATTTGTTTTCTTTCAGGACCCCCCCGGAACGTCGAACGTTTCCATGTGAAAAAGGGGGTAACTACCAATACTCATGCATAGGTGTCCGTTTTAGGTTATTTGGGTTAGAAATAGATGTTTGTTTCATTTCATTGACCAGGGCCGTCTACTTTCCCGAAAAGGACACCTATGCCAATACTCACTCCAAGGATGATGGACCATGCCTACACCTTGTCCTGTCTCGGTGGGGAGCTGCTGATTGCCAAGCAGACCTCCAAGGAATACGTCGCCAAGTCACGGTTTTTCTTCTGCGCGGTTTCACGGTTTGGTACTGGAGGATCGCAGCACTATAGGCGCCACAGGCGTTGTTTGTTGCAGAGAAAGCAGGAGGAAACCCAATGGAGATATCAACAGCACAGATTTCTTTGGCCTTGCTTGTCTCCAAAGAGGAAACCGAAAAGATGCACTGTTTGTGTTTTCCAAACCCTCTATTTAAGACCCCGATTGCCTCCTAACGGCGGAATTCTTGCCTGAGGATTACCCAGAAACGGGGCCCTTTGTTTTCCCTTTAACTTACCAGGCCTGACTCACACGGATTTCAGGTGGCCGCGGGATTGAACTTTTGTTTTCTGAAGTTTGCTCGTTCCTTCGAACGGGCACCCATTTGGGTTCCCGACTCATCGAATCAGATTCACTCTCCAGAGTGGCTAGGGGGCCCCCTTTGCCAAGCCTCATCCTGCAGATGGGCAACCCCCTGCAGGAGTAGATTTCACTTTGCTGGGCGTCTTAAAGTAGCAATTGGACTCGTTTGCGTCCAAACCTACGAGCAACATGTCAACTTGCGAATGCGAAGTCCAGTGACCCCTCACCGAGAATCAGCCCGGAAATCGAAAGGGTTTCTTTCCCATATAGGCACTGAGCAACTTGGAAGTGCTGTCGCGCTTGTTCTATGTTCATACATGCCTTTGACACGAGGCCGGGAACCCAAGGTTCCTCTTGGAGCACGAAGGGGTGGACCCCGCACACAGCTTTTCAGGCGCCTCCACAGGAAAGGACGAAAGGAGGAGAAACCACCAGAAGCCACGTAGGTCCTTAGAGCATCCCTTGGTTTTGAAATTATTGTGTTTGCGGATAGGTCAGAGAACGGTGAAGTGAGCATTCACTGTCGCTCAAGTGGGACACCTGCTCCGAGGCCTTGGATTCATGTATGGCGAACAACCAGTCATTCACGCGTGCTTGCTTCAGTATGCTTGGGGTTACCACGGCTTCACGGCTTCAACTATCTACAGCTGTGTGAAAGTGGTTGAAAGTTTCGTTGAGCATCCCCTTTGTCAATCCGGTTGCTCAGTGCAACCCATCAACTCTTTTTGTTTGGTGGGTTGCCCGTTTGACCAGTGTCCTGGCATGATTCCAATTCGTCTTCTTCCTTGCTTTCTGCTCAAGCCAACCAAACTTGGGGCCACGCGCGATCGCAACTCGCGACTCCCGCCCATTCGCCATGTCCTGGAGGTTGGCCCACCCCGGAGACAAGACTCAGCTGGAGGCGCCAGCGATGCCGCAGGAGTGGCGCCCCACAGTGAAGAGCCTCGCCTTCGACAACGGGCCTGCGGTCTACTTTGGCAGCCGGATGAACGGCCGGAATCTCACCTCGCCGTACAATTGGCCCACCACCAATGCCACGCCCGTGCACGAGCGCAAGGGCCCCGAGTGGCAGCCGGGCGGCGCCCTCTACAACTACAGCCGCGGCATCGACCCACGCTAAGCTACGCTCTCTGCGGAGCGGAGGCCTTTGCGCCCGTCCGCGCGTATCTTGAAGAGGTGGAAAGAGAGAAAAAGACCGCTCGGGCTGCTTTTCTATCCGGGGGCAAGGTTTTTGGTTTCACCAGTGGCTTTGCATCGTTTCCCTCCTGACCTGCAGCACCCTGTCCCATGCCATGCTCACTTGCAGTGATCTCCGTGATTCCCTTTGAATATGACCCTGGCCCCCAAAAGACTCGCTTTTCTTTTTCCGCACATTGTTTCCAATGAGCAACTTTTGCGGGTGTTTTCCTGTCGGTTTCCGCGATTTTAGATCAACTGTTGTTGCTGGTGCTCAGTAGGGACTGTGGGGCTGAACCCAGGCTTTGGTCCCCTCAAAGGGAACCACCAGCAAGGGATGGTTCTTCTTGGGGTCATTCCAATTCTCATTCCCTGCCTCAGGTGCCCAAAGCGAATCGAGCTTTTGACCTTTCGGTTTTCGGTTTTTGGTCCATTTGTAGTAAAGGTCCCATATTTCCAGGTCAGCAATTTGGGTGTTGATTTGGCCGTGGGTCCAAAATGGGTAACCCCACCATGGAACCCTAAATGGAACGGACTCAACCCTGCGGTCCAATATTTCAGGTATTGGCTAATTTTGAACCCCCTACCCACACTTTAGGGAAAACACGACATTTGCGGGTTTTTTTCTAGGGGACAAGCCCAGAAGGGTGTCTAGGTCCGCCAGTACTGCCCTTCTCTCCCCTTTTTTGGTTGGGAGGGTGCCCCTACTACAATGAACAAAGCAGAAAAAAGGTTGGTACCCCCCTTTACCCTTTTTTGGGGCAGGATACTACCATAGACTACAGAAAAAATCGCGTACCCCTATTCGAAGCTCTCAAATCTGGAGGACCTAGTGGAACCTTTCCAGGGGTTCCGATGAACGGGTTGCAGCGCAGCGGACGCGTGTCGTTCGGTGTCCTTGCCAGGACTTGGCCCTTAGCACCTTGAAGTTCGTGCGGAACCGCCTGGCGGAGGCGGTGGAGATCGGTGGAGTGTGGGGCTGGGGGAGCGTGTGGCTTCCGCTTGCTGAAGACAAGTTGTTGATGTTCCTTTTTTTGGTGGACAAATTGCATGTTACAGCTGTTTAGTGGTAAAATGGAAGGAATCTATCATATACTTGTTGGTTTGTTTTTTGTCCAGGAGGCTTAAGCCAATGAAAGTTTACGCAGGATCGTTGGAGCTTCCCAGCTGCTTTTGCCGCGGGGCTGTGTGATCGCACGCCCCCTTGGAAACGACCGGACCCCTCCCCCCTCCCCTCTCCCTGGTTGCCGAGCAACTCTTCCAGGTGGATTCCCTTAAGCAAGTGGAGGCAGGCCATGTGATTTGCCACTTTTGGCTGCAGCATTTCATGATTTCCAGGTGCTAAAGAACACTGATTGTCGGCTCCCCCAAGGCGTTGGTTTCCTGGCCCTCTAGCTCACACCTACAAAAGAATAGTGGCATTTTTGCCTGCATCTATGTTTTTCTCCATGAGCGGACGTTGATCAAGTGTAAAGAAAACTGTTTGAAAATATATGTTTATGCACAGGGTTCCTGGCATGAGCAACAGTCCATATTCACCACCATCTACAGCTATAAAGCGATGCCAACAGGCACACCTTCCTAGCTACCACGAGGAAATCAGGGGTGCTCACCAGAATGCTAGCGTTGCTAGGGGTTTTGCTCCAACGTCACGAGGAGGAAGCTTCTGTTGAGTTGCTGTCAGGGTGGAGCCACGGAGGCAAACAGAGATTTGCGCGTCTCTCGATGTTTTCACCCACAGGTGACTACTCATGTCTCAGCTATGTTTGGCAGCCGGCCAGGTCCTTCTCGCGGACAATAGGAAATGTGTCATAATCATAGGGTCCCTTAAACAAGGACACCTAGGTTACCTAAGCTCCATGAATTACGTGAAAGGAACGGCGGGGCAACGTGTTTGTGTTTGCTTCTTCCAAAAAAAGGCTGGAAATAGGGCCAAGCATTTTCTTCAAGGTCTTGACACTATTCTCCTTTGGTGGGGCCAGGATGTGTCGTTTTTGAAGCGCCCATGTTGCACCCAGTCTCAGGCGTTGAGCGCTTGAAATGAAGAGCCTTTGGTTTCAGGTGCAGACCACGATGCTGGCCTTGGACAAGATCATGCTTCCGGTGCTGGCGAAGGGCAAGATGAAGAATTCCGAGCCGAGACCGATTTCAGCCTAAGCCATCCGTGTAAAAACGGGCGTTTTCCGATCCAAACTAGTGATGTTGGTGCCTTCAGTGCCGCAAGAGGACTCCTGGGCATCCTCTTCTCGCTTACAACTTGAGCAGAGTTTACTCGCGCAGGCAGACACTTTTGCCTGCTGACAAACTCCCTGAGTAAATCAAGTTGGACCCTCTACTTGCGCATTTTGTTCGGGGAACTCCGCAACATTGGCAGGTTTATTGATTGCCTTGAGAAGCCAAAGCCTTGAAGGGGTGTGCCATCGAGAAAGACACCACCAAAATCCAATTTGCAAGCGGTTGTTTGTTTCGTGAGGTGCTTCTTGGCTTGATTGCCGCACAATGTCATAAACTTCACACGCGAGGGAACCACCCGAACTTGGGTAGCTGTTGGAAGCCAGCAAAGGGCTCAGAAGCCGTGGCAATCTTGGGTGGTTCGTCTCTTTTTTTGAGGGGACCAGTTGTTGTGTTTCGTGGCTTGTTTCTGTTTGTACAAAAAGGACAAGCATCCAACAGGAAAACCGAAGCCATTTATGATTATCCCGAAAACGACAGCCCAGCCGAGGAGAATTACGTTTGGAACAATGTGACTTTCACGAACTGGTCGAAGAACTACGAGTACGCCAAGACCCACTGTGCCCCTGGCATCCTGACACACGCCAACGAAGCGCGGTCCACCATTTGCTCGCTGGAGACTGAGATCCAGGACGCACCAGCATTTGGGTTGTGCCTTTTTTATTGGGGGACTCGCCCAAAACTGTGATTGCCCTTTTGGGATCCCTTTAAATAAAAGCAACAAAGGGGTCCCCTAAAAACAAGACAGACCCCTTCGGTTGTTTGTCGCAAAGTGCTTCTTTGTCTCCGCAACTGCCGGGTTTACGAAGGCAAGGGCGTCACCTTACCCGGTTTGGTGGTTTGGTTTGGTGGTTTGCATGTTAATGGCCTACCTTGCCGATTTGGCTTCCTTTGAACCACCGGGCTCCAAACCAGCAACCAAGCGTATACCTGAGGTTTGTAGGGCCCTAGGTCTCCCTTACGAAGACCTCATGATGTCGTTCTCTGGATTTCGGCGGATCAGGACCTGGACATCGCACAGGTGGAGAAGCCACTTGGACATGAAACCTGGGCTACTGCTCCATACTGATGGCTGCGAAGTCACTTAAGGCAAAGTGAAACCATGGGAATAAACCGAGAACGTTAGTTGGTATTCATGCTGGGGAATCGCATCGAGCTCTGAGCAGTGGTGCGTTTTGTGGATTTCGCAACGATCCACCATAGGTTTCCCTTTTTGCAGGTAAACCCCTGGTTGGTGGCTTGGGTTGGTGGTTTGGGGATTTGAACCTTTGCTTCTTTCAGAGGCTAAGATGGGATACCACCTGACCTAAACAACCAATCCAAATCACCAACTAGAGGGAAGCGAGTTTTGTTTGGTGTTTCCCAGCCGGTTGTTTGGGCAGCTTCCCGGAAGGTAGATGATGGTGTTTGAGTTCGGTCGGAAGTCTTGGGGCTCCAAACGCGAGTGATCTGGAGGTGCGGAGGTCTCAGGGATGCACCTTCACCAGATGTGCGGATGGACAGGAGGCATCTGTGTAAATTACACGGTGTGCCTGTTCTGGGGCTTGTGTGCGTTGGGAAGAATATTTTTGTCATGTGGGGGTTGGCCGTGTTTACGCCGTCGAGCATGGCTTTATGTGCAACTCGCTAGGTGGATTTGACTTGACAAAACCAAGCCTTAGGCATTAGGACAGCCCACCATGACTGGCGAGGGTTCATATGTATGGTGCATTCGCTGAGCTTATCATATTTGCATTTAGGGTTCGATGTGAATATGCGTCCAGAGATGTAGTGGCCTTCTTCTTTTTCCCACTTGATTGAGGGCCAACCCTGAGGGATAGCCTGTTTAAAGCTGGCCGCTTCAAGCACCCTGCGGCATGTTTCAGGTTAGGTGCCTTTGTCGTGCACCCCTGAACGTATACCCCTGTACCCCAATGCCCTGTTTGGTAATATGCCAGCTATGCAAGGCTATGTGTAGGTCCAGGGTGGAAGTAGTTTGCAGATGTTGCCCTGGGGAAGAGGTCTGAGGGCTGCAGCAGTTAGGAAGATCGGGGACGTGGGGAAGTCCCTCATCTCGCTGTGCAAGAACTCCTGCAAGCTGTTCAATGAGCATGACGGCATCCCCGCGGCCCGCCTTTGTGAGCCAACTGACGCGCCGGGCCTTTCACGACCTTTGCATGAAGGCGTCTCTTCTTTTTGAGGTCCCGTTCGGGTCATTTCAGAAATATGCAAGATGGACCAAGCTCGGGAAATCGGGTTTTTGAAATTCATGTGGTTGAACCGCAGAACCCAACATCGCAGTGTGCAAACCCAGGCTACCCGAACGCTCAAATGCCCTGAGGCTTTCGCTTTAGGGAAGCTCATTACGAGAGACCAAGTACAGTTGGCTTGGCAGCTGGATCCCATGTTCTTGTTCCAACTGGGGTGTGTGTCAAAGAAGGCGAAGCCCCCCCCCCGATGTGGTTCCCTTTTAACACCCAGCTGAACAGTGTATTGTTTTGTACCATCCCATGCTGTTGACCCACGTTCTTGCCCTTGATTTGTGACCTCGTGACTCCAGACTGGCCTTGCCTGTGGATCTATGAGCGTAGCTGAGAGGTAGCAGGAGAGAGAACGCTGGACAAGGCTTTCTGCCGCATGAATGGGCTTCACGGCCAATGGGAAATAGGCAGAAGTCGTGCTCACAGGTATTGGCATCAAATGTCTAGAAGCCTTCCCATAGCTTTTCCTAGGTTTCGCCTTGCGTGCTCTTCACCAGTATGCCATTAGCTGTTGGTGGTCAGGCTCATGGTGTTCTTTAAACGCCCCGCTTCCCACTTCACCCATCTTCATGTTGCTCAATCCCCACCCGCTTAAACATGGATTTGGCGAGGGGAGCATCATCGGATTTCCAGTGTCATTCCATGTTCCCTTTTTCTCTGAGAAGAAGAGGACATCGGATTCGGCAACAGCCCCCCCTCAGGTTGGGAACGTGCTTTATCCCCCATCCCCTTACCCACAGAAAGGCGTTCAGAACCCTAAGAAGCCTTCAAACTCTTCCCTTGGAGTGGGGCAGCCTCCGTGGTTTCCGCACTCGGCTTGGCGTTCGCCACTCGGCGCTCTTGGGCCGGGACGTGAGGATGTCCAAGAGCTCGAAGTGCCCCAGCTCTTGCCCGACGTGCCGCAAAGTCTCAAGGCTTTGGAGACCAAGATCGAGACTCAGCCTCTTCAGCGTTTCTTTTTTTTTTGGGGGGGGTTGTTTTGTGTAGAGTTGGGTGTTGTTTGTTTTGTTTGGGGGGCGTTGGGGTTGTTTTGTGTAGAGTTGGGTGTTGCTTGTTTTGTTTGGGGGGCGTTGGGGTTGTTTTGTGTAGAGTTGGGTGTTGTTTGTTTTGTTTGGGGAGTGTTGGGGTTTTGTGTAGAGTTGGGTGTTGTTTGTTTTGTTTGGGGGGCGTTGGGGTTGTTTTGTGTAGAGTTGGGTGTTGTTTGTTTTGTTTGGGGGGCGTTGGGGTTGTTTTGTGTAGAGTTGGGTGTTGTTTGTTTTGTTTGGGGGGCGTTGGGGTTGTTTGTGTAGAGTTGGGTGCTGTTTGTTTTGTTTGGGGGGCGTTGGGGTTGTTTTGTGTAGAGTTGGGGCAACACATGCTTGGGCACGGCCCCTTGTTTCGCTATGGAAACGAAAAAGATGCTTTTTGAACAAGAGATGCTTGAGCATGTGTAGAGAGGTTGGTCCATCCCTGCCTGTCTTCCTGTCTTTTCATTTTCTGTTACATACCAGACATGGAGGCGCAAAAGGAACGACCTCGTTGTTTTTTGCGTTTTCCCCTCTTTGTTCTGAAAATGTTCGCTTCGCACAACTTCCCCTGCTTTTTCCTTGCCTTTTTGCCCAGCCTTTCCCAATGCGAAGCAACGTGTTTGAACGCCGAGATCCAGTGGGCACTGAGGACAGCGAGACCAGGTGCATTGAGTCAGGCGCCTTGGATGCAGGGGGAACTACTTGCAGGTCCTCTGCAGGGAATGAGGGAATGACCCCCTATACACCTTCCCTGATGGTCTCCTTTGTGGACCCTGGGTTCATTCCCAACACCCTGGCTCGTTCCTACGCACCAGCAAGGGTCATAAGACGCCTGGCTGAACCCCCTTGCCTGTTTGATACTCCATTGAAACCAGGGTTACGGGACGCGCTGGCTCGAAGACCATCAAAGTGGAAGGCGAACCTGGGTTCAAGTTCTTTACGAGATCTCATCTTCGCGGTTCTTGGCATGTTTTTTGGTTGTTTGGTTCTGTTCATTTTTACTGGGGGTCCGCAAAAAACAAAGTTTTTTGCTACCATACCAAGAGTAGAGATGTTATGACCGAACAGCTCCACGGACTGGCATCACAGGGTTGACCGCTGGGTGGGGAACGGATCTTGCATGCCCGTTGAGCCGAGTGGGTCGGCAATCGTGGTCGTTTATCTCATTCCCAGCTCAGCGAAGGCAACTTCCCTTTTTGTTTGATGGCTTCCCTGAGCAGAGACAAGCCCAATATCGGTCCGATGCCTGCTACCCGGGTCGCTGAACTGGGCATGCACTCATGAACCTGAAGCCCCGAGACCTGTTTGGTCCGGGCAGAAGCCGGACCTTCGTAGAACCATTTCGGAGAATGTGTGTTCAGTCAAGGGCCACATGAGCAAACAACGGTATGGGGCCAAGGAAATGCCTCATGCCCTTTTATGCTGCCTAGACAGCCAAGTTGCTGCTTTTTTGAGTCACGGTTGCTGGTTTTTGAGGTAAAGTGCGTGGAGAAAAACAGCAACCGGCGATCCAGCTGGTTGATTTTCTGAAGCTCGCAAGTGAAACAAGGGCCCCCGGAGGGTTTAAGATCGCAGCAGCCTTTTTACGTCATGGCTTCAGCTTGATCCACTCATTCTTTCTTGCCCCCTTGCAATTGCATGTGCAGCGTCCAATGCCCGGTGGTTCAGTGGCACCCTCGAACTCCCCAAACCGGGTTCCAACTCTTCCATGCGCGCCGCTCGTCGCAACGGCTTGGGCTTGGTTTCTTCAACCCAGTTGCCACTTGATTTCCCAAGGCCTAAGATCCGAGGTGAGGGTTTAAGGCACGCCTTCGCGCCAAATGTATGTGGCTCAAAATTCGAGAGCTCGGATTGCGCAGGTTTAGTTCTTGGCTCCATGTACCAAGTGGCCATTTTGGTAAGGATGCAAAAGCTTGGGGAGGGGAAATGGCTCATAGACGCCCCCAATCCAAAAAAATCGAGGACCCCAATTGAAGGGCCGGCTGCCTCCCCATAAGCATAAGATGTGGTTGCAACAGGAATACCTATGGAGAAAATTGGGGGGCCCCACTCCCCACGTTTTCACATCTTCCTGCGAGGGTCGATTCCCAAGCGCATGTTTGAAGCATTGCTTCATCTATGAGCTCGATTCGATTTTGCAGTGCCGGAGCCCGCCCGCGGGGCTGAGGTATCAAGGTATCAACGTCCTTCGGGTCGGCTGCGAACACACATGCCTTCTCGAACTTAACAGCCCCGAATTCAGGACATGTGTTGGGGTTGTGGCAATGAAGCAGCCTTGCCGTTGTTTTTTTTTGCCAGCCCCTCAGGAATCAAACCTATACACTTTTAGTTAGTGTTGACTTGGCAGTCCGGGTCATGCAACTTTGGCTGGCACTTGTTCATCAGTGCATAATGCAATATGATAGTTGCATCCATTTTGTTGTGCACATACATGTTGGTTCCTACTGAGGCTACGGTTATAAGTCTCCGTTCAGTGTTACCTGACGTACCTGATCGCCCGTTTAAGTAGCTGATCTTTGGGACAGCCGTGTCCATCTTTGCCTCAGGCAGTTCTTTGAGCAGCGTGGGCTACCTCTCCTCGGGCAGAAGCTGGACCGCCATGTTCGCCCCAGCCGTGGCCAAGACGGAGTTCGCCAAGTTCATCATGAAGGCTATTGTTCACCCACCCGGGTGAACCCATACCACACTCCGCGTTGCTTCAGGGGTTCCATCAGAACCTTTAGCCTCCCACCCTTTTCAGCATGGAACCTGACGTGCGGGACCCGGTCCCTTTAAACGGGAAGTGGTCCAAGCCAGGACGCGAACGTCAGGTTCCATGTTCATCGGCGGGAGGCGAATGGAATCCAGGATTCATCTGCCCTATTTTCATGGCGAGTTCACTTTGGTATGATTGGAATTATTTCAGTTTTTGCTAACCTCGGGGTCTCCCCTAATGTTGGCTACGGCCTGCGAGGCCCGGTTCCCCGCCAAAATCTTTCGGCTCAACGGAAGAGAAATCAAGAAGGCTTTCTTTTTCGGAGGAGCGGAGCCGAGCAGCACAGCCTTTCCTTCCATTTGGTTAAGAATATGCGTGATTTTCCCCTGCTGGTTTCAAATGGAATCTATCACTACTGGAAATATGTTAGTTTTTCCAGGGGACTTAAGCAAATGGAGGTTTCAGGAAGAGCATTTGGCAGCCAAGGGGGTCTCCTCAAGGAATCCGCTGGTGGATAGATCTGATTTGCTCAGATCCCTTTCTCACCGTACTTGCTGCATGTTCGAATGGGAACAAATTCGGGTTGTCTTAAAACTAGGGGACCTTAAAAATGCATGCTACTCATTTGGCTTTCATCAAACCAGACCAGACACCCATTTCAGCTTGTTAGGCCCAGGCTACGATTTCCACAAGTCCCTCGTCGTCCCAAAATGGCTGATGTCCACACCCACCAGTAAAGCACCCCTCCCCACCAAACAACGCCCAGCCATTTTTGGGGCTTCACCCCCAAAAACATGCCGTGGCACAGCCACGCGTGTTTTTTTCCAACCCCCGAGCCCCTGGCGCTAGGTCACCTTGGAGCGGCCTGGGGAGTACGAGGACGACGAGAACGAGGTGCAGGTCGTGGAGTTCTGGAAGCGCATGGGCTTCGAAGACGTGGCCGAGGCGCCGAGGGGTCCGAGGCCCCGTCCGCTTGGCGGAAGGAGCCACGGCCGGTTTTGGTCAGTGGCGTATTCCCCCGCCCGGGTTTCAAACCCCGAAAGGGGAAGGAGCCCCAAGATTTGTGGTCGGTGGTCGTATGTTTCCCCTCCCCTGGCAGCTGATGGGGCTTAATTGTTACAAAGCAACAAAAGGTTCCACCAGGGTGGAACTTTCGTTCCATACATCCCCTCGCAACCAAAACTGTGTCCGGTCTCACGCCCCAACGCCGAGCTCGGGCTCTGGCAGTTGCATCGTTTTTCAGCTGAGAGAAGGAGATGTTTGCCTCCGGGGTGGTTCGAGCGGTGCTGGAATCCGTGCAACAGGAAAGGCTGCTTGTCCCTGTTGCAGATGGGGGCTTATTTTTGCATAGTAATTAGGTGCGATACTGTTGCTTCAAACAAGGGAATTCCAGCTCTGGCAGATGTTGGCGGCCCATGTCTGCGACCTGCAAACGCCCCTCAGCACAGCCCTAGCTTGTTGATGGACGAAATCTGCTTCGCAGTTGATAGGTGCTTTGCCCCATCTATGGGCGTTTCATCCTTACCAGGTGGTGCCTGCGTGGATTTCGCCCATCCACTAGCGTTGTGGTTGCTCCTGGTATTTCGTGTGTGTGTGTGTGCTGCTCGCTGTGTGGGCAATCACGTGGGTGGAACATTTGCACATGATACAGGTGGACAATGCAACAGCTTGCAGTTTCCCTGTGAGAACTTAGGCGAGCCTTGCTCGAACCCATCCCTGGGGTCCTTGGCGATTTTGGGTTTTGTTCGCAGACCCCCCAGTTTCCTTGACTAGGTCCCCCAGTGTGCCCTTCTTAACCCCTTTTTTGGTTGGGAGGGTTCCCCTACTAAAAAAGACTCCTGAAAAAAATCGGGTACCCTTGTTCTAACCTCTCAAATCTGGAGGACGTAGTTTTGTTTTCCCTTCAAAGCCACTAAGCTCGTGTTTGGGTCTTTTTTAAGGGTATCCTTCCTGAGGCGGTGGCACTTTGATTTCTGACCTAGTTGAGGTGCACGTAGGGCTTCGGGGGGCCATTGGCAGGTGGTGCAACTGCGCAGTGGGGGCGAGCCAGTGCTGGGCGTCAGCTGTATGGGTCTGGAGGCGGACGTGGCACGTAGCACGTGGGGTGGTCGGAAGGCTCAAGGAACCCCCACGGCGCCGGTTTTGGAAGGTTCCACGATTTTCGCGGCCCTGACTGCAGCTGGGATCTCTGTTGGCACGAACTTAGCATTTCGCAACCGAGGCCAACCTTTTTTCGGCACTTTTCTAAGAGAACTCTGGGAAGAATGCTTTACAAGTTCCCTACAAAGGGCATCCCCATGTTTTCTGGTGGGAGGGTGCGCTCTGGACAATGCTGCAGCTTTTCTTGGGCATCCCCATCTCAGCTTGGCGAATTGCTTGAGTTATGCTCATTTAGTTGCATACCCGGAGTCCGTCACAACGACCCGCACCAACTCAGATTCTAGGCTGAGTGTGTTGCACAAATTGCTTGTGCGTGAGAGGGCTTTACATGCCCCCTTTTCTTGCATCAGGCACCCGTTTTCCAGGGCCATCCCCCCCAAACAATAACGAACTGACAAGGCGAAACTGGCCTTAGTTCGCCGTATTTACCCCCAAGGCTTTTTAAGCCCCCCGGGGTTGGCTTGTACCGTTCATGCTAGGATCACTTGCACCGCCCAAGTTCCAAAAACGTGTGGTTGGCGAAACCCCAACACCCCCTCCCCCGCCCAAAGCACAGGTTGCTTTGGGACGGTGCTCACCCAAAGCTTTTGCCGGGCGCCATGGATCTTTTTCTCGCGGGCGGGGTCCTTGACGGCTGGCTCGCTTCGGAGGCCTTGTGCGGCTTGAAGCATTATGCCCAGGCCTGGTCTCCGTGGGCTTCCCACCTGGGTGGGCCTTTGTGTACCCATCCCTCTTGTTTTCAGCTTCTCTTGGGGCTGGGCCTTCAGCCAACCAACAAAAGGCACCCCTGTCTGGGCTTGAGGATTTGTGAGGGATACGCGACTGGAAAGTATTCTTAGCAATATGACTGAGCTTAACAAGATGCTTACAGAAAGAGAGGCCGTTCTGGTGCGAGGACGATTCTGAGGTTTTTGTTTGCAAGCTAAGTCACGCCCAGAGCTGGAGGATTGCCTCCACACTCTTCCAATTTGTGTTCCGTAGTTGCTTTCGTATTCTGTGTGTGTGGGGGAAATTATGTGGAAAAAGGATCCTTCAAAAGAATCAAAAGGTTGCAGCCAGAGTGGGCGTGCCATCTCCCAGTCACCTCAACGCCTTTGCACCTCACAACTCCTACCAAACAAGCTCAAGGTTCACTCAATATTACGGTCATGGCAAGCTCGCGGGGCACAATTCCGAGCATGATGAAGGCAACATGCGGGCCAATGATAGGACATGGTCTAGAGAAGCAGCCTTAGCCTGTCTTCTTCTGGGTTCTCAAATAAGAGCTGCTCTGCTCAAAAAAGGGGGCCGTTTCTACTTCGAGACATATGGGCTCATACCTACGAAACTCTGAAGTGATAATTACCAACAATCAATGGTTTCCCATAGTTTCAAAGTGGTGCAGCATTTCGTCCATCCACAGTACAGACCCTCCCCCTGGTTGAGATGGACCAGGGACCCCCCCCTTTACCGCAGTTTACCCTGGTGTTGTGGTTCCGTGGGGTGGGTTTGCCCTCCCATCTAACATAGGTTTGTGCAAGAAGGCCAAGCCTTTCCAAGAGGAAAGTAGTCTTTTCAGAGCAGAGCTCTGTGCACTTCCATGTTGGCTGGGAGGGTACCCGGCAAACGGGGGGACTGCCCTCCCGTCAGGTGGTCCGCCAGCTGCCGGTCTCCGATCCCAAGGCCTGAAGCGATCCGGTGCCCTTCGTCGAATCGGAACGGAAAGGCCCCGGATGGGTGGCTCGTCTTTTTGCTTGGGGGTATCCTTTTTGGTTGGTGTCCCTTTTGATTTCCCTTCAAAGCCACCAAGCTCCTGTTTGGGTCTTTTTTCAGGGTACCTTTGATTTCCCCATAAAAACCACCTAAGAGGGTGTGTCGTTTTCTGGGGGAACCCCGTTTTGGCTGGGTCTTACGGCAAATCAAACATGAAAACCACAGTTTTTTGTGGGGTTCCCCCGGAAAAAAAAAGAAGGACAAAATGACACCTTCAGCCCCCAACCGGTTCCCCTCCAAAGAGCCCCCCCCACCCCCAAGTCGCCGTGGTCGCCGGCCAGGCGCAGCGCGCCACGCTCTCTGGGGAGCTGAAGCTCTCCAAGGACCGGGATTTCTTCGTTCGGCGCCTGGATTTTTGGGCGGCTTTTGCAAGAGCTTCCTCAGTTCAGGTCTTTTTGCGGATTGCTCCGACATTTGTATTTTTTAACGAAGAGCACCGGTTGGTTGCCGGATGAACTGAAAAGATCCAGTGGCTTCAAGGTGAGCTTCCTCTGACCGGCCGCAAACCGCAGGAGCGCAGCGGCGCGCTGAAGAAGCTGCTCGCAGACCTCGAGGAGGAGCCAAAAGGGAGCGCCGGGTTTAGGCCAGGAGGTGCCTGACACGGTGCCTTGGGGTGGGGGGTGGGGATGGGATTGGGGTTGACTAGGTCCCCCAGCTAGGTGCCCGTTTACCAACCCTTTTGATTGGGGAGGGTTCCCCTACTAAAGCAGACTGAATAAAAAAAGTTGGTACCCTTAGTCTAACCTCTCTACTGGAGGACCAAGTTGAGTTGGGGAGAGGTGGGGTCTGGGTGGCCGTTGAACTGATGCAGGGCTTGAGTTTTAAGAGTTCGAACCACCTCAAGGTGGTTGGTGGGCGTGAATCCCCACCGAATCCTGATGTCCACCATTAGGATCTTGCCCAGTTGGGGTGCCCAGACACCCGGATAGTGACTGGGGGAGAAAGGATCCTTACCCCTTGGTTAGTTCCAGTGATAGACACCAGTTGTCCCTTTTGTGACTAAGCTGGAAACATTTGGCCTGGACTGTGGGCTCCATGGAGCGAACACGGACTTCAAGGCAGGGGTTGTCTTTCGGCAAAACACCTTGCAACAAGAGCAACGGGCAAAGCAGCAAAGGGCAATGGGCAGTAGTATTGGTAGCCTACTGTTGGTTCCTGGTCGGGCTTCCCAGGTTTCCTCAAGCCCCACCCCTAGCGGAGATTCGCTTGCGGTTTGGCAAGACGGCTGGTACTTGTTTCAGCTTTTGCCCAATTGTGTGGGTGTTGCCGTGAAACGAATGCGCCCTTGTTGCTATTGTAAACCATGATGCTAAACATATTTGGTTGCAAAGCCAATTGGCAAGCATTCTCCTCAAATGGGATACCTTGCTGTTTCTCAGCAGTGACTGGCCCCCATGCAGATGGCATTCTCGAGCTTAGTATCAACTCCCGATGTCTTTCCTTTCCAAACAGACGGCCCTGTGCACTTCCATGACATTGTTTGGCTTTGCTGGGGGGTTGTTTATTTGGGGTTTGCTTTTTTGTTGTTCCACGTTTCCTCTTCGGCGATTTGGCCAGTGGTTTTGTCTAGGGAAATTTGGCTGGTTTGGTTCATCCGCTTCCTGCGGAAAACCCAAATCGCGAGGACTTGGGCCAGCGCATCCCTCCGGGACATTCGCAGATTCTGCTGCGAGACCTGGCCGGGAGCCATGGAGCGACCGATCCGAACGGATCGAAGTAGAACCCATACGAGGGGGGCCTCGGAGCCCGTTTGTAAGACTAGGTCCCCCCAGTAGTGCCCTTTTACCGTTTCTTTTTTGGGGGGAGGGTTCCCCTACTAAAATAGACTACAGAAAAAAATGGTACCCTTTGTCTAAGCGCTTTACTGGAGGACCTAGAAGAACCCACAGTCGCTGAAGTCAGTGTAGCTACAGTAGCTGGTAGAGTTCATCCAAGGGGTCGTTGTCTCCAAAAAGGAACTCCCAATTAATGATGCGCAAAATCCACTTCGTACTAGATGCGATGCATGAAGCCTTCTGAACACCTGATTAATCCGCTTGTCCACAGCCTTGTAAAGAAAAGGGGGTCAAGAGATAAAACCATGTGTGTGTGTATCCGGATCCCGATCTGCGTGAAGCCCCCAGCCTTAAATGTCACACTTGTGCATTTGTTCTCCCTTGGGGCAGGCGCGCGAAATGCAGCTGAGGATCCCTCACCTGTTTGGTATGAACATAAGAAGCCGAGCAGACCACCAAAGGACCGAAGGATATTCCGGCATGACCAGGTTTGGACAGCCGCTTGGAGGGTTCAGGACCATGGGCATCTCTTTTCAGGCCCTTGGCTGAAGCGAAACCAAAAGGAGACCAACCTAAACTAGTTTAGGGGGTCCCCCCATTTTCAGACATACCCACGTGGTCCCTTTTCCTATCAGGCCGTTTTGTTGCCACCATGTTTCCTTTCAGCTAGACATGTTGTGTTGGTATGCCTTTGGTTTCCCTTGACAACCAATCAAGTTTGGATCCCTCCAAAGCAATAAGCCCTTTTGGTACCTGATTTTTTGGTAGCCCAAAAATGTGGCATCCCTTGAAAGCAGTGGAAATTGTAAACTATGTGTTTCCCGACTGTCTTCGTTTGCATTTTAGAGTTTGCCTCTAAGGTTACATACGATGGTTGCCTGCAACATGTTTTGGGGTTTGCAAGGGAAGCCAAAAGGGAGACCACTATGATACGGCGCCAGGGCAAATGGATTGGCTGGGGAACAGCGTCAGAAAAAGATATTGAACCTCAGCGTCCGCCCGGGCCGGACCTTGCGAGTAGAGTTTTGTTGACTAAGGCCCTCGAGCTCGACATGGGAGAAAAAAACCAGGTGCTGCAGGCGTGGTATGCCTTAGCCTTAAGAGGCCCCTGCCTGCAAAGCTGGTGAATTGCACGCAAAACCGCCTTTTTGCTTTTGAAAGCATGTGGGAACGTGTCTACATGAATTGTTGCAACTTGCAATTGCTGCTGCTCATTCAAGCCAGGGTAGCTCCAACTATCTTTGCATCTTCCTTTTCATGCATGCTTAGAACTAGAATTTAAATAGAAAATGGTGTGGAAAGACAAGCCGGTCGTTTCGTCTAATTTGTTTGCCCTTAGAAGGAATGGAGCACAAGCTTTAGATTGCGAGGCTTTCAGTTTGGATAATAGTTGAATTATATTTTTTCAATTGGATGCTGAATGGGGTTCCTTTCCAAGAAGCAGTTTAGATAGACTTTAAATTGAATTTAAGTAGAATCTAATAAGGAAAGACGAGCTGATTATGTTTTGAACCGATGCAACACGCAAGTTCCCGTCCAAATTGGTTTCGAGTTTAAATTGCAAGGCTTTCAGTTTAAATGCGAAATTAATTCGAGACTTGAATTTGAATAATTATGTCAAAGCGGAGTTACTTTCCAAGAATGGCTTCCGCTAGAGTTTAAGTAGGTCTCTTATGTTGAACGACATTTTGATAGCACCCCTTGTATTTTCGAATCGGATGTCGGTTCCAAGGATCTAGGGCTCTAATTTGAATATAATGACAAATGGGATGGAAGACGACAGCTTGGTTGTTCCTTCTAAATCAGATTTTAATTGGAATTCCTCTCCAAGTAAGATTTTGAGCAGAAATCAAATGGAAACTACATAAACAGTTGTCGAAGCTGGTCGTGTCACAAGGTCCTCAAGACCGCAACCCCCCTCCTCCTAAAAAAAAGACGAGCGGCGAAGAGGAAAACAAAAAATCCGGGGGGGGGGGGGGGGGGGAGAGGAACAAAACAAGAAAACAATCAAGGCCTGAGGGCACTGTTTGAGACATGCCCGATACCTTTTGTCTGGGAGATTGTTTTTGTTGTTTTGTTGTCTCCTCGAAGTGTGACACTTCTCTGAACAGAAACACACCCTCTCACGGCACGAGTTTTTGCTAGCCTTAGAAACAGACATGGCATGGTCAACTTACTACTGCAGGTCCAACAACAGCCAGGGGCCCGCACTCCCATCAGGGCTATGGGGTGCTCTATAAACCGAATGACGTCATGATTGGAGAGCCATGTGTGGAGTTCCTTGACCACAACCAACATGGTGCACCAGAGATTTGAAGGCGACTTTGCTTTGGCCGGGACCTGTGCACTTCCATGCTGGTTTGTGGGAGTGTGCCTGTTCTGAAAGGGCACTGGGCTGGACGGAAAGCATGCCACATTTGGTGGGGTTTCCTTTTGCCCGGCCTAGCTGCCTCATGATCGCCAGGCCGTGTCCATGGGATTCCCTTCCAAGAAGGGCGGAATTGTGACAATGGTGCCTCGGCGAGGGGAACCCCCCATTTGCTTGGTTGCTGTCCCTTTGGACCGTTCTACTCTTTGGTCCCCATGCGCAACCCAGCTTAAACTTGCCCACCCCTCAAGCCAAACCGTGACCATTTGGGGCGGCGGGTCAGGCCAGACCATCACCATAGTTGGATGTTCCTTTGCATGGGTTTTGCTTGATGTATGTGCATTTACGCATTTGTAGATGTGATTGCATGTGCAATTGTGTTTTTGGGCAGGGTCAAACACGCAAGGTTTAGTCAAATGGCTAGATCAAGCCACGTGCCCAAGGTATCTTGAATACCCCATATCTTCTATCCCATAGTTTCGGGGCACGTCTCTGTTTGGCGGCCGATGGCCACTCCGAATGATGGTGTTCTCCGCAAACCCGAAAACCCCAATGGGATGTACAGTTTCCTTGCCACTATAAATGAATATATATATATATATACAAAGACGTCGAGATATAAATGTATAAAAGTATATATATATATATGTATATATATATATATTTGTATATACCCGAATGTCCCTAGAGCGCGCCATCCCGAGGTTCGTCTGCAAATCACCCTAGAGGTCACCGGGAAATGCTGTGTGAACAGCCGGCTGCACTGGGACGCTGACCTGGCGGTCTTGGTGCTGCCCTCCTTGAAGGAGGTGTGGGTTCGCAAAAACGGCAAAACGTTGCACGGAGTGGGCGGTTTTGGCTATGGTATGGTTCCCTATTTGAAGAAATCTGGTGTTTTTTTTTTGGGGGAGCTTTCCCTTCAAAACCACCCAGAAGGAGGAAAAGAGTTGGTCGGGAGACCCCAGTTCAGCTGCCTGCCGGTTGGTGGTGGGGTGTTTGCCTCTTGGTTTCCCACTTTGAAAGGGGGAAACTTCAAAGTCACAGACCAGCCGCCACTGAAAAAAACGTTTTCCCACCCGACAGGGTTTGGGATTATTTGTTACTAAGTGGCAGCTGATCTGGCCTATTATAAGTTGTATGATTGAAACCTGCTCATCCCGTATTCCTGGACACGGACATGTTTTTGGGCGACTGTCTTGGATGCCAGGGGCGTCTACTTGCCCGAGTAACAGCATAGTCAGAGATGTGGCAACTCCGGTTTGGTATGACAGAATATTTGTAGGTTTATTCACACATATAAGTATGTAGTGTATATATATATATATACATGTAAATATATATATATATAGATGCGTGTATGTGCGTATGTATAGTTTCATGTACTTGCCGAGTGTATTATATCTATCTATCTATATATATATGTATATGTATATGTATATTCATTGACAAGTGCCACCTTGTATCGCCGCTGATGACATATCAGGCATCTCCAAAACAGGCCGTCCGATTTCCATTCCGGGGGTGTTTTGCCATGTGCCGCGAGGTCGTGGCCCGCGTCTTCGAGATGTCCCGAGGCGTGCCTGGGGCGAAGATGCAAACGGCCCAGACCCAGGCGGAGCTGACTGGCGAGCTCTTCCAACTGATCCCCAGCTGGACAAGTTGTCTGCCTATAGCGAGCTCTCACCGATTCGGGAGTATAACGAGCGAAGGCCATGATAAAGGTCCTTTAATTGGGGATCTTAAGATTATGGTTTAGTTTCCACCTGTTGATTTTCAAGGGAATCGATTTCATTGCGGAAAATAAATATTTGTTGCAAACGACTTAAGCAAATGGATGTTTGTGTCGGTTGGAAAGCCATTGCTTGGCTGGTGTGGAAGCAGGGGTGACCGGATGTTTCCTGTTTTAGGGAATTGTTCAACAAAAACGAGAAGGAAGCCCTCTTTTTTGCCTGATTCCAAGCAGGGAGACGAAAGTGAAGGCATCTTCGTTGGGCCAGCTTAAACATTTACGTTGGGGATAGCCGTTTGCTTGGCAAGTTTAGTGGCTTTCATGGTTCGGGTTAGTCTGGGCACCCATCAATGAAGGGTCCGATGGGGTTAAGAAACTCGGGCAGCAAGGTGAACCTTCTCTGTAGGCCATTTGAATCATCGCTTGAGTTGCCAGTTTAAGCTGAATCCCTTTTGGCTGGGCTTATTAGCAATATTTTTGCAGGAGCCCAGACACCAAGAAAAGAGGGTGTGGTTCATTGAAGGGCCAAAGCCGAGGATTTCATCCGGGACTGAGATCTTCCAAAGACGGTTCAGCCCAGAGCGGTATCCGGAAGTGCAGCAATGGCTACGCAAGGGCTACTCCGTCACTGCTGTCGAGGCTAAGCCTTTGAACAGTGACAGCTGCACAATTTGCTGACTGGTTGTTTTTTGTTTTTGCAAGCCCGGACGAATCAAAGGGCTTAGGGGCCTGGGAAGGGGTTCTTCCCATGAAAAGCCCGACAGATGAGGACATTCGGGCAAGTTCTGTGTCCTTGTCGGTTCCGAGGCAGGCTGAAGCTATGCCAACTTTTTGCCTCAAACCATTGTCGACGAACCGGCACATCTGGCATTGAAAAAGAATGCCGCGAGCTTGCCAATCTGAAGCATGGGCTGGGTGAAATAAATTCATCAAGTAGCTGTTCCACGCACGAAAGACGGACTACTTGACAAAGACAAAGCAGCAGCGTTGTTGTCGTTATCCTTCGGCTTTGCCAAGGGTTCAACAGGACGCCCATTCCATCCAGGATGAATCACAGGAACACTATACGGAAATTGGTGACCTCACCATGCCTTGCAGCCAGTTTAACAGTTCGCATATCACATCATGTCACATGGGGTTACAGAACAAGTTGTTGAACCTTCAGGCAGCACTGCGGAATGGAGCATCAACATGACAGCTGCGTACTTCTCAGTATATGTCAGCCGGATTAGAAAAGGGCATAGTACGCGTTTCGCAAAACGGCATTGCCTTCAGTGGCGCGAGCCAATATGGATTGGCCATGCGCAAACCACACGTGTGTTTTTCCGCTCGCGGCACGAATCCGGCGAGCGCGCTTCACGAGACCTGACTGTTGAAGAGGAGCGCAGCCTTGTGGATATGGAGAGGCAGCTGGCTGCAGAATCCGGAGATACGCGCCAGAAAAATTCGAAACTCTCTCAACCTTGCAAGGCAGGCGAGCTTGGCCTTGCTCTCACAATCCCCTGTGCAAGAGTTCTGTCAAGTTTCTCGCTGGTTTGAGTGGCTAGTCACTCCATCACTGCAAGACGGAGCAGCGCTGCGTGCATAGTCCTCACTTGTTTGTCCAATAGTGGCTTGAGGAATTCTTCATATTGGTATATATTAATTTGCTCACTGCCCCGACCCCCATGATCCATGCCTAGAGTGCTGGATCCACGCTCCCAACAATGTCTTTAGAAAACTAAAGGATTGAGATTTAGAGAATATAACAAAATCAATTTTAAAATTATAATTTAAAATATAAGTTTGTGTATTTCGAATTATAGATAGTTTATAGAAAACAATTCGATTTGTGAGTTTATTTTATTTTTAAAGAAAATAATTTATATAGGTATAATTTATTTATGGTTTATATAAAATTATAATTTACGAAAATTCCCGGATATTTCGGAAAGTTGGTCCGGACTGCCCCTGGAAGATGTACTGTAACCGCTTCATATTTCCTACGGACCGCTTACCCAAATCTGTCCGGGCTACCCCGGCCATAATCCGGAAGATGCAGTGGCTTAATTTTTTGTAGGGACCAATTTCCCGAAATATTCCAGATATTTCGGGAAAATCGCAGCCACCCACAATTTTCTCGAAATATTCCGAATACTTCGGGGACCGTTTTCCCGAAATATTCCAAATATTTCGGGAAATGCTGTCGTCGAAATATCCGGAATATTTCGGAAAAATGGTCTGGGGTGCGACTATCGAAATATCCGGGATATTTCGGAAAAATGGTCCGGGCTTTGAACGAAGCCGTTGTGTCTTCCAGATAAAGAGTCGGGGCATATATCTGCCTGTCCGTAGCAATTTAGGCTGAAATCTTGGCCCATCTTCCGAGAGTTTGGTGATGCGAGAAGCTGTGAGCCGCGGCCGATTGCTGCGACCAGTGGTGTTTTTCCCAATGCTTTGGGCGAAATCAGTTCGGCTTTGCTTGCTCCCAGGATGTTTCTGATCGATCGCGTTTTCGCTTGCGCTCGCAACAACTGCGTGTGTGGATGGATCTTTTGAGGCCAACAGCCCGCGGATCCGTTCTCACCTTGCTCAGGCGACCGCCTTTCACTGACTCTTTGGCGTGACCTTATCGCGACCAGCCCGGCCCTCAGTGCGTCTCGCGACCTGTGTTTGGAGAACGGCAGCATGCTTTTCGCATGCGACGAGTATACATTTTTTGATACATATGAGATGATAAAATATGTTGGTTGCCTGGACCTTGGCCCCTGAGAGCTCGGCCCTTTTTTGGCACCCGCCTCAACTTACCCCCAATTGCTGGTTTGGATTGGTGGTTTGGGGATTGAACCCCTGGATCATGTTGAAGTTGAATCCCCTAACCTCCAAAACACCGATCCAAGCCAGGGCCGGTAGCAACCCGGGGTGCCCAGTCCAAAGCGGCGGGGCAGCGCCGAGACAAGCGCGTGACAACCCACTGGCTTGCTCCACTGGGCGAGGGCGCCAGGGGACAAGCGGCCAGCGGCCGCGTGGAACTGGGGCACGCGCAGCTGAGAGCTCGCACGCGCATTCTTGCAGCCCGTCTGCATCACGGCTCTCGGGCTCGGAGTCGGACGCGTGCACGTGCGTAGGCGAAGCCTGTGGCGTGTCATCAGAATCCGGCGCGTTGCGCGCCGGAGGTGTGTCTCTTTTTGTCTCTGTCTTTCTGTCGGTGTCTGTCTCTGTCTCTCTTTGTCTGTTGGTCTCTTTGTCTCTGGTATCTGTTTCTTTGTCTGTCTGTCTGTCTATCTGTCTGTCTATCTGTCTGTCTGTGTCTGTGTGTCTGTGTCTGTCTGTCTGTGTTTGTCTTTGTTTGTCTGTGTCTGTCTGTTTGTGTCTGTGTGTCTGTGTCTGTGTGTCTGTGTGTCTGTGTCTGTGTGTCCGTGTGT
This sequence comes from Effrenium voratum, assembly GCA_963377175.1. Classification (NCBI taxonomy): domain Eukaryota; class Dinophyceae; order Suessiales; family Symbiodiniaceae; genus Effrenium; species Effrenium voratum. The sequence continues at coordinate 288,057 of CAUJNA010001913.1, read as the reverse complement.
TTGTGTCTGTGCGTTTGTTTGTGTGTCTGTGTTTGCGTCTGTGTCTGTGTTTGTCTTTGTTTTTGTTTGTGTTTTTGTCTCTTGTTTTTGCTTTTGTCTCTGTTTTGTTTTTGTTTGTGTCTTTGCCTTTGTCTTTGTATTTGTTTATTTGTTTATGTATTTGAAATTGATTTTGTATAGGCTCACTTTTATGAGTTTATGACATTTAGTTGATATTATATAGGTTAATGGTTATGAATTTATAAAGTGTAACGCCTATTTTTTATGTTGTTAAGAGAATTAGAATAATTTTGATGGAAATTGGAGGATATTATATTTAGGTGTGCGTAATATTTAAGAGTAAGGTTGAAAATATTATGTTATAGATTTTTATAGGTTGGATTGTCTTAAGAATAATTTAGTGATAGAGGTTATTGAAAAAATAGTATTGGGATATGAAATGCGATAATTTGTTGGTCGTTATTTTGGTTTGGGTTTTGAATGTGTTATATATATATATATATATTTGTTTTGGTTGAACAATTTACGGAATAATAAGAAATATTTTTTTAAAGGAATGGAATGGTTTGTTAAATTGGAATCTATATTTTCTTCTTCGAGGTTTTTTTTTGGTTTATTTAGGTTTAATAAAGAATGTTATAAAAGGATATTTAAAAAATATGGTGAAGTTGGTCGATTTCGATTTAATTTAAGAGATTCGAGTATATGATTTTTAAGTTGATCGAAATTAAATTGGTATGAATATATTTATGAAGGATATTTTATTATAAATTAGAAGCATAATTTATTTAGATTTTATTAATATTTTGATTGAAATATTATGCCCGTTTTGCGAGAATTGGGCGATATGAGGATTGGGTCTTTTGAAATTATTAATTTATATTTTTTTTTTTTTTTTTTTTTTTTTTCTTCCTTATTTAGGCGATTACCTTTTATTGATTATATGCTCTGATATCGGACATCTGAGATATATTGTTGCTTTGTGAATCGTAGTGTTTTAAGAACTATATTGAGGTGTTGTTGAGAAGTTCTTATTATATTCGTTTTTGGGTTTCTAGAATTGGGTCTTTAGTTCAATAAAATCCATTTTTTCGAAATTTCGGTTTACCTATTTCTGTCTCTGGGAGTATAATCATAGAAATCTATTTATAATTATTAAATTGGAATATGTCTATATTATTTGTTTTTTTCTGTTATTCTCTTGTCATGGATTTCATCTCGCACGTTGCTGGAAAGCAACGGGCCCCCACTGACATAATTTATCATTACAAATATAAAAATATGTTAATTTTGTAAATATAATACAAAATATAGAATATTTATTTAAAATTTAGAAATATATATATATATATTATTGATGATATGTTTTCTCGATTTATAATGGTTGATTGAAATATTGATTTAATATATATTCATAATTATATATAATATAGATAAATTGAGAAATGTGTATGTATAATTGAACATTTGGTATATATATATATATATTGATTTTTATTATATGGAATAATATATAATTTATATTATATTGAATCGATTTGAATTTTTGTAAATCAAAATATTTATTAAATAAGATTTAATTTATGAATTGATATTTGCTAAAAGAATATGTATTCGATATTAACATATATATATGTATCTTTCAATGATATGAGATCTTTATGTTATTTTGTTTCCGATTTAAATTGATATGGGGTACGAAATTTAGTGTTTTTTAGTGTATTGTGTATTTTTTGTTTTGTGACGTTTGTATTGTTTAGGATCCGAGAATAAAAATATAATAAATAATATTTATTGATATTTTGTTATTCTAAGGTGAATTGTTTTTGATGGAGTGAACTAGTGAAATTGAATAAATATGTTTATATATTTTTTTTTATTTCAGGAATAGATGGTTGGCTTAGGACACGTCCCATTGAAATTCAAGATATTTTTATAAGGCTATTTTGAATAGAATACTATGTTTTTAATTCTTATTAGAATTTGGATATTTTCGAATATCTTATTTTCTAATATATAGAATTTATTACCTATAATATTTTGAAGAATATTGCATTGTCTTTGGCTTTGTATATTGGCACAAATCCTTATTGGACTCTATAAATCTTTCACCTGTTGACCCTCGTATTAGACTTACCGGGAAATCCCTGAAATCCTTAAATCTTCTTGACATCGTTTACCACGATTGGCCCTTAATATAAAGGGTATTTCTCCTTTCCACTTATATATTTTGGGAATGATCCTTTATGGTTAGATCAATATGCTGACTATAAATATATTCAGGATAATTTTTGGAATCGATATATCGTTTAAAATATTGGTTGTAAGTCTCTGATCTGGGAAAATTCGGTGGATTGGATATTAGAACGAAATATATTTATTCGATTTCTTATTTATATGATGGATGAAATATATGGGATTATATGAATCCAATTTAATATCGAATTTCGATTGATTTAATTTATGTGTTTGTATACTTGTGTATTTGTGTGCTGCTGGATTTGTGTGTTTGTGTGCTTCTGGATTTGTGTGCTTGTATGTTTGTGTGCTTGTGTGCATGTGTGTTTGTGTGTTTGTGTGCTTGAATGTTTGTGGACTTATGTATTTGTGTGCTTGTGTGCTTGTGTGTTTGTGTGCTTGTGTATTTATGTGTTTGAGTGCTTGTGTGCTTGTGTGTTTGTGTGCTTGTGTGTTTGTGTGTTTGTATGTTTGTGTGTTTGTATATTTATGATGCAAAAAAAAATAGTTAATCTATAATTTGGAAATCGATATATTCGAATATATAAATAATCAATTAGAATTGGGAAAGAATATTTCGTATAATCTAATCATTTTAGGCACGAAAATTAGATCAATTCATTCCAATAATGGAACCTAAATCAAGAAGAAAATCAATATATCGAGAATCTTGATCCAAATATCATAAATTCCTCGTACCATAAATAATAATAATCCTGCAAAATAAATATTAAATAAAACAATTGTAAATGAAATAATTATATATTAGAAGGTATAGAAATATACATCGAGAGATATAAATAAATAATAAGGTTTTCAACGAGAATTCGTTCAATTATACCTCCAAAATTATATATATATATATGGCCAACTATCGTTTCCCGACATCTTTCAACCAATTTCTTTAATTACGAAATAATTCCTTTATTATTTATTATTAAAATTAATTAATATATTGATATTTTTTTCGGGAAAAAAACAGAATTTATATAAATCTATTGAGGATATAATATATATTAGTAGTTAAATTATTATATGTATATTATATTATATTTAATATATTATTTAAAATTATATTTCTTAAATTATATATTTATTTGTTTTATTTTGGTTATATTTATTTATTTTTATTTATATATAATTATATTAATTTAATATAAATATATAGAATTAAATTCTTTTATACTTCATAAATTATATTATATCAAATTATAAATTATAATAATTATATATATTTAAAACATATATATTATTTATATATATATATATCCAAATAATAATAATTAATATTAAACCCCTATATATATATTAATTTGGTTAAATAAATCTAAAATATAATTTATTCATTACCAATTAATAAAATATAATCAAATTCAATTTCAATATTTATAATTCAGAAAAAAATCATATATTTAAATATATATTATATATAGAATTTATTTAAATATCACCATTTAATTTTAAGTTTCAAAAAAAATAATAATAATATAATCATTAATATAATATTCATTTAATATATATATATATATTTTATCAATTATAAAAATATATAAATTATTAATTAATTATCCCAAATTAATAAACCAATAATTTCAATAAAAAACCATATAATTTATATATTAATATAAATATTATTTAAAATATTCGGACATTAATAAAATAAACAATCATATATTAATATATATCAAATAACAATATACATATATAAAAATAAATAAATACATATATAATCTAAATTATTAATATAAATAATGTGTAACAAATATTATGTAAATATTAATATCGATATAACTATATATTCATAAAATTAATAATTAAATCTTTGGAATAAATATCAAAACATTATTCGGAATATTATTCGGGATCATAATATAAACACATTTCTATAATTAACGACCGAGTATTTCGGAAAATACTATTAGAGATACTAATATATAATTATCGGCCTATTCTTCAATATCTGGGGTCTATGCTAATATATGTGTTTTTTTATTAATAAATAATATTATTTCATTTGCCAAATAGTATTATTCCTATTTCTCCCAAAAAATAATAAACAAACATAAAAAAAACAACAAGTAATAACATAAATACGATATACATTGGGCTTGCAAAGTGGGCTATACAAATTTGGAACCCGGTTAGTGGTCATCAAGGGTAACACCAACGTGAAATCTCATGTAATGGTCGCACTACGCTCGTCATCATCGAATCATGTCCCGCGGGAGTTTGGGGGTGTAAAAAAGCGCATGTTTAAGAATAGATTTTCCGATTGCCATAAAAATGACTGAATAGTAGGCAAATCAAACTATACTTGTGGCCACTCCGAATTACAACCATAGCCAACGCTTTGCCACCTGGTAATAAAGAGAACACATAAGCTTTTCAGCCTTTGATTCAGATAGGCTTGAGTACATGATTATTTTTTTTCTGGAAGTCTTACGAAATCTGCATTTTCGAAATCAGGCTCCATTTATCGGTTTGGGGAAGGAGAGGGGTCCATTTAAGCAACTGCGGGCAACACTATCTCAGATCAGGCAGCAAAGTTTGCAGTCACGGTCTCAGAGATGAGTATGCGTCAGAAAGTTGACGCACGCAGAAGTCATGATGTCTTTCCGGGATGGCGACAAGAAAGCTACTCCGAAGGCTGCCACCAGTATAGGCAGTTTCATGTCCTACCAGGTGCCGAACACGAGATGACACTGCAAAATTTGCGTCCGCCCAGCCATAGAATCCGTGACCACAACATCACAACACCACACATACTTTCGTATTCAATCTCTCTAATCCAAAACAGACAGGGGGGTTAAACGATCCTCATATACAAATGTCTAACAAGTTTGAAAAGCTAACCATTCAGTGAACCTAGTAGAACATATGAGCAAATTCGTTTTGGGATTGACCATGTTGAGGAGGGAGCCACCAACAAAATTCGACAAACAAGGCCGGGTTCGCGGGCGGCAGGCGAGCGCTATGCCTTCTTTCCTCCTGCCAGTACTCTTCTCACTGACTAGCACCAGGCCCATACCGTCTGCCTTGGAGTAGGAATCCTCCTACCTAGGCCTTCCTTGCAAGCACCTGGGAGCAGTTGCTATCTCCACCGCTCCGCTTGGGTGTCTCAAAGGATGCCAGAATTCGGCGCACATGCAAGCCGAAGCCCCAGCCCCTTCATGAGGGGGATGGGGATCGCCTATGCGAATTGCACATTTGTGGCGGGGGTGTGCCCCCAAAAAACATCCGCGGCCCAAGAGTCTCAGACTGGGGCCGCACGAATTCCATGGGTTGGGAGATCTACCCTACGAAGTCTTTCGACAAACGGGAAGTGGTCTGGAAATTGTAATTTGCCTAATGGCTACCAGGGTAAAGGTGCACCAAACATCAAGATGCGTGCAATGCGGCGATGCAACCTTCTCAGAAGTAGTTGCTTCTCCGCGTGCATGAATGCGGTGCCTGGCGGAAAGTAGTTGCTTCTAAGCAGGATCCTTTGAATCAACATAAATGTCATTCACTTAATGCTCTTTGGAAACCATAGCAGCTGCAACAGCCTTTCTTGAGATCAGCAAGGTGACAGCACTGGGCACTAGTTGCCAAGAGGGGCCTGGTTTTCATTTTTTTTGTAACAGAGACTAGCTTTAGTTGCAGCACAAAGTACACCTTGCTTCCCTGGACTACCAAAGCTCGCAGCATGCAACTGTTTTTGGATTTAAACAGGTGGGATGTGGAACCTGTGGGTCTGAAAGGAATTGGGTAGTTTTCCGGAGACCCCTAATACAGCTAGAGTTGGGGTCGGCACGGGAAATCACAGGCTTCAAGTTGGCTAAGTTTACTTCCGGCCTTGATTTTGTTTATTTTTGTTCAGGGCCTTTGACTATTAGGAATTGATTGCCGACATGCTGTCATACTCACCTTCTGGAAAGCCTTACCTTTACGCCAAACCATGCCTGCCGGAGGGTGTTGCGAGAACACCAAGCGAAATGTCTGAACACCTACGAGGAACGTCCTGTCTTCAGCTGCAGCTTTGCCATCCCTAAGGATTGCACCTACACCGTTTCTAACTTCGAACATTCTGCAAATCCGTACCATAAAAGCAACCAACCCTTCATCCCATGCCTTTTCGGAAGGCTTTACCAACATGCAGGGTTTCCCCCCCTCAAACATATGCCTGGTTCCCTCCCAACTTCTGTCCGACCCGGAGTGCACCCAGCCTGTGAATGGCGTCATTTCCTGGCGCCAGGTAAGCTTGGCCCTGGTGGCAATGGGAAGCCCGACAGTCACTTGGACACCCCTTCATCTAGGTCCTCCAGTAGAGAGGTTGGAATAAGGGTACCCGGGTACCCTTTTTTCTGTAGTCTATCTTAATAGGGGAACACTCCCCCAAAAAAGGGTAAAAGGGCACTTACTGGGGGGACCTAGTCAGAAGCAGCGGTGCCTCCATTACATAGGCACGAGAAAAGGCGGCCAGGAGAATAGAACAGCAACGGACTGCACTATGAACACATTCAGATCGCATGTAGCCTGGTATGTGGCAAGTAAGCCCGAATGGCTGCATACCGGCTGGCTCACCTGCACTTTTACGCATCGCGCAAGGTATGTGTCATTTTACCTGTGCGTGTGTAAGATTGTATCGGTTTGTGGGGCCTGCTACGTGCTCTTTGTTGTTCTGGTGCATGGCTACCCGTGAGAAGGCATTGAAGCTCTGTTGGGGTCCAGGAGTCCTGAACGTGTCCGAAAGTACCACACTCTCTTGGCGCACACGCTTTTAGCCGAGGAACTAGAGCGTAAGAACAACCACACAACAACCACAACAAACAAAACAAACAACCGAACAAGCAACCAACCAACCAAACAAACAAACACTCAAACACTCAAACACACAAACACACAAACACGCAAACACACAGACACACAGATGCACAGACGCACAGACGCACAGACGCACAGACGCACACACGCACACACGCACAAACGCACAAACGCACAAACGCACAAACGCACAAACGCACAAACCCACAAACCCACAAACCCACAAACCCACAAACCCACACACACACAAACACACAAACACACAAACACACAAACACACAAACACACAAACACACAAACACACAAACACACAAACACACACAAACACACAGACACACACACACACACACACCAAACACAAGCTTTGTGTTGCGGTTGCTGTAGACCAAAAGTAGTATTGCCCAACTATCGCCTAACTCCGCGCAACTTTGCCTTTTCTTTTGCGACCACTCGCCTTCCCGCGAGAAACGCGCCCGGCTTTGCCTGTTCTTCGGGGTCTTGGCGGTCTGTAGGTAGCCGTACTTCTTGGAGAACCTCTCCAGCTCCTGGCCAAATGATTTGGCCAAGCCCCAGGGTTTGGGGCTGAAAACATGTGCAGAAAGGTGACCCGAACGGGGCCGAACCAACCAACGGCCGCCGTGTCGCTTTGGAGCTTGCAAAATTCTGAGAGCTTCACCTGGTTGAAACGCTCTTGAAACACATCCTTTGGATTCGGAATCTCTTGGCGGGGTCTGGTGAAACCAGTTTGCGCCATGGCGAAGCCATGTCAAAAAACTGCCACAGGCGACATTTGCGGGTATGGGTTTTGGAGGCTGCGGGCTCAGTTATAGCGTGGTGCATAAGCATCTACACTAAATCTATATCTCCGAACCCCGACCAGAACATGTCCTTGCAACAGGCTCCACACAAAAGAACACGCTATTAATCTTTGGAATGCAAACCAAAGACGGGTATGCTGCTTGTTGTTTTGCTGTTTGCCCTACCCCTTGCAGACCAACATGGGACTGACAAGCGCTCACTTGTAGAGGGATCTCCTTTTAGTCTTTTGGGCCCATGTTATAGCAGGGGAGAAGTGAAGCCGAACGAATCCAAGGTGTGGAATTGTGCGACATAACACGCGCAGGCACTTCTTCGGGATACTTGATACCTTCAGGCCTTCCAGGCCCTTACGGAAGGTATAGTCATCAACAACCTACTTAGTATACCCAACCCAATAGCAGCTAGCACACATTTCGAGACTTCTTGGGAAATGGGTTCCTGGGTGGGACAATTCGGGATCCATGTGCTCTGGAAGGGTCCAACCTGCTTGTTGGCCACTAGAACAGCCATGCCAGGCCATGCCAAAAAGTATAAAATGCCATGCCGAACGTGAGCTCTCAAACTGGTCAAAGTCTGTACCGCCAAACTGTGCCATCAGTCACGCTTCACTCCCTTGCGTCTTCCTGTAGGCTTGAATGGACGTGCATCCATCGCAAGTGTACGCCTACTCTTTCGCCACTATTGGAGGCGTTGACAGGTAGTCTTGGTTGACGTTGGAAGGGGAGCAAAAATTTAAACTTTAGCAGTGCAGTGGGGATTTACCACTAAACCACAACAAGCAAAAATGCAAAATGTGTCCCAACGACAACCATTTAAACAGTTGCCCCCATTGCCAAGAATGTGGAACATGTCGGACCCAGGATGCAGTCGGGAAAGGGCCTCAACACAACCTGTGCCCATGCTCATGCTCCGGGGGCCTTTATTGGTGCCCCCCAGCAGGTTGGCTTTGCGAATTTCCGTTCCGCTACCCCACAAATCAATTGACAAGACTTAGACCCCCTGCAAAAAGTTGAACTGTTTGCTGGTTGAAATGAAGAACCAAGGAAACTTATTTCAAAGCAAAAGGTTATAACCAGATCAGCCTTGGGTCTGGCAATCTCAGAGGCTTTTTTGAGTCGGAAGGTCGAGATCACTCGCGCCGTGCCCCGCACGCCTCGCCCAGCACCTTGTTGTCCAAGAGGTGTCGCCACATCTTGTAGTGCACAGCGGCCCTGAGGCTCGAGTGGGGGGTTCCACGACCAATAAAAACCCCTGGCAGACCAAGGGTCTGTCCCAGGTCCATTTTCTTGCTGGTGCTCAGCACGGAATTGGGATCAGGGAATACGGTGCGCAACATATTGAAACCATGGTTGAATTTACACGGCTTCCTGTGTTCCCTTCTTGCAATATTGAGTTGGCATGCAGCGTCTCTCTCCTACAAACACGGCAAGTGGATTCATTTCCGGGATCAACATTCGCCGTTGCTAGAGCCAGCGCGCTCAAAGGCCGGTTGTGTTTTACCCAATTTTCCCATTGGTGCCGCCATGCCCACAGGTCCCTAAGGCACCTAGGCAGTTCAGCTCCTGTACAGGAGAGAGCCTTCTTTCTGGGCAGTCTGTGGGAAAGGTTCGGGCTGTTCAAATCCCCTCTGGGGAAAATGTTCAGGAGGAAGAATCGCTTTTGACCAGCTTGCCCCTACAGATGGGTCTAAATCCCTTTGTACCCCAAGGTGCGCCAATCAAACATCGCCCTCCGCCCGCCTCCCCCCCCCCCGCCCCGTCCAGCTTGCCACCACCGGCGTGCGGCAAGCTGGAAGATGGGGCGCCGGGCAGCAGCAAGGAAGCCACGGCCAAGACGAGGCAGGCCACCGCAGCCTACGGATTTCTTTCGCCAGGTCGCTATCAGATTTTCGGGATTCCCCTAGAGACAAGGCCATACTGGACACCATTCTCTCTCTCTCTCTCTCTCTCTCTGCCGTTGCGTCTAGAGGGTCTTGACTCAGCAAGGCAACGAAAAAGGTGCCCACCGATATTCAGGGGCACCCAAAACACTGGACACCATTGCTGGTTGGTATTTACAGTGGAATCATCATTCCAGGGTTTGCTAGGTCATCTAATTCCTTTTTGTTGGGTTCAGACCACAGTGTGGAGGGGAAACACATCATGTTTGTCCGGATGCTCGAGGCAAAACCTATGGGGTCTCACAAATCCACGTGGTTGGCTTCCTTTGGTTTCCAACCGACCCAAGAAAGGGCCCCCTCGAATGTGTGTTTGGAGGGCTCCAAGAAAAATCCCAGTGGCCAGAACCAAATGCCTTGGACAGGGGGCACGATACTTACCCGTTCAGCGCCAAAAGGCCCCGAAGGTGCTGCAATACCAAGTTTCGATATCCTGAAGAAACTGGTCAGTTGTAGTTTGGTTGCGCGTAGGCTTGTAGAACGCGGCAAAGACTATTTGGTGAGTAAACTGCCAATGCTGACGGTCAACGGTAGTCCCACAGTTATCATCATCTACAATCAAGTAGCCAGTTTAATTGGGCTAACCGCTATGATGCACAAATCCGTTACCTCCATTTGCTTAAGCCCCCTGCAAAAAACCAAAACCACAATCCAGTAGCGCTAGAGAGCACAAATGGAAGGCTTAAGTTACTATACCCTCCCACCCATGTCGCCAAAAGCAAATCCTCCCTTGGTTTCATGTGTTTGCTGCCCTTTCCACCTGCTACAGTTGGCCCTTGAAGTGTTGCACACCAAGTCTCTGCTGAAATGTTCACGGGTGTCCACTCGTTCCTTTCGCCCGCACGCTTTGGGATGCTGCTACTTTAGCGGCATTTGCCCAAGCCAACTCTTCCAATGCCAACGTTCCAGCGGCAAACCAACAGATCATTTGGAGCGGTCCCCACCTGGTTCTGAAAAGACTCACCCTCCACCCGTGGCAGTTTGCACCACTTCCTAATTCCGAGTGCTTGGTGTCTGCTTTTGGCTGGGGCCAGTTCAATGATTTCCGGCCGCGACCTTCATTGCATCAGCTCAAGATATCATATCCTACCTGAGACACTGGGAGGGGGCCACCAAGCGGCGGCTTTTTGACAGGAGCCGCGAGCCGCGAGTCGACTCCACCGAGTCATTCCTTGGCACCTTCGGGCGGAGCAATGCGAGCTGCCGGGAGGGCACCGTCGGCCCATCTGCAAAAAGAACACGCTTCTTGCGGGTCCAATTCGGAAGATCCCATCTTTCCCGAAAAGTCAAAGTCCTAAGATCTAGCCAAATAGCCAAAAGGTATAAAAATGGCTTGGTAGGGTCCTATGCTGAAAGGTCCACTCCGGAGCAACACGCATATCGCCCAGACCAAGCCAACCCTTGGGCCTCGATGGCTGCGGGTAGTGCCACGTTGCAGAGCTTGAAGTCGAAGTCTTCCTACTGGCGATGTGCTCCGCCCACCCCCGACACTATCATGGCTGACCACAGCGAATGGGCGAACTGCGAATGGGCACGCCTGGTCTCCTTGAAGGAGGTTTTTTTTTTCTCCGGAGTGAATGTTTTTGCCAGTTGCACTATTTTCTAAACATGTGTAGCGGGTCCAAACCTAAGAACTGTGTCGAGGGCATACGTAGCAAGTATTATCCCCCGGTGAGCAAGCCACCGAGTACGCAACCGGATGGGAGCCAGGGATGAAACCCTAGTTCCTTGAGTCCTCAGAAACATTCTCAGAACCATCCTCAGAATTGCTCAAGCAAGCATCAGCAAATCATGGGAATCAGCAGTTGCATGGATTGGGCGATTAAATCGGCACGATGCTCCGGAGACCCTAGCAAACAAGCAAACAAGCAACGCAGCTGCTTTGAAGGCGATTCTTGTTGCCGGGCTTGTGCCAGCTACAAGGCCTTCCGCAGACATGTGACTCAAATGCCTTGACTCACTCGCTCAAAAAACCTGGAAACACAAGGTTAACCTTTTGGGACCTTTGCTATACGTGGACCAAATGCGAAACCAAATCAGATCAGGTCGATTCGCCTTTGGACAAATAGGGTTGCCGAATCTGGTATCACCCTTTCAAGGCCGCCCCTGCAGCGGCCGAAACGGGTCCAACACGGGGATACCGAACGCGTCTGTCTTTTTGAGGGCACCCTTTCTTGGAGAGGCTTCGAAGGGAAGCCTAAACTTTACCCACCATTCAAGTTCCCAATCCCTCACCCCTCTGGAAGCCAACATTCTACCCACCATTCTTGGGTTCGCAATTTCTCTGGAAGCCAACATTTTACCCACCATTCTTGGGTTCCCAACGAGGGTGTCTTATGTAAGGGGGGGGGGGGGACCCTGGCAGTTACATTTCCAAGGGGCCCAGGGAGGGGTTTGGCAATACCACGCCGGAAAAGCAATGGAAACTCCATTGCTTGTGTCCGCTTGTATCGCGAGCAATCCTGATTCTTCAGCATCTCTAGGGAACTGAATTTTTGAGCGGTTGGAAGCCTCCTTTCCAAGATTTTTCTCGGGCTCCCAACAAACCTTGCAAGGTTGGGCTTTGCCAAGGGCCCGAATTTATGACTTCAAACTGCGTCTTAAAATAGGGCGACCAATTTTTGGGTGGATTGACCGACGCACCCTGCAGTCGCTTTCACCTTGTCCTGCAGATCCTGCTCCGCCATTTTATTTTTGCCACCCCCCTCTCTCGTAAAGATTCAATTGCGCAAAGGCTTTGCTACTCCCCGCTGCTCCGTGGCTGAGCATATGTGCCTGTTCACGTTTTCAGTTCATTCATTCAACCCAGGAAGTCCAAAGACTATGTAAAGAACGGTTTTTCTACAGTAGACCATTCTTTGCCGCGATCACGCGCGTCACGCAAATCACGCCCGGACTCAGATCCTGGCCAGGTCATCAGGAATGAGGGGGAATGTGTGTTGAACGACTACGCCTGTGCACGTGTCACAGAGAGATCTGCAGAAATTTAAGGTCCATGCGTTTTGCGCACGCGGATACAACAGGGGTAGACTGGCTGGCCCTGCTGGAGCAGATAACGCCCAGACAATATGTGTGGAAAGAAACATGAATTCGAAATGCTGCGGCAAAAACGACGACTCTACAATCTGCCGTTGCATTCTGACACCGAAAACACATATGTTAGCACGCACGCCCACGCACACTCACATTCACAAGCCTCTAGCAGACCGTGCGCTTGCCTCCCTTCATTTTACTCTCTTTGCAGGCTCCACCGCATGGATGCCCAAGCGAGATAGAACTCACACTAGTGGTGTCACGAGCCACGCCGCCCTGTCAAATGCTGATACATGCTATGTTGCACGCAATATCACAGCAAGTTGAACATAACAAACGCTCTGTCGCTACGCTGTTTAAAGCCCAGGCCTGCAGCCTAAAAGCGATTGCAATGACATCTTGCAACTCTGTGGAACTCATTGGCGCTGTCGTGTTTTGTGGGCAATTTCTTGCCTTGTTTCCCTTCTTGGCTAAGCTTCCATTCATTGCTTTACTGAGACACCGTAGCAACAGCCAAGCTAATTACAGGCCGTGGCATGCACCTATGTGGATCATTGCCGGCTGCGCCACGAGCGCTACTTGCAAAGCCCTACAAAGTTCAACGCCAAATCCGGCCATTTACTTGGCCGATGGTAGTGGGCAGGAGCAAATGACAAACACAACGGTAAGCGCAGAACCACTCTGTCAATGTTGTTGCTGATGTGGTTGCAGCAGCGTGCGACTTGCGGCAGTAGATCCTTGGCACGCATATCGTGGCAGCTTGTTTCTGAGTATATGTGTTTTGCGGATCGCAGACACTTGCCTCATGCGCGCTTGATCGTTGACTACCGGCCTAGGCTCTAAAAATGCCAACGCTTAGCAACCCTAAGCCAACATGTTCGGAACAATTTCGCAAAAACAGCACAGCATCCAGCGCACAGAATCGAGATTTCGGCGGGGGTGGCAAACCACGGTCTTACCACGGCAAAGTTTGGTCTTACCACGGGAAAGTTTGGTCTTACCACGCTTCCGTCACGGGTGCATCACGCCCCACGTTTTCCAAATGTCCCAGGCAAGTGCTCCATAGCAACTCAGTTGTCCGCGAATAATCGCCCTGCTGTGGGAAGACGTAGTAATGAGGGCAAGATTCTTGGCAGCGCCACATACGTTTGCTTTTCGATACACGGTCCTAATTTTGGTTTATGTCACAGTAACACAGGCGCTCATGGATGTTGTCAAGCGTGCGTGGTCCTGCAGTGCATAAGACTACAGTTGTCGCCGGTGTGCCTTTGACGTCGCGCGTGTCACAAGATACAAACGGGCAACCGCAACCGCAAAATACTGGTTGGAGCCATGGCGGATGGAAGCGCGACGGAGACACTTACATGTTGAAATGCTAGGAAGGATCGACACACAGTTCTACTGAGTGTAGCGGAATGGCACCTGAGCGGAAGGCGAACAGACATAACACATCGTAGTGGCTCGCACACATACTCCTACATATTGTTTATGCGCTTGATATGTAGTACGGCTTCCTACGCTCTGCAAGCTGTGAGCATGGGTTCAGCATAACTGGCCTGAACAATCGAGAAGCACAAAGCAGAACAGCTGACCTTATAGGAGCGCACGAAATGCGCTTCAGGAGTGCAGGTTGGTATGTAGCCCCTTTCTGGCTATGGGTGTTTTTTCCTGGCTTCTTTTGGCCGGGTTGCGATGCTGCTGTTTGGTTGCGCGCGTTTAGTTGTTTCTCGGGTACGAATGGAAAGTGCGTTGCCATAGCTCGTCTTCATGCTGTTGAAGCCTTCCCCTTCTATACCATTTGACCATGTGACATGCACAAGTTGCTTTCAGCCGTTCAGCCGTTTGTGTGTGCGCTTTCGGGAGGAGCTGACGGTGTTCTTTATGAAATCTGAAAGGAAGCGAGCCAACAAGCAGGGCAGCGCAAAACGCCAACGCATGTCGAGCAAGTGGACGAGATCTAGCGCCATCGGCGTGGCAACAACCAAACATATATACCTGTATTCAAATATGTTGCTGCGGAAACATTCAGCGGGGCCAACGTCCTAAAAATGACCAGTAATATTGCTGATACGGTTGGAAGAAATAGCGCAAGTCAAAGTTCGGCCTTCCAAGCCAAACTTCGGTCTTTGAACAAAGACTTAACTTTGTTTAGTCTAAGACTTCCTGGGTCAATTCTTTTGAACAGGAGTGAACTCAAATAAGAGATACGAACCGGAATAAGGTAAGAACTGCAATCCGGGTAAGAACCGGAATCGGGGTAAGAACCGGAATCCTTGGTAGGAACTGGAATGCGGGGTAGGAACCGGAGTCCGGGGGAGAAACCGTCTGGGGTAGGAACCGGAATCCGGGGTAGGAGCCGGAATCCGGGGTGAGGAACCGGAATCCGGGGTAGGAGCCGCAATCTGGGCAGGGACCGGAATCCGGGGAAGGAACTAGGAACCGGAGCCCGGGGTAGGAACCGGAATCCGTGGTAGGACGGCGCAATCCGGGGCGTAGGAACCAAACAAAATCCCGGTAAGTAGGCGTTGGGATAAGAGCCGAAATCCGCCGAAATCCAGGCAGGAACTAGTGTAGAAACCGCAATCCGGGGTAAGAACCAGCTAGGAACCTGAATCCGGGATCCGGGGATTCCATGGCAAGTAGGCGTAATCCGGGGTAGGAACCGGGTAGGAGCCGAAATCCGGGGTAGGCACCGGAATCCTGGATGGGAACCGGAATCCGGGATCCGGGATTCCAAGACAGGTAGGCACCGGAATCCGGGGTAACAGCCTGGAGCCGGTAGGAACCGGAGTCCGGGGTAGGAACCGGAATCCGGGGTAGGAGCCGGAATCCAGGGTAGGTCCGGAATCCAGGGTAGGAACCGGAATCCGGGGTAGGAGCCGGAATCCGGGGTAGGAACCGGAATCCGGGGTAGGAACCGGAATCCGGGGTAGGAACCGGAATCCCGGGGTAGGAACCGGAATCCGGATTAGGAACCGGAATCCGGGGTAGGAACCGGAATCCAGGGTAGGAACCGGAATCCAGGGTAGGAACCGGAATCCGGGGGTAGGAACCGGAATCCTGGGTGGGAACCGGAATCCGGGATCCGGGATTCCAAGACAGGTAGGCACAGCCGGAATCCAGGGTAGGCACCATCCGGGGTAGGAGCCGGAATCCGGGGGTAGGAACCGGAATCCGGGGTAGGAACCGGAATCCGGGGTAGGAACCGGAGTCCGGGGTAGGAACCGGAATCCGGGGTAGGAACCGGAATCCGGGGTAGGAACCGGAATCCGGGGTAGGAACCGGAATCCGGGGTAGGAACCGGAATCCGGGGTAGGAACCGGAATCCGGGGTAGGAACCGGAATCCGGGGTAGGAACCGGAATCCGGGGTAGGAACCGGAATCCGGGGTAGTCCGGGGTAGGAACCGGAATCCGGGGTAGGAACCGGAATCCGGGGTAGGAACCGGAATCCGGGGTAGGAACCGGAATCCGGGGTAGGATCCGGAATCCGGGAATCCGGGGGGAACCGGAATCCGGGTAGGAACCGGAATGCGGGGTACGAACCGGAATCCAGGGTAGGAACCGGAATGGAGTCCGGGGTAGGAACCGGAATCCGGGGTGCGAACCGGAATCCAGGGTAGGAACCGGAATGGCGTCCGGGGTAGGAACCGGAATCCGGGGTAGGAACCGGAATCCGGGGTAGGAACCGGAATCCGGGGTAGGAACCGGAATCCGGGGTAGGAACCGGAACCAATGAAAGAATTCAAAATCCAGCAAGGAGACCAGCGGGAACCAGAATCCGCAACAAATGCCGGAAAGAAAGCGCAATTCAAAAGGAGCCGGAGCCCAACAAAGGAACCGAAATCCAGCCAAGAAATCAGAACCCGGAAAAAGACACAGGGCTCCGGAGAAGAAACACAAACAAGGAACCGAAGCCGACCAAAACCGACCGAAACCCAGAATAGGAACCGGAATGTGGGTAGGACCCGAGATCCAGAAAAGACACTGGAATGCAGGAAGGGAACCGGAGTCCGGGACGCGCTGGCCAAGTAATTATACTTTCTTTTTTTGCGAAACGGGCCACAATCCTGGGAACCGGCCGGATGGGACTCCTGTCATGCGTCACGCTGGCCAAGCTACCATTGTGCTCAATGTGTGACTTTGCAGGCAATACCTGGAAAGCTCGGCGGTGCTGAATTTCTGCCGCTGATTGAAATTGCACTATTTTTCGCCGTTGCTGCAAAAAAACGCTTTTTGTCCCCACAAACGCCGTTGGATTCCCAGACTGAAAAAGCAGTTTCGCTCAAAAGGCGGAAATTCTACACACCTTGGGATTCCCAGGCATGTGAGAATCGAAAGTCACTTTTCCATGAAAACGGCCTTTCGCGCCAATCGGGGCAAACGGGCTAACATCACACCCGCATCATTTTCGCAACATTTCAGTACCTAGCACGTCAGGTACACTTCCGCAGCTCCGGCTCGAAAATCGCAACTTTGCAAGCTGTAGAAAGCTGTTGGGATGCAAAGGGTCATTTTTCACTTCGCATCACCTTTCGAGGGTCTCAAGGGCCATTTTGCCCTGCACCCTTTGAACACGGTTGTCACAAATATGGGGGAAACTTGGTCTTAGGAAGGGACTTGAAATTGATGAAGTAGTTGTGGGAGCCGGCCATTTGGATGTTTCGCAATCATTCCCTTGCGTGCCCCGCCCAAATTCTTTCCTAGTTAGGAAGACACGATTTTTGGGAGCCGTTTCTGGGAAGCCTTGCGTTGGGAGCCATTTTAAAAGCAAACCTTCAAGCGGGAGCGCATGGGAGCCGTTGTAAAGGAAAACCTTCACTTCGTGCTCTTGGAAAGCAAATCCAAGTTTGGATTGAATCGCTTGTGCCTAGTGGGATTAAGCACTTCCGGCAGCACCTCCGGCAGAAAGGAAGGTTAAGGACAGTCAAGGAAGCCGTCCATTCATGCCCGCAGTTTTTGTGGCAAATCCAGCTGAATCGCTTACGCCCACTAGGCTTAAGCAATTCAGCGAAAACACGGCTCTTGAAGCGTTTTTAAGATTCTGTCGGCGACCCGAAAAGCAAACAGCCAATTGCGGCTATACGTGTGACCGAGTGTGGCCTGTCGAAGGCAATATGTTTTCGGCTGTTTTCGGCTGAATTGCTTAAGCCTAGTGGGCGTAAGCGATTCAGGCTCGACTGCAGCGATTCTAAATAGGCTGGGCGCGGGTAGAATTGCTGCCAGACGGCCTGAATTGCTTAAGCCCACTGGGCGTAAGCGATTCAGCCGGATACAGCTTGAGCCTGAAATGCATAATACCGCTAGACGCAAGCGATTCAGCCCCAAAAAAGCACAGTTTTGACAAAGCCCGGCCTGGTTGGCCTGATCGGGCACACGCTGCCGCTGCTGCAGACAGCTGGGAGGCTTAATGCCAAAGGCGTAAGCGATTCAGCCCAAAAAGTTCAAGTGGATATGCACCTTCAAGGCATTTTTCCCCGCGCTTTTTCCCGGCCAAACCAAACGATGCTTTTTGTTACGAACAGAGGGGGGGCTGGCGAGCGCATGAAATGGCTGCTTTTTTTTGTCTGAAGCGCCAGGCATCAGCATTTTGGCCCAGAAGCGCCCTAGGTCCTGGCTAGCTTTGGCGACGCGAAGCCAGCATGGAGATGAACCCTGGGCAACTGGCAAACTACAGAAAATGACTTCTTGACTTGGCTCGCCACCCAGAGACAATCTTGTTCAAAGCGGGCTGCGGGCTGGAGGGCCGCGCCCGTCCCGAGAACGTCCCCGTCGGTCGGTCCATCGACGCAACAGACGTAAATTTCACCCATCTTGGAGGACCTGTTTCTCTACTCATGTGCAGCTCTCTATATGTATCACGAAAGTTCCTGCCAAACTTGCCTTGGCACTCGGGAGTTTGCAAATGGCAGGAGATGAACTGGTGCCAGGACTTCC
The DNA here is from genome assembly GCA_963377175.1 of Effrenium voratum. Taxonomy (NCBI): domain Eukaryota; class Dinophyceae; order Suessiales; family Symbiodiniaceae; genus Effrenium; species Effrenium voratum. The sequence continues at coordinate 269,293 of CAUJNA010001913.1, read as the reverse complement.
AGAAGATCAGGGTTCACCAAGAAAGGGAGGAAGAGGATGCGCCGCTGAGTCTAGGCTTCGTGACGGGGCATCGACGCAGTCTTCACTTTGCCTTCCGCTACTTCTTTGAGAAGAATTTGCCTGAGTGGTTGCGCTGCATGGGGAAGAGCCTGTGACTACCAACTGCGCGTCATGCTAGCCACACTAGGCATCCCCGGAAAGGTGGTGTGGTGGACATTCGCCAAGCCTGCGTGCCGCAACAAGGGCCTTAGCACAAGCTTCAGCTACATCACAGCGGCCCTCCTAATCGGATGAAGAAGCTGCCTCCCAAATCCTTGCCGGCAGGTTGCGCGGGGTTGCGACACGAGTGTCGGGTGTACTCGCGGTGATCCGAGGCAACAGGTCCAAGTAGGTCGCCCTGCGACGTTCCATCTGGGGTAGCTCAAACCGTTCCAAAAACCCTCAATGCAAAAGGGCCTGGTTTCTGCCGTCGTCAAGCACAGGAGTTCAAGGAGATGGTGAGAAGCTCTGTGAGCGCACCTTGACCGATTGAGTTAGTGGCCCCGCGTTGAACACGTTGAAGCTGATCTCCAAGTTCGAGGCAAGGGAGGGCCTGGGCAGGCTCCAGTTGGCTCCAGTCATCTGTCACCACTTGTCAGTCGCAGGCGGTCACGTGATTTTTTTCCAAAACACGGGGTCCGTGAAAAGTTCTTGTTGGAACGAGATGGCAGCTCCCTTCACTTGAGTGTATTTGAGCCAGGACTCATGCCTGCCGATCTCATTCTTCAACACCGCTCGGTACTTGCTGCCCTTCGCGCACCGAAGGTCAGCTGGAGAAAGCTTTTCGAACAGTGATGAGCAGCTGGCCTTTTTATTACCCGCCTCTAGGCATTGCACAGTCATAGGGTCGGGCATATGTGGGCATGTGCCGTCGGCATGCGCCGTCGGCTTTCCAGGCGTTGTCGGGCAGCCCCGTCGGTAGAACGGTCTTCCATTGACAGTCGCTGACAGTAGCCCCAACACGTCCCCAACAGCTTTCATGTCAAGGCGTCTCGAGTTAGCTCATCCGAAAGGGATCCTTGCTTCGGCTCTGGGAAAAGCCAAGCTCCGCCCCTCCAACAAAAAAGGCGCGCCGTTTGAACCCAGACATGTATATGCATGTAAATTTGTAAATGACATCTGCTGTGTCTGTCCAAGCAGACATTTCAGCCGTAGCAAGTCAGAACTGCCATCTCAGACAAGAAGAACGTCAGTTTTTCCTCAAGCCCAAAGCCGATTTTTTGTCACTAAGCTGTCCGGTTTCGTCCGGTCCGAACACGCAAAGGACGCTCGCAAAATTAGAGAGCGCTCACAGAACGTCTTACGTGTACACGTACAGATATCCAAAATTCTGCCACTGCTTTTTTGTGTTCCCGTTTGCGCCTTATATATCTGGGGGCCTGCGGGGCTGGAGATTTGGGCAGTTCTGGACAGCTCAGTCACTGTCAGCCACCATTGTTGGCTTCCATAGCAGCCTTTGTGCTTCCGTTTTGAGGTGTTCAACGATGTGGCCTTGGCAACTTTCCAAATCAATGTGTCCACCAGTTCCTGCCTGTTCTGCGCTGCTCCGTGCTAAGTGTAAGCTTGTAGGTTCTCATCGCTGGTCGAAGCTCGATGTCGTACAGGGTCTCGTTACTAGCAGCACGAAAATCTTGAATCTCCAACTGCTCGAGCAAGAACATCGGTCGTTGCAAGGCTTTGCCAAAACTCTTGTTTTTGTCGGCTGCATTCGCCCAGCAACTGAAGACTCTATGATAAATAACCAAAGAAATATGAGAAGGATTGGACGATGGTGAAGCTGGATTTCGCATCTCCTCTCTGGAGAGCAAACTTTCAGCTCGTTCACCCAGATGACCGGGAGCTATTATTGAGAGTGTTTGAAACATGGATGTGAAAGTCGAATGGTTCGGCCAACAGCAAGTTCTAACCGTAACCCTAAACCCACCATAATCGAGGAGAGAAAGCACGTAGTTCCAGTCTTGCTTTATGGAGCCAGAACATGGCCTCGAGGAGCTAAATTGCCGATAATCCGCTACACTTACCCAGTCCTTGATTGGGGCCAAATGTTGAACCCCCAATTAGCCCCAGTTGCTCAAGGTCCTCCAAACCACCAAAAACAATCCCAAAAATGTAACTAGTTACATTTGGGACCCCCCCCCCCTGATTACATTGCTATAAGGACTCCCTCGGTTCCCAATCTTTCTGGAAGCCAACATGTTCCTCACCACTCTTGGGAAAATATCCACATTCTTGGGTTCCCCAATCCATCTTTTGACACATTTCGGGTTAAACCATTCTTGGCTAAGCCTGATGAAGCCCTTCTTTTGACCCCTCTCCCCATGTTTTTCAGCCCCCCGCGGCCGAAGGGGCTGAAGCTGCACCGGGGCCCCAGCCCAGCGGCGCCACAGGAAGCGGCAGCCCAGCAAGGTCCTCCCGTCGAGCCCGGCGACAACTGCGCCGTTTGGGGGCAATCGCCAGGTTTCACACGGTTGGCGAACCAAAAGTTGGATCATCCCCTGGATCATTCCCTGGGGAGCACCAGCAAGAAGAGGCACAGCCAGCTTTTGGGTGGCTTCCCTTTAGCTTCCCTTTCTAAGCTAAATGGATCCGACCTAAAGGTGAACTGGTTGCTGGTTCCACTCAGGTGGTTCCAATCCCCGGCGCGCAAACTTGCTGCTGCTTCGGAGTGGCCCTGGGCCTTTTCATCCCTCATGCACCAGCCAGCTGTTGGGTGGTTTCCCTTTGGTTTCCCTTTGAAACCAAGCATGCAAGCAGGGGATGGGCTCGCTTCACTTCTGCCGAATTCCGACTGGAAGGAACTAGTTGATACTTTTGCTGGTGCTATGGGTTGGGAATGTGGGAATGATCCCACGCATTGGTCCCCTAATCAAAAGTTGGATGGTTTATAAGGGGCATTCCCTCATTCCCTGCGGACCACCAGCAAGAATAGATGGTTTCCCCTTTGGTTTCCCAATAAACCAAGCCGAGCATATAACATGGAACCTCACTTCCGATCGAGCACTCGATCGATGGGCCAAACAAGTTCAACGTTGCTTTTGCCTTGTTATTGGGTTTCCATCATTTTGCCTTTCAACCAGCAAAAGGAGCCTAGGTCTGGTCAAATTCTGGATGTTGGGTCTCCCGTTTTGACAGCAATTGGGGTAAAAGCGGCGATTTTCTGTTCGGAGGAAAGTCATGGGGACAGCCATCCCACTGGGGTATCACAAAGGTCCAGCCAATTTTCCATGGGACCTAGGACTACATAGTAACTAAGTAGTCACAAGGATGGGCATCTCACAGAGGTCGAACCACATAAAGAAAGTTGTCATTCAACTCTTATGATGGTGTTGCTTGGTTGTCTATCGTAGTGGTGACTGGCATCTCGCTAGTTGCTGGACTTTAAACTTGTCGGGAAAACTATCTTAGTGGCTGAAATTGGACTTTGACACTTGGGGCTGTCGACTTCACCCCCCGGTTGGTATTCAAATTGAAACCATAAGAAAACCCACAACTTCCAAGGGCCAAGGAAGCCAAAAGTGGAAAAGGTAAGCCAAGTCTGGACATGAGAAGGCCTTCTTAGTAACTTACTGGCATCTGACAAATTTGCGCAGGGCGGTGAATGGAATGAAGTAATCTGGTCGCGGATTCGGTCCTTAGCTCCCGTACCTCCGTGAGGATGCTCTGCAAGGTCGTCCGCAAGTCTAAGGCCTCGGGAAGGACCTAAACTTCAAGGATGCCCAATTTCGGTCATGAGCATTGGGGAGGACTCAACCCAAATGAGGAAATGGTGCCATACACTTTCACCCAACAAATCCAGAAGTTTCCCAGAAGGGAAATCAACCGCTGGGGTTAAGTCCACCCTGGGCCACACACTGGCATTGTGCCTAAACCAGCCAACCCCAGAATGGAGCCGGTATCCATTTGGCCCCCTGCGACACACGCACATACACACACACATACACGCATACCAAAAAACGGAGTACCAGCAAATCGTTAGCTCAAGCAAAGCAACAACAGAAATCCTGTAAACAAATGCATATCCAAGATGCAGCTGCTTTACAAGGATCCAGATCCTCTACATTAGCATGGTTTTCTTCACTGGCCCAACTGTAAAATCTCTGCCAGTAAAATGGCCTTCCCCCCAAAAAAGGTATGAAGTCCACGGACTTCGGGGAGCGAGAACCCAAAAAAGCCTCCGCGCACGTTTCCGGGCCCCAGGCTAAAAGCTGCTTGGCCGAGTTGGCCTGCAGGCTCGATTGTGGGTGCAGCTCCTAAAACCCATTGCCTTCGGAATCTACCCTTAGGGTCATAAGTAAAGATTCATATTTGGAATTGCTAAACCCCAAATGAAAGCATGAAACCCGGGCAGTAGAACACCTTTTCAGCTTACCAAGAAGGGCTTGGGCGCTACACATGTCGGTTCCCCTTTTCGAGGGAAGCCCATGGTTCATAGTGAAAAGCGCGCTCACTTTTGGCTTTGTTTTCAAATAAAGCTCCATCCTACTGGCCTGACACGAACTCATCGCGACACCGCCCAGGGTGTCACATGGCTTCAAGACAAGCGCAACCTCGCCTCATTGCCCAGGTGCAGCCCGGCCGTTTTCACCTGCGTTCACATTCTTCGTGCCCCTTCTGCAATGAACGGCGCTGGTACATGGTTTCTTCTACCAGCAAACCTATATTCGGCCTGAAAAACCTGGGCATGGTGAAGCCGTAAACACCCCCCATCTGTGACACCAAGGTGGGCTTCCCATCCGATCACCTTGAAGGGGTGCTCTTGAGAGTAAGCGTGCTCAAGGATGCCAATCCACGCGTATTTCCTGGCACCGCTTGTGTCCCCGCCTGCTCGGCCATGTCCAACACGTGGGCCTACGAGTTCTGAAAGCCCTTCTGAGGCGGGCTGGGGGACTACGCATTCAGCCAAAACCACTGGGATTGGACCCAAACCAAATGCCCCTGGTATTCCAGACATTGTTTAACACTACCAGAACCCTTTAGAAATCAATAGCCCAAAACCCAAAACCGGCTGCCCGTGGCTTCTCTACAAGTCCGCTTGGGAAACGATCCACTAAGATGGAATCTGAGAAAAGCCACCTCAAAGGCAGTTTGTATCTCAAAGGGAGCTTCTTCCTGCAAAACATATATATCTCAAGTTTGCCTCACTAAGCCTCTTTTTGGAGGAAACCAGGGGGTTCCGGGTTCTGTGAACTAAGGGAACCCTACAAAAACCCTACGACTTCTGTCCGAATCCACCTGGAGAAGTCTCGATTCGAGCCCGCCTTGAACTGCTCGAAGCTGCACTGCCGCTCCTCGCAGGGCGCCGGGGCCTTCTGGATGCCGCCGAAGGTTGCAAGTGAGAACCAAGCAAACACCATGGTCTAAATTGTATGGTTCTCTTTGCTTCCAACAACAAAGAGATGGATGCCGCCGAATTCAATGTTGCAAGTAAAAACCAACCAGGCACCATGGTTGAAATTGATCTGGGGCTGAGTTAAGATGTCTTGAGTTACCTTCCGGCTTAGAGACCAGTCCAAGCGCTGCATTCATCCACATCTCTCTCCTGTCTGTGTTTGATGGATTCATATTTTCATTCCAGCAAACACACAGGAAATAGAGAGATGACACACACTTCCTCCCTTCCCTATCCACTGTTGATGATTGATAGGCTTGGAAGTGGATAGGTGGGAAGGAATGAAGAGGTGTGAGATGGTGGAGGGGATGGATCTCTTCGTTCACACACATCCCCAATCCATCTATTGGTCACCTCATCACCCTCTCTATTTCCCGGGTTAACCGGTGAGAGAGGGTTAGGTGACATCATTTCATCCATGATTTCCTTTCCCTTTATCCCTCCCTTTCACCGTTTCCTTCCGGAGTCACCGGTGAGTGGATGGATGGTTTCTTTGTTGCATGCTTGTTAAGATTTGGGGCATCCAGCGGATGGACCAACAATAATTTGAGAGGGGGTCCCTCAACGGAGATCCCTCTAATAAAAGGGTTTGGAGGGTTTGTTGATTGAAGGACAACTTCCTGAGCTCGAGCAGAACATATCAACAAGTTGCAGGGGCGTAGCTGATCTGAGTTGACTGGCCCTTGTTGGGTCCTTGGCTAAAACGAAGACACTGGTTAACTTCGTGTTAAGGATGCGGCGGGCGACCTGGAACGGCGTACCAAAAGCCATCCATCCATGGTGATTCTCCGCACAGGAGTCCAGCCCTCTTTTTTTTCAACTAGAGAAGGGCTTGCTGCCGCAAGCGACGTGTCTGACGCTGTGGGATCCTTATTCGGGGAAAACGGGAGCAAAGGATACAAGCCACATGCAAAGGGCCCCTAACTCATTCAACCTGTGGGCTGTCTCATGTTGGCCGTGCTTGCTACATCCTCATCCGAGCTGGGGTCCCTTCCCCCTCATTACCTTCTGTCCCTTGTATGGACGTTCCAGGCACATGTTGAGGGAAGGGGGCCTTGCGTGAGGGTACAGCCCACGACTTTGGAGGTGGGGAAGCTGAATCTAAGCCGGGGTCTGTGACGATGTAGTTGCTGTCCATGACGTCACATCCTTAGCTCGAAGGAAACCCTTGGCGCGGTGGACCCGGCCAACAAAAGGGGCTTGACGCGTGCCACCAACAAAATGGGAGGATGGTTGCCAATAAGCGACATGCTTTTGAGAAGCCTCCAGCTGTAGACTTGCCAGTGAGTTGGGACCAGTGAAACCAAAATTGTTTCAACGACATCCTAGTGGTTTCCCGTGGCCCGCCTTGTGAAAACATGGGCACACTTCTTTCGCTTTAAAGGCCGCCAAGCATCTGAGCAGGAATGGTTCTGACAGGATCTGCTCCTTGAGGCGCGCATAGGCCAGGGCCTCGCCATCGCGCTCAGACCAGTTTCCACCAATTGCTGATCTGCCCTAGCACTGCTGCGAACCATCCAAAACCAACCCAAAATCCACCCCCCGCACGGACGCTTGAAGAACCATTTGGCAACTACCCTCCATACCCCTTTTGCATACCCCTTGGGTAAATGAACCGCAAAAGCCTGCTGATGTTCACACCCCTCTCCCCAAAAGGGGAATGTACCCCTTATAAAGTGAGATGAAGAAAAAGGGGAAGCCAAGGGGTATGAACAAGAGGTACTGTGTATGGACGAAATCCTGCACCACCTCAGCCAGCCTAGAATGATGATTCCCCTGTAAAAACCAACAAACTGCCAACAAACAATGGCTTCCGGTGGCAATGAGGGAAGCCAAGGGGGTGTAAACAAGAGGTACCCACCTCCACCCTTCGACCCCCTCCCCCCCACCCCGCTAATGTTGACCCAGGATTAATAAACCCGTCCCATTATTAGGGGGGTGTTCCCTCCAAAAGTGATGAATCCCCACTAAAATGGGACACCCCCCCATTACTCAACCAGGGGCTTATTAATCCGGGGTACATTACTTCCACCCCCCCCCCCACCCCTCCAGCTTCCCCCAACCTCCGAGGCTCCGCGCGTTGCGCACCCGCTGCGGCTCGTCTAGGGACGCCTCCGACGGCTGGGTGGCCGTGATCAGCACCCCGCCGCCCGAGGTGCCGTGCGCGAAGGAGTACCTGCCGCCAGCGAGTCGTTCGTTTGGCCGCCCTGAAAAATGGGCCGGGCGGTTGTTTTTTTGGTTTGAAAGGATGCCGAAGAAGGAAAGCCGCTCCATTTGTGGGTGTGTGTTTTTTTTTTTTTTTTTTTGGGGGGGGGGGCAGGGGGTAAACTCAACATGCCACGTGCGCACAAGCGGCAACGCAACAAGTATCTAGCTTGGTGTATGCATCGATTGGTTCAGAGATTGATAGTTCCTACATTACTCGTGCGCGTGGGAATGGAAGTGGAGAAACCAAACCGAACGTTGCATGAACTTTGCTTTGTAATCCAACAGGTATGTGCCTATTGCACTACCATTCCTTCCTGTAGGGATCAAGTATGTAAGGACCCCGACCCGGTCGCCCAGCAACCTGTCTGGAGGCCTGCTTACTATCAAGGGAGCCTGGGAAACAGCGAGCAGTTGCCCTCAATTTGTGGTCCCCTATTGGCTTCCTTTGTGAAACGTACCCTCCTGTCTTGACATGGAACCAAAGGATCCCTTGAATATTTTGTTGTGGGACCTTCAGTCAGGTTTGGCAACATGGATGGGAGGATAAGAATTGTGAGAAACTAAGCACCTTCCACAAACAATACCCATCCCCTGTGGCTTCTTTTTGTGAATCTTACCGACAAAACAAAAACTTGCTTGCGCAAAGGACCTGGAAAGTCAAGTTTGACCTTTTGGAGCCATGACCAAACTGGTTGCCAAAAAGGGGACACAAAAAGGTCAAAGGGTCACGCGCAACTGGGGACTTGGGTGAAACAGTGGGCTCCGACAACTGGGCTCGAGGATGCCACATTGTCCTGGGGTCCGCGCCTGGCCAAAGAAATGCTATAAAAGAAAAAATGTTGTGCCACTAAGCACCTTCCACGAAAGTTAGCCATCCTCTTGCTGCTTCTTCTTGTGAAACTTACGCCCCCCCCCCAAAAAAAAAGAGAGAGAAACAAAAACAAGAAAAGACTGGCATTTTAGCATCCGAAGAAACTCAACAAACCCAAATCCCGCTGTAGCGGAGGCACTGCCCGGCTCCCGCAATGGACCTCGGGCGCGTGGAGGCATGGGCGGCTTGCCGGGGACTGCGCTTGATTTTGGTATACCCCTAGGTTAACATGGACTCCCAAACCCCAGCACTTTGGAGGGACGGTTTTTTTGGGAGGTATAAGATGCACTTTGCCCTTTTGTTTGCTAGTGTTCTTCCCATGGTTTGCTTTGGCAGAAATGGCTGTCAACCCCCAAGATTCTCCTCGTGGCATTGATTCGCCCTCACCCAGGCTGAGTCAAGCACGTGGCATACCTGGGCAGGATGCGAAGGTGTCAAAGTCATGGGCTCCCTCTGCTTCCGTTTAGTGGCGCCGGATTCATCAACTTGGAGCTCTTCAAAACCGGAGGTTCCCTCTAAAATCGGTCTGACTATTTTTAGGGGTACCTCCTTGTTTGTGGCTTTAAAGGGAAACAAAATGATCACCATAATTGTGTGGGTCCCCAAATGGGACATTTGTATTCGCCTTTAACCGGCTAATGTTGGTTCACAACAAGTCGCAGTTGACAGGGGGTGGGTTTGGCACGGACGAACAGGGAAAGGGGATTGGGCTCTCACACGGACATGTGTCCACACGCGGAAAACATCCGTGGAGGCTGTTTGTTTTGACCCAAGGCCAAGATTGGGTTGGTGGGCATGAACCTAGGGACACGTCCATGGAAAAGGCCGATGGCGGCGGTGCTCTGAACGCGAGCATGAATGGCAACTTGTCTTACTTGTGCACACTGGGCACAAGTTTGAAAGAAAGCACCCTGCTGGTTCTTTCGCCCGCCAATTTGGGGTCACAGCCATGTGGGTGGTTGCCAAGCCTCCGTAAACTTGAGGAAACATTGAAGCAGGGTCTCAATCGAAGCTGCCAGTTTTGACACCTTCACCCCGGCACAGCTCGCATGGATTGGGGACCCACTATTTAGGCTACGCTTCCAAAGCGTGGACCTACCAAATGCGTGGATGCCTAAACGCATTGCAATATATTTCTCCTACTGAGCTGACAACTGCAAAGTGAGTGAATCTCTCTGTTGGTTTCCCTTCAAAGCACGCGAGAAATGAGGACATCAACCCGAGGTGCGTGTTGAGGCCATAGATCAGCGACTCTCCATCTGGGCCCACCTGACACTCGAGTCCAGCAGTCTTCCCGTGGTGCCAAGGCACAACTCGGCAGGGTGTTCGGTTTTTGGGCCAACGTTAGCTCAGGAGATGTTGACCGGGCGGCTGGTCTTGCGGGGTTGTTTTGCGGGATAAAGTTAACTCAGAATGTAAAAAGGTGCCAGGAAGTTTCGAGAGCTAGCAAGCCTTTCAGCAGTCCCGCGCACCGTGACAAATGGGCTAAGGGCTTAAGCATGGTAGTGAATCGGTGTTTTTTTCCGCACGTGTTGGCCAGCTCTGGTGGGCATGAGATGTATTATTGCGCTGCTATTGCTGCTGCTGCTGCTGCTGCTGCTGCTGCTGCTGCTGCCTCTGCCGAGGCAAGCTGCGATGGTGACCAAACATGCTGGGAATCTTTACACGGGCAGGCCAGCCGATCACAGCAACAATTATGGAAGACCAGGATGAAAAAACAACAGCTATTTTGCAGCAAGATGACGCAGCATCAGCACGAACTCCGCTTAGGGTCAGGGCTGCAGAAACAAATCCCCAGATTGGCGGACACGCCCAAAAGCTGCTGGTTTCACACCCACCGGAGCCGCGAACAAACATCTGCCTATGAGAGAGTAGAACCCCGTGCTAAACCACTTGCAAAGACCGTGAATATTACGTCAGAAGCCGTGACGAGAACAAAATGAAACTTTTGTCAACCCTGTCCGAAGCCCTGTGGCAAGATTCAGTTGATCGCCCTGGCCCATTTCAGTCAATGCTGCGGTCGCCTGAGGGAGGCCCGCCATTAACTGAAGGGGAACACTTTGTTGCCTACAGGAACCATTCCACACTGGCTGCCTTTCAGCGGGGGGCACGGAACCCCAAATTTGCTAAAGCAACCACTGGCAAGAGGCAAACCATGAGCCCAGTGCAGGACCCACTACAGCACAGGGCACGTGTTTGGATAAATGCGGAATTTGCGGGGACCTACCAGGAACAAAGCAAACAAGTGTCATTGACATCGCCTTGACGCGCCAAAAAAACACATGACCTCCCACCAACATGGAGGTCGCAAGGCCCTCAGTCAGGTTCCATGTTGAGGGTCGCCATGGGCCAACCCCAGTTGCAGGGCCTCCTTTCAACAGCCTCCCTTTGGTTCTCGTTGAAGGGCCAAATGGGGTCTGGTTTTCTTTAGATCGGAAATAGCTATCGTTCGAATCGAGTCTGTTTTTTTAATAGGATTCCAGGCAATTGTTGCCCAAACATACAAAAGCAACCCAAAGCAACCAACCAACCAACCAACGAGCCTCCTAAAAAATATGGGAGTCCCCTCAGCTTCCAAGCAGCCTACCCTCCACCCCACCAGCCCCCCAGCCGGGCCGCCCGCCTGGTCGTCCGGATCCAAGGAGCTGCCCAGCAGCTTGGGCGCCGCCGTGGCGTCCAGCGGCAGCTGCTGGTCCTCCGCTGGCCGCAGCTGACATCTGAAGACACCCCGGCGCTGGCGTCTGAAAACGGGACACCATTCAAAGGCAGGCATCCATTCCGGTGCTTCCGAAACAGCACGGCCATAACACGTATCCCAAAATGGCAAGTGTCCTCAGGGATCCTTACATTATACACCTGAACATTGCCTTGTAAATGGAGGTTTCACTTTATTTTGTTGAAAAAACATGCTTCAAATGGGCAAAATGTATCTTTTCAGGAGCCTTTTGTGGGCTTGAGGGGTGCCAAACCTTTTTGGAGTGGTTTGTATACGGGAAGCCGTGACTGAATGGACTTCCCCGGCCTCTTCCCGCGTTTCTGGTGGGCAACGCGCAAGCGACTGTTGCGGATGACGCATATACGCAACCAGTGACGCAGCGTGAATTCAAACAGCAGTGCCGACCATGCAACAACTTCTTAACCAATCAGGACTGTGCACAAATCACTCAAACCACCAGGAATCCCTAGAAAGCGACCCTCTTCATGGGTTAGCTGGCTGGGGAGTTTTAGGGGACCCCCCCAAGAAACATGGTCGGCTTCCTTTTGTTCCCCTTTTGTCTGAGGTGATGATTTGATCGGCAATGCCCGCCGCTCAGGCTCGCGCTGGATCCAGCAGGAAGAGGCCGCCGAAGGTTTGTGCCTCTAAGAAGCTCCCGCACTCTCAAGACCAAATTGCTTTTCAAGTGTCGATATCACCTGCGTTTGAACGCAAGGCTGAGGGGGTTGCTGAGAACTGTCGGTGCGGAACATGCATACGCAAACACAAAAGTCTGTGCAGGCGGGCCTTGCAAAGTGAATCACATTGGTTGCTTCACCCCACAGTGCTGCCCGCCTTTGCCTTGGACCGCAACCCCGGCATAAGGTCATTGCAGGGATCCCATCAGGTCTCAAACATCCTCCATTTGGAACTGTCGCACGATCGGGGACCTTCCAAAATGGTTGGTTCCATTTCGGCTCCCGTTGCAAATCACCCCGCACAAATGGCACTCGAAACAAAACGCGCACCCATTTCCAGGCCCCCCATGGTCGCCCAAAATGTCCAAAAAAATGTCACGAAACTGTATACTCCATGGTATAGCCATTGGGTCCCGGGTCTGAGGGTGATATCCCTGCAGCATCATTCCTCCTACAGCCTTCCAAGCCACACCCTGAGCCACGCCTGCGTCACTAACAGCTCGTACCTGGCAGTGTCCACCACCATGCCGGCCTGGCCAGGCAGCCAGCGTCAGAGGTTCTCCATTTGTCCACCGGAAAAGTGGCAAAAGACAATGCCGGCTTGAAATGGGCTGATGATGGCAGACATCACAACTCCCAAAGCAAGAAGACAAAGGAAATTGCTAGCAAGATGTCACTTGCACTCCTGCCGCAATAGAAAATTTGAGGGCGACTGCCGTCACATAATGGTTTGCACTGTCCCTGTGACTACTTTCTCACTTTACGGCTTGATTGCACCGCAATACGCCACGGGACATGGCCCCTCATCATGGCCTGCTTGTCCTCCAGCTCCACGAACCTCGCATCCAGCACCTGTTGCGAGCAACGCCAAAAGTGCGGTGCCCTGGCCTTTTGGATGAAGACAGCGGGATCCCTGATCCAAATCCAACATCCGTACTGGGACAGCACTACAACAAGAGAAACAGGAGCAAGGATTTAGAACAACCCATGTAATAAGTTGCAAGAACAAAACAAGTCCAAGTCCCTGCACAAATATCGATCGCCATTATGTTTTGCATGGGTACGTGTCTGATGGCGAGAGCGGATACCCGAGTGCTGTTTTGTGTTCCATCTCTTGGCACAACAAAGCCACGATCTTCCGACCGAGTGCTCTCCTCCCCAGAGTAAATATGGCTGCTCTTAGCTTGCTCTAACTGCAAAATTAGCTGAACTTGCAAGAAGCTGAAAACGCATCATAAGAATTGTCCCTCTTTCTGCTGAAGCGCTCTATGCTCTTGCTTTTCTCATCCCAGAGAACCCTCCAACAAATAGCGAGGTCGCATCAAGGTTGGAGGTGGTGGTGCTGGGCAAATCGCCACGGTGAAACTATCTCCGTGTGTTGGACACTTGTGGCGCCCTTGCTTCACTTCCCAAAACCGCCCCTGGGCCCGGAGATACAACTGAGGTGCCCGCCCCCCAACACCCCTGCTGGTAGAGTTGGGAAACCTTGGTTTAAACAGCCAGCGGCGCACTTTAACGGGCAACCAATAGGCTGTGTTAAACCACCGTGGCTCAAACAAGGTTCTGTGTGTGTGTGTGTGTGTCCATGTTTTTTTCTTTTCGAGGGTGGCCTTATTGGAGTTGGTTCCAAGGGAAGCTAAAAGGGAAGCCAAAGGGTTGGTTGTCTTAGTTTCCTCTTGCATTCTCATTGTAAAACAACCCAACGAAAGGGTACGATCAACAAAAAATGCCACACCCATGTCTTGAGCACGTTGCTGTGGCCCTTCCCAACTCCCGAGACGGCCTCCTGGAAGGCCAAAGGTTGCTGGAGCTGCATGGCCGCCACCATGTCCCCCGTGCCGTTGCCCGTGAAGCAGCTCCGGAACCTGCGGAACCCGTCGGCTTGCGTTCAGCGCTCGGCGTCTGGCCCCCAAATACCCGGGCAGTCGGTGGGGCTGGTGGTCCAGTGATTTTTGGAGGTGGGGGGGGGGGAGGCCCTACATTTACAGCTGACTCTGGAACATCGCAAAATGGGATTCTGCCCCACTTGAGGGACCATCAGAACCATGGCCACCTTCAAAGAGCGAAAGTCCCGTCGCTTGTGCCATCCATCCAGCTGGGCGCCCCCACACGTCCGCTGCGAGGGCATCCTCAGCGCGATTCCCCGGGGCGAGGGCGCCACAACCGGACCGAAGCCGTCGATTTCGGCAAACCTTGGATGAATCAACCTGGCGGATGAATATGTGGGCTGATTCTCCCCCCCCAGAAAGAAAAGTGAAGTAGTCTCTCTAAAATGCGACTCCCTACTGTGAACCTGGGCTAGGCTTAGACCTGCAAAGCTACTTTTGCCAGTTGGCCAAGCAGCAAACAAAAAGTAAGTTAGCAATATCTGGCCATGGAACCAGGTGGCTGTTACTACGGTGGGATTGAGAAGCTTGCGTGGCGGGCTTAGAGATGCTGCCGGCCCCTCGACCCCACATTGAAGAAACGGAGGTGGCCCTGTTCATGAACGCTAGGCGCACCACCTCTAAATCAGGCTGTTTAGATCGCCGGCCCCCGAACAAACAAATGTTGTGGGAAAAAGTGGCCCACACGTATCGAACAGCATCCTCGCCTTACCGGATTGACCACAAACACATGCTCGAAACCAGTGGCCACATGTCGAAAGCACCATTGTTTTCAACAACCTTCATGTGGCCACCCCGTTGCACGGGGCCGAAACAGGTCTAGTTGCACCTTTAACCCTGGCTACCACAAACCCACCACATGCTGGCGAGGCGCCATGCGCTTGGCTGGGTCCTGGGGGTTGAAGAGGCCGACCTGCCTGCGCGCAGATCGCGTGGTGCGCAAACCGCCGCCCTCCCTTGGTGTAGGCGTGTCTAGACAGAATCTGATGCTTGCTGCTTTGTAAACACCCCAAAGGACGTTAGGGTCTCAAATAGTCTGGTTTGCATGGGCAACTGGAAAGAAGTGCGCTTATGTTGGAGGATTGAAATCTGATATGATCAGATTGCCCTATCAGACTCCATCACGTCACGCATGCTCCGGCAAGATGCAACACCCAAACACACACACACACACAACACTACAGAGCGCCGTGTGTTTGGCACTTTCTTTGCATTTGATGATCAATTCCAAGTTGATAAAGCAGAACTGTCATTTCGACCTCATCCGCAACAAACTGTTCAAACCATGGCCGCGTCAAAACCCGGACAGTACTGGCAACGAGAGAAAAGTTCCTCTCTTTGGGCCTGGTCCCTCAACTGTTTGTCTGATTTGGTCGGGGGGTGCCTCCCTGCTGGGAGTGGGGAGTATGTTGCAGCGATTTCCCATGAAGTTTGCAGATGAGGGATATGTCGAACTCAACTGCCCTGTTGGGTAGCGTGGGTCAGCGTGTTGGCTGGGGGAAGCTCTACGGAGGTTTCAACAAGGCCAAAATGCCAAGATCTTTCCCTCCCTTCATTCCCCCTCTTCCTCCCATCCAAAGGTCAAAAGAATTCCGCTTCCCTCCGCTCTCCGCCTCCTTCCCTTCGGGATCTTTCGGGTACCCGCCGGGTCATTTGTGTACCCTATTAATTACGAGCCTCTCATAGGAGCTCTCCCCAGTGTCCAGGGCACGCTGGTAAGTGGAGTCTCCAACAAGCAGCTTGTGACTGGCGGGCGCCTCTCTGGGAAGTAAGTACCTAATGCCTTGTCTAATATGGAGATCCCTGGTTGGTGGGGATTCAGACCACTGTTGGAATGGATTAATTAGGGGTTAAAAATCATCTGGGGTCAACATTGAAACAACCCTCCCCCCCCCGGCATCTTCGCGCGAGCACATCCTGCCTGTAATACTCCTGCACCCCCTGGTGCGTCAGCAGCTCGTAGCGCATGAAGCCGCACATCTCCGAGACAGGCACCGCCTGACGCGGCACGTCGACCCCGGCGGTACGTGGCCAGCCGGCGGAGACGGGAAATGGACTGGACGCCTTTGTGTGGATGACTAGTCTTCCAAATCCCTGGTGTCAGGTGGCCATGAGTGCTGAAAAGGGGGCAACTAAGTGAAATGCAAACCGTAGCTGGAATGGAACATGGTTGCCACAGTACTTGCAGGGATGGATTGACAGCTGTCAAGCCCACAGGGACGAAGCCTCCTACCATGGCTTGCGCTTGATTTGTGGGACAGGTGCTGCCCCAGTCCTCGAAGCTTCCTGGGCACATTTCCTCAAACGCAATTGTTGATAAAAGGCCCGTCTACAATGCATCATGTTATCAACAGGCCCATGCTGGCGGCACAACGTGTTCATCAAGCCATTGAACAAGAAGCTTGGTAGCAGCTGGCACAAAACCGAGCATGCCCTCCTTGCGGTTGCTTGGGCCCAAGATGCTGTTTTGACATAGGGGGGCCTCAATTGACATGAGTCTTGGCGAGGTGGATGAACCATTTCAAGCCTTTTGCACGCAAGATATATCCCCATCTTCGGCAACAGCAACTGGCTGGGCATCTCCTGGCTACTGCCTCCTGCCAGGCGGGGGGCCCTACACATGTCTTGCACATTGCCTGTGGAACTTCAGGGCATGCTACTCATGTCATGCACTATCGTCCCTACACGCGAACTAAATTGGCTTGCGACCATGTGAAGGCACATAGGAGCTCTCCACAAAGAACTTCTGGCTACGGGTATCCGGTGCTGCGCCCGCTTCATAGAACTACAACTACACTGTCTCGCTCATGAACATGGAAATCTGCAATCCAAGTTCCGCTTAGGCCCTCAAGCATCTCAGCGGGCTAACAGCCCAAACGCTCCCAGCACCCCCCCCCCGGCCCACCCCAAAAAAAAACCAAATATATCATCTCCAAGTGCTCGAAAGTCTCCCATTTGCTAGTTTGCTCCTTGGTCAATGGGACGATGGTTGAGTTGTTCAAACCCAGCAAGCCCAGGTCTCTCAAGCCCAACAACCAAAACGCCAAAAAACAGAATCACCAGCCTCCCTCCCAACCAAAAAGAAGTTTCCTCCTTCTGACCTTCACTCCAGGCCCCACGGCGCCCAGCCCCCCGCCCCCCGGCCAGCAATAGCAGCAGCCCTGCAAAGGCCAGTCCGAAGCTGATCACGCAGAAGCCGCAGAACCTGGGGGCTGGGGTTCCGTAATCCCTTATGTCCAGTCTTCCCGTCGGAATGAACATGAAATGTGCAGGAGGGCCAAGTGTCCATGCTTCCCACCTTTGTTGGATGGATTTAAACGAAAGCCAACGACGGGTCCTCTATTTAAGGAATCCAAAACTGCTTGAACTACTGACGCCAAGCCCAAAATTACCTATCTTGTACCCACAGCACAAGCAACGCAAAATGTTGAACCGCAACATGAAATCAGAGTCCGCTAGCGTCAAGGCTCCCGCCAGCTTTGCCGTCATGTTGACAGCTGACAGGTCATGCAACCGACACGCAAGGCGCTGCCGGCTGTAGCACAACATACACGGACACTTCGCGACTAATTCTACAACAGATGGCAGGTCAAAGTATGTGCAAAGCAGCGCAAGCTTTGGCTTGAAGTTCTTCTCGACGCTGCATCCCAACGTTTGCGGACTACCAGCCACAACCTTGACGAGCTGGGCCTGGCTCAAGCCCAAGCCAAGAATCCAATCTGCCGTGGGCTTCAAGTTCTGCTCGATGCTGCATCCCAAAATTTGCGGATGACCAGCCACAACCTTGACAAGCTGGGTCTGGCTCAAGCCCAAACCAAGAAGCCAACTTGCCGTGGGCTTCAAGTTCTGCTCGATGCTGCATCCCCAAATTTGGGGAAAACTAGCCATGACCTTGACAAGCTGGGCCTTGCTCAAGCCCAAACCAAGAAGCCAACTTGCCGTGGGCTTCAAGTTCTGCTCGACGCTGCATCCCAAAATCTGCGGACGACCAGCCACAACCTTGGCAAGCTGGGCCTCGATCAAGCCCAAACCAAGAATCCAATCTGCCGTGGGCTTCAAGTTCTGCTCGACGCTGTATCCGAAAATTTGCGGATGACCAGCCACAACCTTGACAAGCTGGGCCTTTCTCAAGCCCAAGCCAAGAATCCAATCTGTTGTGGGCTTCAAGTTCTGCTTGATGCTGCATCCCAAAGTTTGCGGATGACCAGCCACAACCTTGACAAGCTGGGCCTTGCTCAAGCCCAAACCAAGAATCCAATCTGCCGTGGGCTTCAAGTTCTGCTCGACGCTGTATCCGAAAATTTGCGGATGACCAGCCACAACCTTGACAAGCTGGGCCTTGCTCAAGCCCAAGCCAAGAATCCAACCTGTTGTGGGCTTCAAGTTCTGCTTGATGCTGTATCCCAAAGTTTGCGGATGACCAGCCACAACCTTGGCGAGCTGGGCCTTGCTCAAGCCCAAACCAAGAAGCCAACTTGTCGTGGGCTTCAAGTTCTGCTCGATGCTGCATCCCCAAATTTGGGCAAAACTAGCCATGACCTTGACAAGCTGGGCCTTGCTCAAGCCCAAACCAAGAAGCCAACTTGCCGTGGGCTTCAAGTTCTGCTTGACGCTGCATCCCAAAATTTGCGGATGACCAGCCACAACCTTGACAAGCTGGGCCTTGCTCAAGCCCAAACCAAGAATCCAATCTGCCGTGGGCTTCAAGTTCTGCTCGATGCTGTATCCAAAAATTTGCGGATGACCAGCCACAACCTTGACAAGCTGGGCCTTGCTCAAGCCCAAACCAAGAATCCAATCTGCCGTGGGCTTCAAGTTCTGCTCGATGCTGTATCCAAAAATTTGCGGATGACCAGCCACAACCTTGACAAGCTGGGCCTTGCTCAAGCCCAAACCAAGAATCCAATCTGCCGTGGGCTTCAAGTTCTGCTCGATGCTGTATCCAAAAATTTGCGGATGACCAGCCACAACCTTAGCAAGCTGCGCCTTTTTCAGTCCCAAACCCTTAAGCCACATCAGCATGGGTTGCAGCTGGTCCTCAATGCTTAGGTGCGCCCTGCATACCAATCTGTGCCAATCGTCTTTCTCAACGTCCAGCCCTTGCCCGGCTAAAAAATGCAGCACCTCATCACTGGTACCCGTCACAACAGCTGAAGCCGCGAATTCCCACGCCCTAACCGACAGCAGCCCGCCCCTTACCCCTGCAACACGCCCCAAGCACTTCTCTGTGCGTGGGTGCAACACACCTTCCATCTGCACATAGATCTGACACAAAAGTTCTTCCACCGCCACCTGCAACGATTTTTCGTCCCCTTGGCGCCACGTCCGCACCGTCATCCACAGCACATTCTCCGCTGGCTGCGCACCCAGCGGAGCATGATTGACACGTATGACATGGGACCCTGGGGGGGCATATGCCAGCAGCGCCACGTTCTTTGCAGTGTCTCTGGCGATGCCTTCCTCTTCAGCGTGCGTCCAATACCACAAATTTGGCTTTTGAGACAGGCATCCCCACTCTTAGGGCGGTTGGCTTCACGTCTAGCCACAACACTGAAAACTCATGCTAGCATATAAGCATGTGTATGGTCATCACTCTGAGCAAACTAGCAATCAACACCTCCTCAGGGCCACCATTAAAAACAAAAAACTCCGTCCTTTTTTGCAAAGGCGCGGGAAGCACGAAGATATGCAAATCATTTGCTGACCACCTGAATTCACAGAATGATAAATCCTACCAGAGGAAGCCACCTGACCATGAAAGAGCAACATGAAACACAAAACATGAGCGAACCAGCCGTTCCTGCAACGGGTGGGCCGAAGCTGACAGAAGCCATCAACAACCCAAAGCACGCCTTGCGTGGGTTGTCCTTGATAAGCTTGTGGCTTAGCTTGGTGCCAATCGTTTCACTGGTCATCGCCAAGTGGCAAACACACATTGCCCAAAAAAGGTTCAAGGTGAAGCTCCAAGCCAAGCGCATCCACCTAAAACACAAAGCCAACCCAGCTGCCAAAACATGCAAACCCTCCATGAAAGGAATATGAAAGGCATGGCAAGGTGCCCGTCGTACTCCACGAAGAGCGCCGCATCTGGACTTTTCATCACCCCATGCAGCGTCAGATCCGGTTCCAAGTAGTTGCCCCCCCAGGCTTCTGGTGCAGGAAACCGACGGAAGAGCTCCTAGCACTGAGCTCGAGGAGTTCAGGGAAACCGAACGCTCAGCACCAAAACGGCTAGCAAACCTTGCGACATGCTGGGCGCGTAGCTCGCCTAAAAAACACAATGCAGAATATCAGCATTCCGCTTCAGACTTTCTATCTTGCCTGAAGGGAGATTGAAGATTATGACATCTAGGGAGCGGGAAACGAAGAAAACATCAACAACAAAATCACCTGAAGCCAAACACCTTGCAAACCCACCTTCCCAAACCTCTGGTGCGTCGGGGCCAAAGTAATTAAAAACAAATAAACAGAGCCGCAAAATCGACAAACAACGCAAATCCAAGCATCAAACACACAATTTGCAAACCAACGTAGTCCGGAGCCTACCTGGGCAACAAAATGAAGCATTTGGCTATTGGGACAAGAGCGAACTAACTAGCTTTGTTGACCACCAAAAAGGCAAAATCAATTAACTGCAGATACCAACCACAGTTGAAACATGTACAACTCGCCCGGCTTTGACCCCAACCCTCCTTGAGCTTGGCCCTGGGCTTCAGCCTCACCGCCAGCTGCGCCAAGAGCTCCGCCTCCGCCACGCTCCCCGGGCGCTTGGCGTGGCCCCGGCGCCACCACGCCGGCGCGCTGAAGCCGAAGCCAGCGGCGCCGAGGAGGCAGGCGAGGACGGCCAAGCGGCGCCCACGAGTCATGGCGGTGGAGGATGGGCCCAAGTGAGGTTTTTCTTGGAGAGTCTTTCAGAATCAGGGAGCCCTTGCAGGATGATTTGTTTAAGGTTGGGAACGTCTTTCAAAGTTGGAAACCCCTGCAGGCGATTGGTTGGATGCTTAGGTTCACGTTGATGTCCTGCCCAACTATCTAACAAGGGATGTCTGCAATAAGCACAAAGAACTCATGGAAACCTTGCACCGTGCATGCAGGAACAGCTGGCCCATGTTGAACGAACAGGAGAATCCATGTGGTGCCTGCTTGCCAGCCTTGCCTTGGGCCAAATGCATCCTGACCGGTCCGCCCTCCTGAAGCCGCACAAAGTTTCGAAGTTTGGCACTGACTCTTCCGGTCCACGTAGCAAGATGCAGCAGGTACACCATACACACGTCTGAAGCCGTTCAATCTCAACTTTGGACTCATGTGGAAGTCCAAATCAACCAGGGGATGTAGCGCAGTGATTTAGAGGGGATTTCTATCTTTCACATACAAAAGAAGCAAACACCTAATATTACCTAATGTTGAAGCGCGCCAGGTTTAGTCAGTCTGAGCACAAACCGCATGTAATCAGAATCGGCCAGTGTCAAGGCTCCTGGCAGCTTTGCCGTCATGTTGATGGCTGACAGATCATGCAACCGACACGCAAGGCGCTGCCGGCGGTAAGACAAGACACACGGACACTTGGCGACTAATTCTGCAACAGCCGGCGGGTCAAAGTATGTGCAAAGTAGCGCAAGCTTGGGCTTCAAGTTCCGCTCAACGCTGCATCCCAACATCTGCGGATGACCAGCCACAACCTTAGCGAGCTGGGCCTTGCTCAAGCCCAAACCAAGAATCCAATCTGTTGTGGGCTTCAAGTTCTGCTCGATGCTCAGCCACAAAATTTGAGGAAAGCCAGCCACAACCTTGGCGAGCTGGGCCTGGCTCAAGCCCAAGCCAAGAATCCACTCTGTCGTGGGCTTCAAGTTCTGCTCGATGCTGCATCCCAAAAATTGTGGATAACCAGCCACGACCTTTGCGAGCTGGGCCTTGCTCAATCCCAAGCGAAGAATCCAATCTGCCGTGGGCTTCAAGTTCTGCTCGATGCTGAGCAACAACATGCTTGGACAGCGAGCCACGACCTTTGCAAGCTGGGTCTGGCTCAAGCCCAAGCCAAGAAGCCAGTCTGTCGTGGGCTTCAAGTTTTGCTCAATGCTGCATCCCAAAATGCGCGGATGACCAGCCACAACCTTTGCGAGCTGGGCCTTACTCAAGCCCAAGCCAAGAATCCAATCTGCCGTGGGCTTCAAGTTCTGCTCGATGCTGCATCCCAAAATCTGCGGATGACCAGAAACAACCTTGGCGAGCTGGGCCTTACTCAAGCCCAAGCCAAGAATCCACTCTGTCGTGGGCTTCAAGTTCTGCTCGATGCTGTATCCCAAAATCTGCGGATTACCAGCCACAACCTTGGCCAGCTGGGCCTGGCTCAAGCCCAAGCCAAGAATCCACTCTGTCGTGGGCTTCAAGTTCTGCTCGATGCTGCATCCCAAAATTTGCGGATAACCAGCCACGACCTTTGCGAGCTGGGCCTTGCTCAATTCCAAGCGAAGAATCCAATCTGCCGTGGGCTTCAAGTTCTGCTCGATGCTGAGCCACAACATGCTTGGACAGCGAGCCACGACCTTTGCAAGCTGGGTCTGGCTCAAGCCCAAACCAAGAATCCAATCCGCCGTGGGCTTCAGATTCTGCTCGATGCTGCATCCCAAAATTTGCGGATGACCAGACACAACCTTGGCAAGCTGGGCCTGGCTCAAGCCCAAGCCAAGAATCCACTCTGTCGTGGGCTTCAAGTTCTGCTCGATGCTGCATCCCAAAATTTGGGGAAAACTAGCCATGACCTTGACAAGCTGGGCCTTGCTCAAGCCCAAACCAAGAATCCAATCCGCCGTGGGCTTCAGATTCTGCTCGATGCTGCATCCCAAAATTTGCGGATGACCAGACACAACCTTGGCAAGCTGGGCCTGGCTCAAGCCCAAGCCAAGAATCCACTCTGTCGTGGGCTTCAAGTTCTGCTCGATGCTGCATCCCAAAATTTGGGGAAAACTAGCCATGACCTTGACAAGCTGGGCCTTGCTCAAGCCCAAACCAAGAATCCAATCCGCCGTGGGCTTCAGATTCTGCTCGATGCTGCATCCCAAAATTTGCGGATGACCAGACACAACCTTGGCAAGCTGGGCCTGGCTCAAGCCCAAGCCAAGAATCCACTCTGTCGTGGGCTTCAAGTTCTGCTCGATGCTGCATCCCAAAATTTGTGGATAACCAGCCACGACCTTGGCGAGCTGGGCCTTGCTCAATCCCAAACCCTCAAGCCACATCAGCATGGGTTGCAGCTGGTCCTCAATGCTCAGGTGTGTCCAGCATACCAATCCGCGCCAATCGTCCTCCTCAATGTCAAACCCTTGCCCAGCCAGGAAATGCAGCACCTCATCAGTGGTGTTACCCTTCACAATGGCTGAAGCCGCGAATTCCCACGCCCTAACCGACAGCAGCCCGCCCCTCACGCCTGCAACACGCCCCAAGCACCTCCCGGCACGTGGGTGCAACGCACCTTCCATCTGCACATGGATCTGACACAAAAGTTCTTCCACTGCCACCTGCAACGACTTTTTGTCCCCCTGGCGCCACGTTCTCACTGTCATCCACAGGACGTTGCCCTCCGCTAGTTGTGCACCTTCAAGCGGAGCATGGTTGACACGTATGACATAGGACCCTGGGGGCGCATATGCCAGCAGCGCCACATTCTTTGCAGTGTCCCTGGCGATGCCTTCCTCTTCAGCGTGCGTCCAATACCTCAAATTTGGCTTTTGAGACAGACATCCCCGCTCTTGGGCGGTTGGCTTCACAACAAAAGCCCACAACAACCCAAAGCACGCCTTGCGTTGGTTGTCCTTGGTATGCTTGTGGCTTAGCTTGGTGGCTATGACTCTGACCCCAGCGCCAACCGCTTAACTGGTCATCGCTTCGTGGAAAGCACACACACACACATTCCCTCCCCCATAAAAAGAAGTTCAAGGCAAAAGGTCCAACCAAAAAGCATCCACCCAAAACAAAAAGCCAAGCCAGCTGCCAAAAACATCCAAACCCTCCACGGAAGGAATATGAAAGGCATGGCAAGCAGCCCATCATACTCCACGAAGAGCGCCGCATCTGGCCTTTTCATCACCCCATGCAGCGTCAGATCCGGTTCCAAGTAGTTGCCCCCCCAGGCCTCCGGCGCAGGAAACCGCCGGAAGAGCTCCTAGCACTGAGCTCGAGTTCAGGGAAGCCGAACGCTCAGCAGCAAAACGGCTGGCAAACCTTGCGACATGCTGGGTGCTTAGCCTGCCTGAAAAAACGAAAACCAGCGAAGATCATTCCGTTTCAGCTTCGTATCTTAAGGAGTTTGACGATTATGAAATCTAGTGACTGGCGGAAGACGCAAAACACATCAACAATAAACTCACCTGAAGCCAACCACATTGCAACACACCTTCCCTAACCTCTGGTTCGTCAGGGCTAACGACAGATGAACAAAACCCCAAAAACACATGCAAAGCCGTTATAAAACAAATAGCACAACGGAGAAACAAACAAACAACTCCAGACACTACAAATGAGCAAGCCCCCCAAAATCAAAATGAACAACGCCAAAAAAGCCGAACCAATTACTCGTACATACTAAATCACGGTAAAACATATAGGTTGCACAAGGTTAGCTGCTTCACTCGGACCCTCCTTGAGCTGGGCCCTGGGCTTCAGCCTCACCGCCAGCTGCGCCAAGAGCTCCGCCTCCGCCACGCTCCCCGGGCGCTTGGCGTGGCCCCGGCGCCACCACCCCGGCGCGCTGAAGCCGAAGCCGACGAAGGCGCCGAGGCAAAGGCAGGCGAAGACGGCCAGGCGGCGGCGAGTCATGGCCCGGGCCCGGGTGAGAAATTGGAGGATGGGCCCAAGTGAGGTGGATGGGAGCGTCTTTCAAAAATAGGGATCCCCCGCTTGTTCTTTCGAGGTTGGGAATGTCATTTAGAACTCCTGCAGGCGATTAGTTTTACGTTCATTGCCTGCCCAACCATGTAAGAGGGGGCGTCCAAAACTCATGGAGACCTTGCACCATGCGTGTGGAAACAACTGACCCATGTTGAATGAAGGGGAATCCATGCTGTGCTCGCTTCCCCTCCTTGCCTTGGGCCGAATGCTTCCTGACCGGTCCGCTCTCCTGAAGCCACACAAAGTTTGGCACTGACTATTCTGGCCTAAGCCTTTCCCAAGCCACATGAAATATATGAAGCATTGGAAGCCACTCGAAGAGCCAAACAACAAGAAACTTCAGTAATGTCTGAAGCTGTTTAATGTCAACTTTGGACTAATCCGGAAAGCCAAATCAATCTGGGATTCAGTGCCGTGCTTTAGTAGGGATGCCTCTGATAAGTCTTTGGACTGAGCAACATCTGAGAATTGGGCACCCGCCTGCTTGGATGGTTTGAAGTTTCAAGAAACCAGTCGGAAAGTTGAAAGCTCCCATGTTTCAGTCGGTCCGATCTTCTGAGAAACACCCGCATTGCGGGCGCCCGGAACGCATGATGGTTCCAGGCCATACCTTCCTCAACCGGAACCGCTGCTTGAGGCGCCGCCAAAGGTATCTGAATGACAAACGAAAACTCCCAACATGTGTATGTATATCTGTCACATGCAAAGGAAGCAACTACCTAATGTTCAAGCGCGCCTGGTTTGGCGAGTCTGAGCACGAACCACATGAAATCAGAGTCTGCTAGCGTCAAGGCTCCTGCCAGCTTGGCCGTCATGTTGAAGGCTGATAGCATACGCAACCGACACGCGAGGCGCTGCCGGCTGTACGAAAAAACACGCGGAAACGTCGCGACTAAATCTACAACAGCTGGCGTGCCAAAGTATGTGCGAAGTAGCCTAAGTTTCGGCTTCAAGCTCTGATCAACGCTGCATCCCAAGATCCAAGGATAACCAGCGACAACCTTGGCGAGCTGGGCCTGGCTCAAACCCAAACCAAGAAACCAATCTATCGTGCGCTTCAAATTCTGCTCGACGCTGCATCCCAAAATTTGAGGAAAACCAGCCACAACCTTGGCGAGCTGGGCCTTGCTCAAGCCCAAGCCAAGAATCCAACTTGCTGTGGGCTTCAAGTTCTGCTCGATGCTGTATCCCAAAATCTGCGGATTACCAGCCACAACCTTGGCCAGCTGGGCCTGGCTCAAGCCCAAACCAAGAATCCAATCTGCCGTGGGCTTCAAGTTCTGCTCGATGCTCAGCCACAAAATTTGAGGACAGCCAGCCACAACCTTGGCGAGCTGGGCCTGGCTCAAGCCCAAACCCAGAATCCAATCTGCCGTGGGCTTCAAGTTCTGCTCGATGCTGCAACCCAAAATTTGCGGACGACCAGCCACAACCTTGGCGAGCTGGGCCTGGCTCAAGCCCAAGCCACGAATCCAACTTGCTGTGGGCTTCAAGTTCTGCTCGATGCTGCATCCCAAAATCTGCGGATTACCAGCCACAACCTTGGCCAGCTGGGCCTGGCTCAAACCCAAACCAAGAATCCAACTTGCTGTGGGCTTCAAGTTCTGCTCGATGCTGTATCCCAAAATCTGCGGACTACCAGCCACAACCTTGGCCAGCTGGGCCTGGCTCAAGCCCAAACCAAGAATCCAATCTGCCGTGGGCTTCAAGTTCTGCTCGATGCTGTATCCCAAAATCTGCGGACTACCAGCCACAACCTTGGCCAGCTGGGCCTGGCTCAAGCCCAAACCAAGAATCCAACTTGCTGTGGGCTTCAAGTTCTGCTCGATGCTGTATCCCCAAATCTGCGGATTACCAGCAATAACCTTGGCCAGCTGGTCCTTGCTCAAACCCAAGCCAAGAATCCAACCTGCCGTGGGCTTCAAGTTCTGCTCGATGCTGCATCCCAAAATTTGCGGATGACCAGCCACAATCTTGGCGAGCTGGGCCTTACTCAAGCCCAAACCAAGAATCCAACCTGCCGTGGGCTTCAAGTTCTGCTCGACGCTGAACCCCAAAATTTGAGGAAAGCCAGCCACAACCTTGGCGAGCTGGTCCTTGCTCAAACCCAAGCCGCGAATCCAACCTGCCGTGGGCTTCAAGTTCTGCTCGATGCTGCATCCCAAAATTTGCGGATGACCAGCCACAATCTTGGCGAGCTGGGCCTTACTCAAGCCCAAACCAAGAATCCAACCTGCCGTGGGCTTCAAGTTCTGCTCGACGCTGAACCCCAAAATTCGCGGATACCCAGCCACAACCTTGGCGAGCTGGTCCTTGCTCAAACCCAAGCCGCGAATCCAACCTGCCGTGGGCTTCAAGTTCTGCTCGATGCGTATGCCATCGTTTGCGGATGGCCAGCCACAACCTTGGCAAGCTGGGCCTTGCTCAATCCCAAGCCCTCAAGCCACATCAGCATGGGTTGCAGCTGGTCCTCAATGCTCAAGCGCTCCAGCATACCCATCTGTGGTACCAATTGTCCTCCTCGATGTCAAACCCTTGCCCAGCCAGGAACTGCAGCGGAGCATGATTGACACGTATGACATAGGACCCTGGGGGTGCATATGCCAGCAGCGCCACGTTCTTTGCAGTGTCTCTGGCGATGCCTTGCTCTTTAGCGTGCGTCCAATACCTCAAATTTGGCTTTTGAGACAGGCATCCCCGCTCTTCGGACGGCTGGCTTCACAACAAGAGCCCACAACAACCCAAAGCACGCCTTGCGTTGGTTGTCCTTGGTAAGCTTGTGGCTTAGCTTGGTGGCCATGACCCCTGCACCAATCGTTTCACTGGTCATCGCTAAGTGGCAAACACACATTGCCCAAAAAAGGTTCAAGGCAAAACGTCCAACCAAAAAAGCATCCCCAAAACAAAAAGCCAACCCAGCTGCCAAAAACATCCAAACCCTCCACGGAAGGAATATGAAAGGCATGGCAAGCAGCCCATCATACTCCACAAAGAGCGCCGCATCTGGCCTTTTCATCACCCCATGCAGCGCCAGATCCGGCTCCAAGTAGTTGCCCCCCCAGGCTTCTGGTGCAGGAAACCGCCGGAAGAGCTCCTAGCACTCAGCTCGAGGAGTTCAGGGCAGCCGAACGCTCAGCACCAAAACGACTAGCCAACCTTGCGCCATGCTGGGTGCTTAGCCTGCCTGAGAAAAAGAAAACCAGCGAAGATCATCATTCCGTTTCAGCTTCGTATCTTACGGAGTTTGAAGATTATGAAATTTAGTGACCGGCGGAAGACGCAAAACACATCAACAATAAACTCACCTGAAGCCAACCACATTGCAACACACCTTCCCTAACCTCTGGTTCGTCAGGGCTAACAACAAATGAACAAAGCCCCAAAAACACATGCAAAGCCGATATAAAACAAATAGGACAAACAAACACTCCAGACACTACAAATTTGCAAGCCCCGCAAGCCCCCCAAAATCAAAATGAACAACGCCAAAAAAGCCGAATCAATTAACCCCACGTACCAAACCACGGTAAAACATATAGGTTGCACAGGGTCAACTTCTTCACTCGGACCCTCCTTGAGCTGGGCTCTGGGCTTCAGCCTCACCGCCAGCTGCGCCAAGAGCTCCGCCTCCGCCACGCTCCCCGGGCGCTTGGCGTGGCCCCGGCGCCACCACCCCGGCGCGCTGAAGCCGAAGCCGACGAAGGCGCCGACGCAAAGGCAGGCGAAGACGGCCAGGCGGCGGCGAGTCATGGCCCGGGCCAGGGCGTGAGCAATTGGATGGAGGATGGGCCCAAGTGAAGTGGATGGGAGCGTCTTTCAAAAATAGGGATGCCCGGCTGATTCTTTCGAGGTTGGGGATGTCATTTAGAACTCCTGCAGGCGACTGGTTTTACGTTCATTGCCTGCCCAACCATGCAACAGGGGGTGTCCAAAACTCATGGAGACCTTGCACCATGCGTGTGGAAACAACTGACCCATGTTGAATGAAGGGGAGTCCATGCTGTGCCCGCTTCCCCTCCTTGCCTTGGGCCGAATGCTTCCTGACCGGTCCGCTCTCCTGAAGCCACACAAAGTTTGGCACCGACTATTCTGGCCTAAGCCTTTCCCAAGCCACATGAACTATACGAAGCATTGGAAGCCACTCGAGGAGCCAAACAACAAGAAATTGGGAATTCTCCAGTAATGTCTGAAGCTGTTTAATGTCAACTTTGGACTAATCCGGAAAGCCAAATCAATCTGAGGATTCAGTGCCGTGATTTAGTAGGGATGCCTCTGATAAGTCTTTGGACTGAGCAACATCTGAGAATTGGGCACCCGCCTGCTTGGATGGTTTGAAGTTTCAAGAAACCAGTCGGAAAGTTGAAAGCTCCCATGTTTCAGTCGGTCCGATCTTCTGAGAAACACCCGCATTGCGGGCGCCCGGAACGCATGATGGTTCCAGGCCATACCTTCCTCAACCGGAACCGCTGCTTGAGGCGCCGCCAAAGGTATCTGAATGACAGACGAAAACTCCCAACATGTGTATGTATATCTGTCACATGCAAAGGAAGCAACTACCTAATGTTCAAGCGCGCCTGGTTTGGCGAGTCTGAGCACGAACCACATGAAATCAGAGTCTGCTAGCGTCAAGGCTCCTGCCAGCTTGGCCGTCATGTTGAAGGCTGATAGCATACGCAACCGACACGCGAGGCGCTGCCGGCTGTACGAAAAAACACGCGGAAACGTCGCGACTAAATCTACAACAGCTGGCGTGCCAAAGTATGTGCGAAGTAGCCTAAGTTTCGGCTTCAAGCTCTGATCAACGCTGCATCCCAAGATCCAAGGATAACCAGCGACAACCTTGGCGAGCTGGGCCTGGCTCAAACCCAAACCAAGAAACCAATCTATCGTGCGCTTCAAATTCTGCTCGACGCTGCATCCCAAAATTTGAGGAAAACCAGCCACAACCTTGGCGAGCTGGGCCTTGCTCAAGCCCAAGCCAAGAATCCAACTTGCTGTGGGCTTCAAGTTCTGCTCGATGCTGTATCCCAAAATCTGCGGATTACCAGCCACAACCTTGGCCAGCTGGGCCTGGCTCAAGCCCAAACCAAGAATCCAATCTGCCGTGGGCTTCAAGTTCTGCTCGATGCTCAGCCACAAAATTTGAGGACAGCCAGCCACAACCTTGGCGAGCTGGGCCTGGCTCAAGCCCAAACCCAGAATCCAATCTGCCGTGGGCTTCAAGTTCTGCTCGATGCTGCAACCCAAAATTTGCGGACGACCAGCCACAACCTTGGCGAGCTGGGCCTGGCTCAAGCCCAAGCCACGAATCCAACTTGCTGTGGGCTTCAAGTTCTGCTCGATGCTGCATCCCAAAATCTGCGGATTACCAGCCACAACCTTGGCCAGCTGGGCCTGGCTCAAACCCAAACCAAGAATCCAACTTGCTGTGGGCTTCAAGTTCTGCTCGATGCTGTATCCCAAAATCTGCGGACTACCAGCCACAACCTTGGCCAGCTGGGCCTGGCTCAAGCCCAAACCAAGAATCCAATCTGCCGTGGGCTTCAAGTTCTGCTCGATGCTGTATCCCAAAATCTGCGGACTACCAGCCACAACCTTGGCCAGCTGGGCCTGGCTCAAGCCCAAACCAAGAATCCAACTTGCTGTGGGCTTCAAGTTCTGCTCGATGCTGTATCCCCAAATCTGCGGATTACCAGCAATAACCTTGGCCAGCTGGTCCTTGCTCAAACCCAAGCCAAGAATCCAACCTGCCGTGGGCTTCAAGTTCTGCTCGATGCTCAAGCACAAAATTTGAGGAAAGCCAGCCACAACCTTGGCGAGCTGGGCCTTGCTCAAGCCCAAACCAAGAATCCAACCTGCCGTGGGCTTCAAGTTCTGCTCGATGCTGCATCCCAAAATTTGCGGATGACCAGCCACAATCTTGGCGAGCTGGGCCTTACTCAAGCCCAAACCAAGAATCCAACCTGCCGTGGGCTTCAAGTTCTGCTCGACGCTGAACCCCAAAATTTGAGGAAAGCCAGCCACAACCTTGGCGAGCTGGTCCTTGCTCAAACCCAAGCCGCGAATCCAACCTGCCGTGGGCTTCAAGTTCTGCTCGATGCTGCATCCCAAAATTTGCGGATGACCAGCCACAATCTTGGCGAGCTGGGCCTTACTCAAGCCCAAACCAAGAATCCAACCTGCCGTGGGCTTCAAGTTCTGCTCGACGCTGAACCCCAAAATTCGCGGATACCCAGCCACAACCTTGGCGAGCTGGTCCTTGCTCAAACCCAAGCCGCGAATCCAACCTGCCGTGGGCTTCAAGTTCTGCTCGATGCTGTATGCCATCGTTTGCGGATGGCCAGCCACAACCTTGGCAAGCTGGGCCTTGCTCAATCCCAAGCCCTCAAGCCACATCAGCATGGGTTGCAGCTGGTCCTCAATGCTCAAGCGCTCCAGCATACCCATCTGTGGTACCAATTGTCCTCCTCGATGTCAAACCCTTGCCCAGCCAGGAACTGCAGCGGAGCATGATTGACACGTATGACATAGGACCCTGGGGGTGCATATGCCAGCAGCGCCACGTTCTTTGCAGTGTCTCTGGCGATGCCTTGCTCTTTAGCGTGCGTCCAATACCTCAAATTTGGCTTTTGAGACAGGCATCCCCGCTCTTCGGACGGCTGGCTTCACAACAAGAGCCCACAACAACCCAAAGCACGCCTTGCGTTGGTTGTCCTTGGTAAGCTTGTGGCTTAGCTTGGTGGCCATGACCCCTGCACCAATCGTTTCACTGGTCATCGCTAAGTGGCAAACACACATTGCCCAAAAAAGGTTCAAGGCAAAACGTCCAACCAAAAAAGCATCCCCAAAACAAAAAGCCAACCCAGCTGCCAAAAACTTCCAAACCCTCCACGGAAGGAATATGAAAGGCATGGCAAGCAGCCCATCATACTCCACAAAGAGCGCCGCATCTGGCCTTTTCATCACCCCATGCAGCGCCAGATCCGGCTCCAAGTAGTTGCCCCCCCAGGCTTCTGGTGCAGGAAACCGCCGGAAGAGCTCCTAGCACTCAGCTCGAGGAGTTCAGGGCAGCCGAACGCTCAGCAGCAAAACGACTAGCCAACCTTGCGCCATGCTGGGTGCTTAGCCTGCCTGAGAAAAAGAAAACCAGCGAAGATCATCATTCCGTTTCAGCTTCGTATCTTAGGGAGTTTGAAGATTATGAAATTTAGTGACCGGCGGAAGACGCAAAACACATCAACAATAAACTCACCTGAAGCCAACCACATTGCAACACACCTTCCCTAACCTCTGGTTCGTCAGGGCTAACAACAAATGAACAAAGCCCCAAAAACACATGCAAAGCCGATATAAAACAAATAGGACAAACAAACACTCCAGACACTACAAATTTGCAAGCCCCGCAAGCCCCCCAAAATCAAAATGAACAACGCCAAAAAAGCCGAATCAATTAACCCCACGTACCAAACCACGGTAAAACATATAGGTTGCACAGGGTCAACTTCTTCACTCGGACCCTCCTTGAGCTGGGCTCTGGGCTTCAGCCTCACCGCCAGCTGCGCCAAGAGCTCCGCCTCCGCCACGCTCCCCGGGCGCTTGGCGTGGCCCCGGCGCCACCACCCCGGCGCGCTGAAGCCGAAGCCGACGAAGGCGCCGACGCAAAGGCAGGCGAAGACGGCCAGGCGGCGGCGAGTCATGGCCCGGGCCAGGGCGTGAGCAATTGGATGGAGGATGGGCCCAAGTGAAGTGGATGGGAGCGTCTTTCAAAAATAGGGATGCCCGGCTGATTCTTTCGAGGTTGGGGATGTCATTTAGAACTCCTGCAGGCAACTGGTTTTACGTTCATTGCCTGCCCAACCATGCAACAGGGGGTGTCCAAAACTCATGGAGACCTTGCACCATGCGTGTGGAAACAACTGACCCATGTTGAATGAAGGGGAGTCCATGCTGTGCCCGCTTCCCCTCCTTGCCTTGGGCCGAATGCTTCCTGACCGGTCCGCTCTCCTGAAGCCACACAAAGTTTGGCACCGACTATTCTGGCCTAAGCCTTTCCCAAGCCACATGAACTATACGAAGCATTGGAAGCCACTCGAGGAGCCAAACAACAAGAAATTGGGAATTCTCCAGTAATGTCTGAAGCTGTTTAATGTCAACTTTGGACTAATCCGGAAAGCCAAATCAATCTGAGGATTCAGTGCCGTGATTTAGTAGGGATGCCTCTGATAAGTCTTTGGACTGAGCAACATCTGAGAATTGGGCACCCGCCTGCTTGGATGGTTTGAAGTTTCAAGAAACCAGTCGGAAAGTTGAAAGCTCCCATGTTTCAGTCGGTCCGATCTTCTGAGAAACACCCGCATTGCGGGCGCCCGGAACGCATGATGGTTCCAGGCCATACCTTCCTCAACCGGAACCGCTGCTTGAGGCGCCGCCAAAGGTATCTGAATGACAGACGAAAACTCCCAACATGTGTATGTATATCTGTCACATGCAAAGGAAGCAACTACCTAATGTTCAAGCGCGCCTGGTTTGGCGAGTCTGAGCACGAACCACATGAAATCAGAGTCTGCTAGCGTCAAGGCTCCTGCCAGCTTGGCCGTCATGTTGAAGGCTGATAGCATACGCAACCGACACGCGAGGCGCTGCCGGCTGTACGAAAAAACACGCGGAAACGTCGCGACTAAATCTACAACAGCTGGCGTGCCAAAGTATGTGCTAAGTAGCCTAAGTTTCGGCTTCAAGCTCTGATCAACGCTGCATCCCAAGATCCAAGGATAACCAGCGACAACCTTGGCGAGCTGGGCCTGGCTCAAACCCAAACCAAGAAACCAATCTATCGTGCGCTTCAAATTCTGCTCGACGCTGCATCCCAAAATTTGAGGAAAACCAGCCACAACCTTGGCGAGCTGGGCCTTGCTCAAGCCCAAGCCAAGAATCCAACTTGCTGTGGGCTTCAAGTTCTGCTCGATGCTGTATCCCAAAATCTGCGGATTACCAGCCACAACCTTGGCCAGCTGGGCCTGGCTCAAGCCCAAACCAAGAATCCAATCTGCCGTGGGCTTCAAGTTCTGCTCGATGCTCAGCCACAAAATTTGAGGACAGCCAGCCACAACCTTGGCGAGCTGGGCCTGGCTCAAGCCCAAACCCAGAATCCAATCTGCCGTGGGCTTCAAGTTCTGCTCGATGCTGCAACCCAAAATTTGCGGACGACCAGCCACAACCTTGGCGAGCTGGGCCTGGCTCAAGCCCCAGCCACGAATCCAACTTGCTGTGGGCTTCAAGTTCTGCTCGATGCTGCATCCCAAAATCTGCGGATTACCAGCCACAACCTTGGCCAGCTGGGCCTGGCTCAAACCCAAACCCAGAATCCAACTTGCTGTGGGCTTCAAGTTCTGCTCGATGCTGTATCCCAAAATCTGCGGACTACCAGCCACAACCTTGGCCAGCTGGGCCTGGCTCAAGCCCAAACCAAGAATCCAATCTGCCGTGGGCTTCAAGTTCTGCTCGATGCTGTATCCCAAAATCTGCGGACTACCAGCCACAACCTTGGCCAGCTGGGCCTGGCTCAAGCCCAAACCAAGAATCCAACTTGCTGTGGGCTTCAAGTTCTGCTCGATGCTGTATCCCCAAATCTGCGGATTACCAGCAATAACCTTGGCCAGCTGGTCCTTGCTCAAACCCAAGCCAAGAATCCAACCTGCCGTGGGCTTCAAGTTCTGCTCGATGCTCAAGCACAAAATTTGAGGAAAGCCAGCCACAACCTTGGCGAGCTGGGCCTTGCTCAAGCCCAAACCAAGAATCCAACCTGCCGTGGGCTTCAAGTTCTGCTCGATGCTGCATCCCAAAATTTGCGGATGACCAGCCACAATCTTGGCGAGCTGGGCCTTACTCAAGCCCAAACCAAGAATCCAACCTGCCGTGGGCTTCAAGTTCTGCTCGACGCTGAACCCCAAAATTCGCGGATACCCAGCCACAACCTTGGCGAGCTGGTCCTTGCTCAAACCCAAGCCGCGAATCCAACCTGCCGTGGGCTTCAAGTTCTGCTCGATGCTGTATGCCATCGTTTGCGGATGGCCAGCCACAACCTTGGCAAGCTGGGCCTTGCTCAATCCCAAGCCCTCAAGCCACATCAGCATGGGTTGCAGCTGGTCCTCAATGCTCAAGCGCTCCAGCATACCCATCTGTGGTACCAATTGTCCTCCTCGATGTCAAACCCTTGCCCAGCCAGGAACTGCAGCGGAGCATGATTGACACGTATGACATAGGACCCTGGGGGTGCATATGCCAGCAGCGCCACGTTCTTTGCAGTGTCTCTGGCGATGCCTTGCTCTTTAGCGTGCGTCCAATACCTCAAATTTGGCTTTTGAGACAGGCATCCCCGCTCTTCGGACGGCTGGCTTCACAACAAGAGCCCACAACAACCCAAAGCACGCCTTGCGTTGGTTGTCCTTGGTAAGCTTGTGGCTTAGCTTGGTGGCCATGACCCCTGCACCAATCGTTTCACTGGTCATCGCTAAGTGGCAAACACACATTGCCCAAAAAAGGTTCAAGGCAAAACGTCCAACCAAAAAAGCATCCACCCAAAACAAAAAGCCAACCCAGCTGCCAAAAACTTCCAAACCCTCCACGGAAGGAATATGAAAGGCATGGCAAGCAGCCCATCATACTCCACAAAGAGCGCCGCATCTGGCCTTTTCATCACCCCATGCAGCGCCAGATCCGGTTCCAAGTAGTTGCCCCGCCAGGCTTCTGGTGCAAGCACTCAGCTCGAGGAGTTCAGGGAAGCCGAACGCTCAGCACCAAAACGACTAGCAAACCTTGCGACATGCTGGGTGCTTAGCCTGCCTGAAAAACGAAAACCAGCGAAGATCATCATTCCGTTTCAGCTTCGTATCTAAATGATGCAACGCCGTTATAACACAAATAGCACAACCAGTGGGAAAAAAACAACTCCATACACTACAAATGAGCAAGCCCCCCAAAATATAAATGAACAAAACACAAAAAGCCGAATCAATTAACCCCACGTACCAAACCACGGTGAAACATATAGGTTGCACGGGGTTAGCTGCTTCACTCGGACCCTCCTTGAGCTGGGCTCTGGGCTTCAGCCTCACCGCCAGCTGCGCCAAGAGCTCCGCCTCCGCCACGCTGCCCGGGCGCTTGGCCCAGCCCCGGCGCCACCACCCCGGCGCGCTGAAGCCGACGACAGCAGCGCCGAGGCAGGCAAACATGGCCAGGCGCCGACGGGGAGCCATGGCTCCAAAAAAAATTGAATGGAGGATGGGCCCAAGAGAGGTTGATGGGAATGTGTCACAATTTGGGACCGCGCCCTCTCCAGGCCACTGATATGTTGTCTCGACTTTCAATTCATCTAATTAACAAGGGGGCTCTATGTTAAAAGCAACGCTCTCATGGAGACCTTGCGCCATGTATGCGAAACAGCAGGCCTGGGCTCGCCCTCCTGGAGCCGAATCGCTTAGAAAGGTACCATCCGCTTGCAAAAGCACTGTATGAGGATGCCGCAAAGCCACGCGGAGTTTAGGCTACCATCCCAAGCAAGTGTACAGTGTACCCTCAACAGAAATTACGTACCTGATGGGGCAAGAGCCTCATTTTCACTGGGCTGCCCGGCCAGCTGACGCAGGAGGGTGTGGCACTGGGGTACTTGGCCTTGGACCGGCGGGCGTAGATGATGGCCCCCAGGTTCGCCTGAGCGCATCATCACTTGGCCTGCTTGATGTTGATGCAAAGGTGGTGGGAGGCTTGGTGGCAACTTTCCTTGCTTAAGCCATATTCACTCTCATGATGTGCACATGGGTCCAAGGAATCAGCGGTCGCTTGGCAATGTCCGTTTCCCAGAGCAGGCCGGTGATGGGGGTATATACCCGACAAATGAAAGACACTGCGATCAGGAGAGCCCTTGGCATGACCCCTCGAACCGATTGCCCCTGGCAAGGCGCTAAGATGGCCATGACCAGCGCGAAGCCCGAAAGGGACATGAAGGCAGTGTGTCTTGCGTCCTGGCATTGCAGTGGTCTGGTGAATTGGTAACAAGTCTCTGAAAGGAACCTTCATGGGTGAGGCCATAACCCTCTTTGCAAGGTGCCAAAGCTGGGGCCCGCCTATATGTCTGTGATGGCTGGTTTGCCAATGAAAAACAAAACCAACCAGGCATTCGGAGCTTCACCTGTCCTGAGTCCTGATGTGTTTTTCCCAACTACCAAAATTGCCAGCTTGGAAAATGAACCAGCTGCCCTTGATGGCTCCGTCCCTCCAGGTGATGAAGATTCACCCTTCCTACCCCAGCTCTTGCTGCCCAACCCAAATTCACAAATTTGGATTCTGGCCCATAGTTAGTCTCACTTCCTGAGTGGATCGGCCACAGAAAGTCCGAGCCTCTCATTTCCACTAAAATGATCCTCCCACAAATTATCTAAAAGCATTTCTCATCATCAAGAGGCTGAGATCGGCCCTGGCCAAGTGAGTTGTGAACCCTTTGGCAACTTTCAGAAGGAAGGGCTACCAACTCCCTGGCTTTCCAACGGACGATCCATCTCCTCGGCACCCTGCAGCTCGGAGCGCAAGGACAGAAATGCCTCAACCTGAGGAAGGAATTCAACAAGAGCCTCCCCCAGCTAGGGTCCAACTTCCATCTCCCCCGCAAATTTGCTGAACTGGAATCAAGCTGCACACGCCAAAAGCAATTGCAGTTTCACTGTACATGGACCCCGGAATTCCTGGGCACCAGCGTGGCTTTCATGATGCAAGCATGGGATTCCCATCCAACTATGACCATGTTCCACCCAAAAGGGGGCCGGTATCACAAACGACCATCCCATTCTTCGAATGACATTTTAGCTGACGAAGCCGAAGCTGCCTTCTCCGTGCGCGCATCACCGGCATCACCAGCATCCTCTGCATCCCTGGGAAAGTCTTGTGCTCTCATCTGCCATCCTCCAAAACTACCTTTCGCATCATCACCCGCGTCAACTTGAGTTGCCTCATGAATCACCCGCATCATCTGCACCTTGTCAGGCTGCTCTCAGCAGCCTGCGCAAGCCTTTTGCATCGCCCGCATCACCCGCATCATCTGCATCATTGGGATGGTCTCCTACTCACAGCCGCCATCCCCAAAGGCAACCTTTTGCATCACCTACCTCCTCTGTACTTAGCGGTGCTTCTTTTGGTGGGCTCGGTGGTGCTTTCCGCACTGCCTGCGCCGCTTGGTGGGGCTCGGCTTTCCGACTCCCCCGCCACTGGTTGGCTTGACCACCTCATTCCCACGTGCCTTTCCGAGAACCAGCATGCTCCTAGTGCGTCCACAAAACTTTTGTTCGCCCAACTCACAAAACACCCGGCTCCAACATAGGGCCCATATGTCACGGAGTCTAACCCCAAAAAAACGAAGTTTCGTCCCCAAATGATGCCCGTCCTAGTCCTGAACGTCACTCCACCGGACAGCAACTCAATGAACAATGGACTTTCAACCACCCATAGAGTACCCTTCTTTTAGACTCCATGTGTCACAATCAACGCACCAAAGTCAAGCCCAGTGTCACAGATCCTTGAGGCCTACGTATACCCCAGATACGGGTTACAACATGGTACACCCCGAAGAGTGCATGACAACTGTCCTTGACTCGCCTATTGCTGGCTGAGTCTGGGTTAGCACACGGCGTGAGCACGGGTGCGGTGTTTTCTTTTGCAGGTGTCCGGGGCCTTCTCATTCACAGCAACCTCACCCCCTGCCACTGCCATGCTGAGCCAAGCCGCAAAAGTGCCGGCGGTGCTCTGCTTGAAGACCTGAATCAGGGTCAAAAGATCAGGGGCCCTCCGGGCCAAATGTGCTTGGTGGGAAATCTCGGAAAAGGGTGGCTTACAAAGGGAGATTCCCGCAAAGATTGTAGCACAATGGGGGGGGGGCAAATGTACTGTTCATAGAAATGAAGCTTAGTGAAAACCCGTTCGTGGGTTTAACCACCAGTTCTGGCTTAATTTGCGGGAGGCCGCCACGAACGAGCCAACACTTGGACATGGGCTCATGCATGCCCATGCGACCAGCCTTTGAAAAGCGTGGGCTTAGCCCCTGACA
Source organism: Effrenium voratum (assembly GCA_963377175.1). Taxonomy (NCBI): domain Eukaryota; class Dinophyceae; order Suessiales; family Symbiodiniaceae; genus Effrenium; species Effrenium voratum. Next base: position 230,531 of record CAUJNA010001913.1, on the reverse strand, counting down.
AGGGGTTTCCCTTGTGTACGGGTTTCGGCGAAACCATCTTTTTTTTTGGAGCCCATCGATTCGAATCCCTGACTAGCTTCTCCCAAGATGCAGCTGTGTGGCTTGGACAAAAGCACAAAGGAAAAGCCTTTGAACTCTGCCATGTTTGGCTAAACAGCCGTCATTCCTCTTGGCTTTTTTGGGAAGTGAGAAATCATTCCCGAGTTGGCTACAGCCAGTGGATGGGCAAACCCACGCACCAGTTGGGACTGGTGGGACAGCTAGGCTTTCGTCCATCCCCACTGGTGTGAGCCAGCTTTTCATCCATCCCCTGCATTTTGCCGGCCAGGCACAGCCCCCATGTCCATCGGAGGACCACTTTGTGGTCCTATTCTAGCATCATCCATTGGGGATCAAAGGGGGGCCCAAAGACAAAAAGGAACCGATGTAGAGGTGTCAACTTCCCACACACTTGCTTGCCCCGAACGGGCAATTCACAGCAAAGCAGGCCCCTTAAAGTCATACACACAAAAGTCACCTGGTTCATGTAGAACCCCTAAGATGGTTGTGAGTTTGGCCGAGCTGGCACCTTTAAGCAACCCTGCGCAAGCAGTCGAATTCGCAGCCAGGTTTGCCTGGAGGGCCGTGTTGCCCCGCTGCACCGCAGCGGTCACGTCGACCAGCTGCTTGCCGGTAAGCGTGGCCTAAGGGGACCCCTGGTTGAAGTAGAGACATCCAGTTGACAATGCCCAAATCCCTGGAACATCTCATTACGTGACTGAGCACACAAAACAATCACAAGTACAAGGCAGACCTTCCCTCTGCCTTTAGCTTTGTGTTCCTCAAATGTTTGTGATAGCGCAGAAGCTCTGCTTGATTGATAGGGTTGGTCTTCAGAACCCCCTGCAACAACTTAGCTTTTGCATAGCTTTTGCTAGTTGGCGGTGAAGTTTGAACCAGGTTCTGCGTTTATTTCGAATCTGATCACCATGTTGGATGTGGCACGGTTCCACAATTCCGCGTTACAAGGAAGATGTGTGAGTGTGTTCTTGTTCATTGCCTGGGCTTGATGAAAGTTACTAGGGCCACCCACGTAATACACCATACAAGTCAAATAGGAGTCTGTCTGAACAGGACGGGGCCCCTGTTTGTTTCACCTTAAACGCAGAAGAAATCCATCACAACCAGGGGCAAAATGATGGAATGTGTCTCCAAGAAGCCTCCAAGAAGCGCAAGACGCCACGGACATTTCTTTCAGCACATCTTTGCCAAATTGGAGTTAAGGACATTGAAGTTCCTCCTCTGCGAGGGTTTTGTGGACACATATGCCAAACCCGGCACCTTAGCTATCTATGTTTCAGCTTTCCCGGCGCGAAGAACATACCTCCGTCTCCCTCCAACCTTTGCCGCAGAGTTCCTTCCATGTCACCCGTTCACATCATCCTACTGAAAAATAAACTCAAGCGACATTGGCAAGAGGGGAAATTACATGGAAATCAAACTGCAGCAAGCACACCAAGCGGAAACTTGTGGCAGATTCAAGGAGATGTTCAATCCACACAAAACGGGACCCAAAGGAACTCCTGTGCGGCTGTTATTAGGCTTGATGACTCCGGTACACCCCTTTCTTGAGCTAATATTGGAATACCCCAGGTGAGTCACAATCAAAAGGTCGACCGACCCACACCCATGTAAAGAAACAAAAGGGCAGCAGCACCCATCTATGCCCGGAACTGCCCCCTGCGCTAGGGTAGCCCCTATGACCCTGCAATTTGCCCGGGTGTCGCTTGTTTGCTGCAGGTGGGTTTGGACTTTCATCGGCTTTGGGCCTTTTGAACCGAGCTGCGGCGGTGGTTTGGCGTATGGACTGCATGGCGTCTGCGGAGGACTGCTGGAGGGCAAGCAGCCTTTGTAGCGTGCGGCAATGCGAGCATGGCATGTCCAAACTGGAGCGTGTCCTCTTTTTGGCTACCCCCGCCTGTGGAGAGCTGCGGAATCCATTTCGCACCATCTAAGAATCCCTGGTTCCTGGATGATTCCCTTGTTAATTCCCAAGCAATGGATTCCCATAGTTTCAAGCAGCATTTCGTCCATCCACATAATGTCCAAACTGGGCAGCTAGCTTCGACATGTCCCTTTCCTGAGCAATTGGTTTGGGGGGCTGACTTCCCCAAGGCAGGTGATGCAACGCACGTCGGAAGACAAGCAACGTGTTCGGGGGCCCTTCCAAGGTAAAGAAGGGATCCCAACCCAACTCTGAATCCTGGCCAGTAGTGGGTTTGCCTCTAAGTAAGACACCCCTCAACATGGTTGATGTTCCATCAGTTCTGCTCAAGCATAACCTACACAAACAGCTAGGGGGCTTTCTAAATAAGGAAATTACATCTCAAAATAAGGAAATGACACCGGCTCCCCTTGCTTCCACTGAAAGAAACAAATCTAAACTACCCTTACAACCTACCCAGCCTGATGGGCATCGCAAACAGCCGCCAATGTGCCCAAACTCCAAGCAGCCCATCTTGCCATGGTGGTGATTCCTGTGATGCCAAAGTGGGATTCCCATCGTGACTACTTGGCTGTTCAAAGGGGGTTTCCTTGAGTATCAGGAAGCAGGTCAAAAACCACGTTGGGGCACGAGTGAGAATTGAAGATGGAGGACCCAAGTTTATTCCCCAAACAGTTTACTGTGAGGGGTTCTAAATTCATTTAAGGTGGCTCGCCTGTTGCCAAGCCCTAGCCTGGATGCCTGGCACGGCTCTCCAGGCGGACAGATTCACTTGTCTCCCTTTG
>CAUJNA010001913.1:195142-227662 GCA_963377175.1 Effrenium voratum | reverse complement strand
TGTTTCCCTTTGTCTCCCTTCATTTGTCTCCCGTTGTCTCCCAGCCTGGATGCCTGGCACGGCTCTCCAGGCGGACAGATTCACTTGTCTCCCTTTGTCTCCCTTCATTTGTCTCCCGTTGTCTCCCAGCCTGGATGCCTGGCACGGCTCTCCAGGCGGACAGATTCACTCCCTTTGTCTCCCTTCATTTGTCTCCCGTTGTCTCCCAGCCTGGATGCCTGGCACGGCTCTCCAGGCGGACAGATTCACTTGTCTCCCTTTGTCTCCCTTCATTTGTCTCCCGTTGTCTCCCAGCCTGGATGCCTGGCACGGCTCTCCAGGCGGACAGATTCACTTGTCTCCCTTTGTCTCCCTCTCCCGTTGTCTCCCAGCCTGGATGCCTGGCACGGCTCTCCAGGCGGACAGATTCGCTTGTCTCCCTTTGTCTCTCCCGTTGTCTCCCAGCCTGGATGCCCGCACGGCTCTCCAGGCGGACAGATTCACTTATCTCCCTTTGTCTCCCTTCATTTGTCTCCCGTTGTCTCCCAGCCGGGATGCCTGGCACGGCTCTCCAGGCGGACAGATTCACTTGTCTCCCTTTGTCTCCCTTCATTTGTCTCCCGTTGTCTCCCAGCCTGGATGCCTGGCACGGCTCTCCAGGCGGACAGATTCACTTGTCTCCCTTTGTCTCCCTTCATTTGTCTCCCGTTGTTCCCCAAACAGTTTACTGTGAGGGGTTCTAAATTCATTTAAGGTGGCTCGCCTGTTGCCAAGCCCTAGCCTGGATGCCTGGCACAGCTCTCTGGGTGGACGGGTTCATTTGTCTCCCTGTGTCTCCCTTCATTTGTCTCCCGTTGTCTCCCCGCCTGGATGCCTGGCACGGCTCTCTGGGTGGACGCGATCGTTTGTCTCCCTGGGTTCACTTGTCTCCCTTTGTCTCCCTTCATTTGTCTCCCGTTGTCTCCCAGCCTGGATGATCCAGTCGGATGTTGGGGACAGGGTCCTCCTCTGTCTGCCCTTCATCTGGACTTCGATTTCGCTTGGGCTCGTGGTGGGTCGTCTTCCTTGTCTATCGTTGGCTACACCCTGTCTGTTCGTTCACTGCCTCATTATCAGTTGCGGTCCCGAGCTGACGATAGCGGTGCGCTGCGGTGCGCGGCTTCAGCTACGAGAAGGCTCTGTTAACCCCCCGGTGAAACAAACGTGAATCACGCTGGAGTTAAATCCTCTATCGATTCTTCGAGGATGTTCAACGAACCTTACGCTGAGATACCCAGTGGTGCTCTTGGCACCTGGGGTTGTCCCGGCTCTCCCGGCGGACGGGTTCATTTGTCTCCCTCTCCCTCCATTTGCCTGACGGATTCATTTGTCTCCCTTTGTCTCCCTTTATTTGGCCCCGGTTGTCTCCCAGCCTGGACGCCTGTCACGGCTCTCTGGGGTGGAGGGGTTCATTTGTCTCCCTTTGTCTCCCTTCATTTGTCTCCCGTTGTCTCCCAGCCTGGATGCCTGGCACGGCTCTCTGGGTGGACGGGTTCATTTGTCACCCTTTGTCTCCCTTCATTTGTCTCCCGTTGCCTCCCAGCCTGGATGCCTGGCACGGCTCTCTGGGTGGACGGGTTCATTTGTCTCCCTTTGTCTCCCTTCATTTGTCTGGCACGGCTCTCTGGGCTTTGTTTCCCTTCATTTGTCTCCCGTTGTCTCCCAGCCTGGATGTCTGGCACGGCTCTCCAGGCGGACAGATTCACTTGTCTCCCTTTGTCTCCCTTCATTTGTCTCCCGTTGTCTCCCAGCCTGGATGCCTGGCACGGCTCTTTGGGTGGACAGTTTCACTTGTCTCTCTTTGTCTCCCTTCATTTGGCCCCCGTTGTCTCCCAGCCTGGATGTCTGTCACGGCTCTCCAGGCGGACGGATTCACTTGTCTCCCTTGGTTCCCCTTCTCTGTGGGTGGACGGATTGATTTGTCTCCCTTTGTCTCCCGAGATTTGTCTCCCGTTGTCTGCCAGCCTGGATGCCTCTCTGGGTGGACGGATTCATTTGTCTCCCTTTGTCTCCCTTTGTTTGTCTCCCGTTGTCTCCCAGCCTGGATGCCCCTCTGGGTGGACGGATTCATTTGTCTCCCGTTGTCTCCCAGCCTGGATGTGTGGCACTCACGCTCCGCGGTTTCCTTCACTTCCCGCGGTTCTGTCCTTTTGGCGGGGTCTGGTTTGCCTTCGGCTTCGGCCCTGGCTTCGGTCATTCCTTGTCTTGTGGATGTTGGGGACAGGGTCCTCTGTCTGCCCTTCATCTGGACTTCGATTTTGCTTGGGCTCGTGGTGGGTCGTCTTCCTTGTCTATCGTTGGCTACACCCTGTCTGTTCGTTCAGTGCCTCGTTATCAGTTGCGGCCTCTCTCTGTCCTTGCTCGCATTTGGAGTCCCGAGCTGACGAGAGCGGTGCGCTGCGGTGCACGGCTTCAGCTACGAGAAGGCTCTGTTAACCCCCCGGTGAAACAAACGTGAATCACGCTGGAGTTAAATCGTCTATCGATTCTTTGATGATGTTCAACGAACCTACGCCGAGATACCCAGTGGTGCTCTTGGCACCTGGGGTTGTCCCGGCTCTCCCGGCGGACGGGTTCCTCTCCCTTCATTTGCCTGACAGATTCATTTGTCTCCCTTTGTCTCCCTTTATTTGGCCCCGGTTGTCTCCCAGCCTGGATGCCTGTCACGGCTCTCTGGGTGGACGGATTCGTTTGTCTCCCAGCTTGGATGTCTGGCACGGCTCTCTGGGCGGACGGGTTCATTTGTCTCCCTTTGTCTCCTTCTTGTTGTCCCCCAGCCTGGATGCCTGGCACGGCTCCCTGGTCATTCGCGGTGTATTCCGCGGGCACGCATGTGTGTTTGAGGCTCAGAAACGTGTGTTTGAGCGCGCGCGTGCGCTTGATCAAGCCACAGGCAGCATGCTGCGGATGCACGTACGAGTGCTTCAAGTAAATGATTGTGTGTTCTTGGTGTGTTCCAGCTGACCACATCGGCGCGTTCCAAGTGAACACGCACTTTTTGCATGTGACCACATGAGTGTGTTCCACGTCAGCACATGTTTGTGTTCCAGGTGAAAGCATGCGATTGTTCTGATAAAACACATATGCGATCCGGTCAAAATTCCTAGTAAGGGGGTTTAGTCTACAGAGGCCACCGTCGCAGTCACTTTGTGCAGTTTTTCATTCACACAAAGCGGAGTCCTGCAAATACCAATGGATTGCCCGCTCCCCACTGGAGGCGCTAGGATGGCGCTTGGTTTGCGCTAGGGTCTTCGGTGATCTTGGTTTCCAAGAGTTGGCGCGTGGGTTGCCGCGATGGGCTTTGCGTGGCTTTCAAGGGTGTAATGTTGCAGTTCTTACTTAGTACTTGAAGCCAGCCCGCACGTTTACCTTCATCTTACGTGGCCTTAATTTGTCAAATCCACACAGATGGTCGCCGTGACTCCAAAAAATACGGCGAACCCGCGCTAGCCGCGCGCTAGCAAGGCGCTAGCGCAGTGGTCAGCTGTGACCGGTTCCCAGTTACGCTTCAATCCAAATTTGCTTCCGCTCTCCTCGCATGCAATTATCATGGAGTGCGATTTGCTGGACAAAGGGGAGAAACAACGGCTGAGGCAAGACGGCAGGGATGCCTTGTACCGAGCATACGGAAGAATTGGGTTGCGTATTTCCCTGCGAAAGCAAATGCTTTACTGAATCGATACGAAGAGTTGCCACAATACGATCAAAGCACTTTAGCAATCGATACGAAAGACACTGTGCAGCTAAGCGAGAAAGAAGCGCAATGCGCCGGAAAGCTTTTGCTAAGCTGAAGCCTGTAACTGCTGGAGACGCATCCGATACTGATAGTACTAGCAGTAGTAGCAGCAGCAGCAGCAGCAGCTCGCACGCTAGCAACATGTTGCAAAAAAGCTTGATTGATCGTACACGAACACTATTTTCCTACTTGGGACATGCATATAAAACACAAGCGTTGTTCAAGGCAGAGCCCCATGGAATAGCGCCTCACAGTCGGCTTCGGGAACTTGATTTGTCCATGCGAACACATGTTTGTTGCCCAGGTGAACGCATGTGTGTTGCACATTTGTGTTGCACATGTTTCTCCACATGTGCACACACGTGTGTTCCATGTGTACACATATGTGTGTTACAAGTCAACACAGAAGTTTGTTCTGGTTAAACATGCTTGTGTGATCCAGGTCTGCACCAGTGTCGCACGTGAACACAAATGCCTGTTCCAAGTGAGCGCATATATGGGTTCCAGGTGAACACATATGTGTGTTGCAGGTGAACAGAAATGTGCTTTCCAGACATACACACATATGTGTTCCAGGTGTACGCATGTGTGTGTGTGCGTGTTCCGGGCGCGCATATATATATATATATATATATATATGTGTGTGTGTGTGTGTTCGCGTGTGCACATATGTGTGTTCCACATGTACACATATGTGCGTTCACGTGCGCACATATGCGTGTTGCACGTGTACACATATGTGTGTTCACGTGTACACACATGTGTGTTCTTATCAGACACGTGTATGTGTTCCAGGAGAACACATGTTTGTTATCAGATGAACACGTGCGTGTGTGTCTGCTCCGCGTGCACTTTTTTTGTATGTGTGTTCACGTGCACACATTGTGTGTTCACGCGTGCGCACATGTGCGTTCCAACTGGACACGTGTTTGTGTTCCAGGAGGACACATGTTTGTTATCAGATGAACACGTGTGTGTGTGTCTGCTCCGCATGCGCATGTGTGTGTGTGTTCATTTGCACACATATGTGTGTTCCACGTGCACACATTTGTGTGTTCACGTGTCCACACATGTGTGTTCCAATTGGACACGTGTTTGTGTTTCAGGTGAATACATGTTTGTTTTCAGATGAACGCACGTGTGTGTGTGTGTTCCGGGTGCGCATATATATGTGTGTGTTCACGTGTACACATATGTGTGTTCACGTGTACACACGTCTGTGTTCCAATTAGACACACGGTTGTGTTCCAGGAGAACACGTGTTTGTTATCAGATGAACACTCGTGTGTGTCTGTGTTTTCCGCGCGCGCATAAATGTGTGTGTGTTCACATGTGCAGTACACATGTGTGTGTTGCACGTGTGCACATGTGTGTGTTCACGTGTGCGCATTTGCGTCTCCCACGTGTACACATATGTGTGTTCACGTGTACACACATGTGTGTTCCAATGGACACGTGTTTGTGTTCCAGGTGAACACATGTTTGTTTTCAGATGAACACTCGTGTGTGTGTGTTCCGGGTGCGCGTATATATGTGTGTGTTCACGTGTACACATATGTGTGTTCACGTGTACACACGTCTGTGTTCCAATTAGACACACGGTTGTGTTCCAGGAGAACACATGTTTGTTATCAGATGAACACGTGCGTGTGTGTCTGCTCCGCGTGCACTTTTTTGTATGTGTGTTCACGGCACACATTGTGTGTTCGCGCGTGCACACATGTGCGTTCCAACTGGACACGTGTTTGTGTTCCAGGAGGACACATGTTTGTTATCAGATGAACGCGTGTGTGTGTGTGTGTGTGTCTGCTCCGCGTGCGCATGTATGTGTGTTCATTTGCACACATATGTGTGTTCCACATGTACACATTTGTGAGTTCATGTGTCCACACATGTTTGTTCCAATTGGACACGTGTTTGTGTTTCAGGTGAATACATGTTTGTTTTCAGATGAACGCACGTGTGTGTGTGTGTTCCGGGTGCGCATATATATATATATATATATGTGTGTGTTCACGTGTACACATATGTGTGTTCACGTGTACACACGGTTGTGTTCCAATTAGACACACGGTTGTGTTCCAGGAGACCACGTGTTTGTTATCAGATGAACACTCGTGTGTGTCTGTGTTTTCCGCGCGCGCATAAATGTGTGTGTTCACATGTGCAGTACACATGTGTGTGTTCCACGTGTGCACATGTGTGTGTGTTCACGTGTGCGCATTTGCGTCTCCCACGTGTACACATATGTGTGTTCACGTGTACACACATGCGTGTTCCAATTGGACACGTGTTTGTGTTCCAGGAGAACACATGGTTGTTATCAGATGAGCACACGGGTGTGTGTTCCGGGTGCACATATATGTGAGTGTTCACGTGTGCACATATGCGTGTTCACGTGTGCACATATGTGTGTTCCACGTGTACGCACATGTGTGTTCCAATTGGACACGTGTTTGTGTTCCAGGTGAACAGATGTGTGTTTCACGTGAACACATTAGTATGTGCTAGGTGAACTTTTTTTGGCATCTGACGACATATTTGCTCTCCAGGTGTGCACATGTATGCGCTCCAGAAAACGCATGATTGTTTTCGAGGTGCGCGCATGTGTGTGCGATTTAGGTGAGCATTTATGTTTGCTCACGTGTGCGCATATGTGTGTTCCACATGTACACACATGTGTGCTTTAATCGCACACGCGGTGTTCCAGGTGGACACATGTTTGTGTTCCAGTGGTATACATATGTGTGTCCCACGCGTACACACATGTGTGCTTTAATTGCGCGTCTTTGTGTTCCAGGTGAACGCATGTGTGTTCCACGTGTACACACATGTGTGTCTGAATTGGACACGCGTTTCATTGTGTTCCAAGTGAACACACATGTGTGTTCCACGTGAACGCATTAGCGTGTCGTAAGTGAACACATATGTGCGTTCCACGTTTGCACATGTGTGTGTGCTTTCCAAGAAGCACATGTTTGTTTTCCAGCTCAACACATTTATGCGTGTGCCGCAGGTGAATGTATACTGTTTCAGTCGTATACGTATGTGTGTTCCACGTGTACACACATGTGTGTCTGAATTGGACATGTGTGTTTGAACTGCCCATGTGACTGCGTGCTTGCGCGGCCACACTTGCGTTCACGCGCGCGCGCTCGCCCGCCATCGCGCGCGCTTGCCCAACCTCAGTTCTGGCGCGGTGCTGAAGCGCGAAGCACGCCAGCAACACACGTGCAGCAACGCAACGCGCGCCAGGTTCACGACTGCATCATTTTGATTCATCCGTGTTGAAGCGCAGAAAGCCACAAGCTGTTGGCATGTTTGTGCTCGCCCGTCAGCCCTCAACTGTTTGGGGTCTCTGCTGGTGTAATGTTTTTCCTCGTGTTTTCCCTGGAACACTATGGTAAAAAGGGTAACCTCAGAAAACCCTCCCTGTTTCCCACGTGCCAAGTCGCAGCTCGTTAAGGAGCCCAACCTCCCCCGTAACGTTGCTGCCTGAGCGTAGGGTCCGCGGCGTTGAAGCATCCATCGGCGAAAGTCATGCCCGCAGCAAGTCGTGCTCACAGGCCCCGCGGTTCAAGGCACAGCTTGGGAAGTGAAAAAAGCTTATGAACATTCAAGGGGGGTTACTGCCCTTTTGCTGGCCTTCCAGCGACGATTCCCCAGCTGGGCTGTTTAAAATGCATAGTGGGCCAATCCTAAATCCCCAAGCCCATGTTGGTGCGAAACGAATGGAAAGGAAAGGACGCCGCTCAACAGTTCTATTCTTGCTTGATCATTCCGAGGCTCGGAGCAACCCAGGTTTACAGGAAGGCTGGCTGGGTGCGAGCTAGGTTCCGGAAATATGGACCAATATCATTTACTTGTTGCTTCTTTTGCTATGTTTCATAAAAATGGCTATTTTCCGCCCGGTGTGTTTTTCATGGTCCCTGAAACGTGGGTTGGGCATGAACCCCAAAGAACTGATGTCCGCCCAGGCCTTTGAACGGCCAGGGCGGCCTTTTCTGAGGCTTCCGCCGGCAGCTCGCGTGCAGAACCAGCAGCTGTGCTCCTGAGACCCAGGGCTTCATCCAGGCCTTGCTTCTGCAAACCCGCAGCAGGAATTTCCCGTGAATTTTGGGGGACCTGGAGACATGTCGACCACGGATGTATTAAGCTTGCCTGATGACCAGGGGGGGGGGTCCATGATATGGAGGTTTCTTGTATGAGGGAGGCGAGGTTGTATACAACCTCGTTCCCACAACCCTGGCTTGAAGTATTGTTTTTCTGAGTCTTTGGGATTTAACCTTGGACCCAAGAAACAATTGTTTCTTTGCTATATCTTTTGGGAACCCACTTTTGTGGGTTCCGTGTTAATTTGAAGGGGAAAAGTCTTCCAAGCCGTTCCGAGTAAACCTTCTGGAGACAGCCCGCGTCCCCCTGTAGCGAGCCCCATCCGGAAGACTCAGGAGGATCCATGATGCGTTTTCGGAAGCCACTCATTCTTGCGGGTTCACGTGCTGCAAAGGCCGGAAGGGACGGATTGTGACCATTGCCAATGATAGGAGTCCCTTTCTGACCCACTTGCAAACCACAGGAGTGCCGACCACTTTCCGTTATCGTTTTTGGAGCCACACCTAGGCAAACGGCTATCCTCCACAAACCTAAAGCAAGGACTTCTGATGTAAACACAACTGGCCTCTAAACCAGGGACCCCCCTAAAAAAACATTTTTTTGGCCAGGTTTCCCGTAGTATCCCTACCAAACTCAACCCATGCCAAACCGCCTGGCTGACTCGCCGGAAAGGCGGTTTGGCCCGCCTTGAGCTTCTGTTGGCCCACCAGGGTCAACACCTGGCCGAGCTTGGAACAAGTTGGGAAATCACTCATCTGGGCTGCCCTCAGTTCCCCCGCTAAAAGTCTAACTCTTTACCACTAAACCCTTAAAGTTTAAACAGCTAAGGGGATGGCTGGGAGCCACCAAGTAGCCTCACACGAGTCACAATCAAATCCTGGTAGTGCCGGAGTCCATCCAAATCTCTAAAGAGATGATCAAGAAAGGCGGCTGCACCTAGTTGTGATTGGGATTCTCCCTTGCCAACCTTCACTTACTGGGTTTTGATTGCGGCCCACAGGCAGCGCCCATTCATGTTGACGAAGTTCGTCAAGAAAAGGCCCCCGTCTTTTGGTGGGACGCACTAAAGCCAGCCCCCGGGCGCCGCACCCGCTTCATGTGGTCCACCTTTGCCAAGAGGTCCTCCATGGCGGAGCCGAACCTTGGATCGCGGATGGAAGAGAAGGGGCCGTCGATTCTGAGGACATGTTCCCGAGTGTTGGTTGCAATCCTTGAACTAGGTCCTCTAGTAGAGAGGTTAGAACAAGGGTCGTTTCTTTGTTCTGTAGTCTATATGAGTAGGGGAACCAAACCAAAAAAAAGAAGAAGAAGAAACGGTAAAAGGGCACCTAGCTGGGGGACCTAGCGAAGCCACGGTGGATGCCCTAAAAAATGCAAGTAACTCTGCACATCTCCATGGCTTGTGGGCCATGAGACTCCAGGGAATTTAACCGAATCCAGTGGTCTTGGTAGACAAAAGCAAAAGAAAACAATCCAATGTCTATCCTCGTGTTTTGGCGGCGCAAATGAATCAAAACCCGGTACTGGAATGGTCTACCCAGAACCAGGTAGGGGGCCGCAGCTATTTATGGTTGGGATTGTCCCTTACCAACCTTCATCTACCCGGGTTTTGAGTGTGGCTCAAATGCCCCCCCCGCCGAATTCACCAAGTTTGTAATTAAGAAATGCAACTGGGGAGGGGGCTCCTCTGGCAGGCATTTCAGAAGGGAGGCTCCCAGCTGCCCAGCTGGCTACAGTATGAAATAGAGGGCCTGAAGCATGACACAAGATGCCCATCCCTCTTTTGGCTGCCTCCTGGAATTCTGACATGACGGGCTACTTGATTCAGGACCCGGTCAAAAAAAACCACCGAAGCTCCGCTGTGCCGCCAGGGGCGCGCGGCGGTCTCGTCTAAGATTGCCTGAGCTAATACTGCGGAGGTTGCAACATCCCTTCGCGCCACGAAAGAAACCATATTGGGAATTGAACCATAAGGCCTGGTAGGTATTTACAGGGGGGTCGAATCATTACTCGGTTTCTTGGGTGGTGCAGGACTTTGTCAATCCACAGTAGGGCGCCGATCCGTCTTCAGCTTGCGCTTGTTTGGTGAGTTTGAAAGGGGGGATCCCCTTTCAGCCAATCAAAAAAATCCCTGAGCCACCATACCTAAACGACCACTCCAGGGTTACCGAGTTTGAGCTAAAAGGCAAGCCAACACAGCCAGTTGACGGCCCCAGTTCTGACACGTACCCAGGCCGAACTGAGTCCCGACTCTTTCCAAGCCAACAGCTTTCCCAACGAACTGATGCACCTTAGATTCCTCCCTTTAAATCAAGCAAAAACAACCCTCCCCCCCCCCCCCCATTACTCAGTTCTTAAAAGACGGATCTGCAAATCTGGGCAAAGTTCAAACTTATTGGGCCACCCTGGAACACAGTGAAGGAATTCGTTCTGACCCCGGGAAAGGGGAATATACTCGGCCGATCCGTGATCCTTCCGATTGTAAGCACCCCCGAATTACTCCAAGTGCGCATTTGTCTGGTGTGATGCCAACCCCTCACCAAAAGTATTAACTAATCATCCCCAGGTTGTTGCATATACACCCTTTGCAATATGGGTAGTTCAGCTAGACATCAACGGTCAACCTTTTTTGGGACCCGTGAACCAACACGGAAGGCCCAAAAGCATCGGTGTCCTTTTTGGAAAATAGATGGCCCTGGTAGATGATTGAACCAGGTAAATCAGGGCAATTGAATTTTTAAACAAAACAACCAAAAAGGACACCTATGACCAAAAGGTTAAGAGATGACAAACCCTCGGCGTTGGACAGCTGAGCAAGGGGCCCCATGCCCAACCCACGCGCTGCGGCCACGGGGCTCGGATGTCTGTCATGGACTTGCCGTCCACGTCCAAGAGCTGCCGGAGGAGAGACATGCGCTTGATGCCTATACGGGCCAAAGACATGTGGGCCAATTACTGTGACCCACACCCCGAAAACGAGGAAGACCCCAAATGAGGGACCTTCATATCCCAGGAAAGCTCGTTTTGATTGGGGCTCTGACCTGCCCGGAGCGAAATGGCGTGGGTGAACCCACAGGCTCGGCTGGTGCTCCAAAGTGACCAGCAGCCCCAGGTCGACCCAACAACGAGCTACAGTGCATGCCCGTCCCTTGAAAAAGGACTGCTGTCTGTTAAAGAAAGTGGTGAAGATGCGGGTTTTGGCCCTCCGCTCTGCTCACATCCTCTTGTCTCGCCTTTGCGCTTGCCTAAGTCCTCAAGCCAGAAGGGCTGCAACATCTCCAGCTGCATCTGACTGAGTTCCTTGCGACGAAGCAGCTGCCGCACCTTCTCGCACCGCTCATGCTGCAGCTGTTCCTCCAGCTCTTCCTCGTTCAGATCCTGTGGCTCTGGCTATTGCCGGGCCCCTTGCGCAATGCATTTTCCACCAGTTGAGGTCAAAGATCCAAACAACAAGTAAAAAAAGCAACAAACAAAACCTCAAAGCAACCAAGGTTCCGTCTTTGTTCCAAGAGGCCGAGGCCTTCTCCGATGAAACTGCAGCCAGTCGCACAAGTCCTCCAGCCAGTCCGCTCGCGGAAGTCGACCTGCAGCCCGACTTGGATTGCACGCCTCGATTCTGCTCCGAACAGGCTGCAACATGTCCAAGTGCTCCTCGCTAAGCGCATTTGTTCGCAGTAACCTTCGCACACGTGTGCAACGTCCGTATTGCAATTGCTCCTCCAACTCAGCCTCTTTCAAGCCAACTCCTCTTGGAAAGCAGCGCGGACTGCGCTTGTGAATTCGAAGCCAGGCACATAAATCCTCCACCCACGCTGTCCGCTTGGCTTCTACAGCTGTTGTGTCAAGCTGAATCTTGCTCCAAAGTGGCTGCAGCATATCCAGTTGCTGCTGGCTAAGCTCATTTCTCCGGTGCAACTTCCGAACCCGCAAGCACCTTCCGTATTGCACTAGCTCCTCTAGCTCTGTCTGGTTCAGGCCAACTTTTGCTCGAAGCCGGCGCGGCCTGCGCTCGTGAAGGCGTAGCCAGGCACACAAATCCCCCAGCCAGTGCGTGCATTGAAGCCCTATTTCGTTTTCGAAAGGCTGCAGCATATGCAAGTGCTCCTGGCTGAGCTCATTTCTCCGGCGCAACCGTACCACGCTTTCGCACCGTTGGTATTGCAACCGCTCCTCCAGTTCTGTGCTGTTCAAGCAGCCACCCTTCGCTCGAAATCGGTGCGGCCTCCGCTTGTGAAGGCGTAGCCAGGCACACAAATCCTCCACCCACGCTGTCCGCTTTTCTACAGCTGTAGTGGAAAGCTGACTCTCGTTCCAAACAGGCTGCAGCATATCCAGTTGCTTCTGGCTAAGCTCATTTCTCCGGTGCAACCTTCGCACTGCTGCGCATCGTTTGTATTGCAATCTCTCCTCTACCTCTGACTCATTCAGGCCAACCCTTCCTTCAAAATGGTGTGGCCTGCGCTTGTGAAGGCTAAGCCAGGCACAAAACTCCTCCAGCCAGTGCCTGCGCTGAAGCCCAAGTTCATTTTCAAGAGGCAGCAACATATCCAACTGATTTTGGCTCAGCGCATGCTTGCGAAACAACCTTCGAACCTGTGAGCACCGCTTGTATTGCAATCGCTCCTCCAGCTCTGTCTCGCTCAAGCCAACCCTCGCTCCAAATCGGCGCGGTCTGCGCTTGCGAAGGCGTAGCCAGGCACACAAATCTTTCAGCCAGACAGTCTGCCGAGCCCCAGGACGCACTGGAGAGGGTCTTTGCAAGCACAAAGCGAGCTGCAAACAAGAAACGCAAATGATAAGCAACGCTGCGAAACAGGTGGCCCGCGCAAGGACGCCATTTTTCCCTGTGATCCCGGTTCCCATTCTGAGCCCAACATCTTGCTGCGTCTTTGCAGTCCTGGGGAAGCTACGAGCGAGGTAGACCCCTGGGGTAGCCCTCTCGCCTGCATCCACGCCCAGAAACAGCGGCTCGGAGGGGGAGCCATTCAGCGTCTCGTCTGCTATGGTCAGGCCTTGCCAGGCTCACCAGCTCACCAAGAAACCCCGGAGTATCGAGCGGTTTGGGGGGAGTCCCTAAAAACATGACACTTGCTTTGTTTGAATGTTTGATGTTTAAGGCAGGCCCCTCAAGACAAAGGGGCCACTAAGAATAAGAACAGAGATGTTGGAGGTTGGCCATCATTGATTAGAGGTCCAAGTTCCCCGCGTCTCTATGTTAAGAAAGCGAGCTATGGCATCCAAAAGGGCCCCAAAAGGAGATTCTTCCGATATGGCTTCCTGGGTTCCATGATGACGTGAAGGGGATTGCTCCAAGCGGCTGTGGCAAATCGCCTCGGACACGGTGATGGTCAGGGTTTCCGACCTTGATCGTGCAAAGGAGAGCGTTCAGAACGCCAAAGATTTTACACATGTAGATATGTTCTCTGGCAAAAGGCAAAACAACGTTCTACCTTTTTGAATGCGCGTGGCAACCCTGCTTTAGCAAACGTATCTGCAAGAAGCCGTACCCTTCCAGATGCCGAATCGCAAGTACTCAATGCAAATAATTGATTTGGCGTTGGGTCGCCAAGTTTAAGACATGCATTTTTTGTTCATTTCCCCTGATCCCAAAGCCTCTGATCCCAACCACCATTCCGGGAATACAACCCCCTGATCAACATGGAACCCGCAAAGCGCTTGCATGGCGGACGCCTTTTTCAAGGGGTCACTGATCAATGTACTGGTGGTTTCCATTGAAGCGATCGCCACAGTTGGAGGTCAACAGGGAAATGCTGGGAAACCCTGGCGAAACCACGATTCAATTGGCTAGGCTGGGGGACCCCGGTCTTTGTAGGATAAGGGACTGCTCTGTAGGGCTCGTCCAGAAAAAAGCCAACCCACCGGCTGGGACACTGGCCGGGTGTATGCCACAAAAGCGCCCGCCGAAGCAGCCTGAGCACCAGCACCACCAACCCCCATTAACCCCTGCTTTTTCGCTGTCCGAAATGCAGTTGGGTGCTGGCATGTGCTTTCTCGTTCCAGGAGTTGAGAAGCCAACCCCGTTCCCTTTGGATGAGTTGGGGTGTGTCTGTTTGCCAAGAGCTCATATGTGGCCTTTCAAAGGTAAAAGGCTTCATCTGAACTCAAATCCAAGCGGCTAACCCTCCCACAAGCCGCAACGAGAGACATGGTGGCAGCGCGCATGCCAGCATCACAAAGGGAAACAAACAAAAACAACATTTTCAGCGAAAAGAGCAAGTTCCATTTACAATTGATCAAACTTGGCGGGCAGGGCCCCGGGTTGGTTGTATTGGGCTCAGTTTGATGCCGACGACAAGGAGGTCTTGACACATAGTTGCTTTGGATTGCAATCTGCTCTCGGGATGTCTGATCACAAGGTTGACTGCTCCTTTGTCAACCAACGCAAACATGATTGATTCTGGCCCATATCTGTTGATTATAGACAGCAAACCTGCTGAACAAATTCCAGAAGTCTGTGTACCGCAATGCTCTGTCAGCTTGGCATTGTAGGCAACGCAGGCGGTAACATGTGCTGCCAATTCAGCACAGGCAGTATTGCATCCAGGCCGCCACAAAAATCACCGGGACCTGAGCTCGCGCACAGTGCACACGCAGTGGGGCACGTGAAAGATTGGAGCTTCAAGTTTGCATGTCTGTTGAGTGGTGCTTTGGCTTCAAAAGTGCCCAGAACAGCTCACTTCAATGCGCCAATCATTGGGAGCATTCTGGCATGTCTGGGAGGCTAAAGCCCACAAATGCGCGTGCGGATGCTTCAAGTGAACGTTCACTGCTGGACATACTCAAGCAACAAGAAACACTTCTCAAAGAGCGGAAGAGCAATGGCTACAAATCGGCATCCGCTTGGCCCCATCGCAAGGCCACAATTAGCATAGAGAAACGCAACGTTCGCCTTGCATATGCTTGTTGTGCATTGGGATCTGCTTGCACGATGACTGCATCGCGTGCAATGCTTACGCGTGGATCAGGGTACCTGGCATGAGACTCTGTAGGAGACACAACCGGTCAGATTATTTGCGTGAGACATAAAGGGCATAATGAATACTCGATGAGGAAATCGATATTGCGCCTTTCGGGCAAGGCGCCAAGCAAATCACGCCAGCTTTCCTGGGCTGGAGTCGGCGGAGGGCGGGTGGGCCGCGCTTGAGAGGACCCACAAACTAACCCCTGCTTGATTCAGGCCTCTCATTTGAAAGAGGTTTCTGGACGTTCAGGAGAACCACCCAAGTCATCTGGCCATTTCATGGTGTTAAGGGCCAACACTAGCAGCAAGAGACGCACAACAGTATGACTGCCACAGACATCTTCAGAGTAGGCAAGAAGGGTTACGGTCACCTTCAAAGAGATGCAAGGCACACATTGCTTGAAATATTTGTTGACACCCGAAGGGAAGAGGCAAGGCTCATGCCCTAGTTCACCTCGGCTGTGTCTGTAAGCTCTTCAGGACTGACATGTGGAACATCTCGGGGCCACTTCTCCATCGTTTCCCGAAGATGCTTTCCAGACATGAGCTAAACTTTCGTGAGCAAACGCATGGCGATCAAATCGTAAGGAAATGGACAATGCCCCAATGTCCTAGATTCTTCGATCGATGGGTGCGAGCGGCGAAAACAGCCGAATGCTTCTGAGCTTGATTGGATGTTATCTTTTGGCTTTATTGGGAGCTCGATTCGGCTAGCATCGATGCAGGACTGGAGCGAGTCATGGGCAGGGTAAGGATTTATGGCGACTGAAGCTGTCTTGAGCATCCGCCTTCAACATGTTTCTCAGTCCTGTCCAAACTCGCATTCAAGCCTTCGGAATTGGAAGGCCAAGGAAAGGCCAAGGAACATCCTTGTGGATGTGCGAGCCGTATCTGGAACTGGCTTAGCCTCCCTGAGGACTCTTTTTGCCCTATCAGTTGAAAAGGGCACAGGTTTGCGCTACACCAATTGGACAAGCGCCGCGCCAAAACACTGACACATGTTCTCGATGCAGCAAGCTGCACAACGTCTTTGGCGACCAAAGCACACAGCATCAAACAAAGTTGGGTTTGTGCCGCGTGCCATCTGCCAAGAGGGGTGAATACGTCGGCGGGGCTTGGCAACTTCGTCTGTGCAATTCTCAAGCGAGATGACACGCAAAGGCGAGGGCATCGCAAATATCGCAACCGACACGGGAAACTCAAAATCATGCAAAGCAAGCGCAAATGACAACATGAGGGCGAGGGTGCAACATGGAGGTCGATGATGTTTTCCTGCGACATTGGGAGGTCAGGCGTCAGCGCCAACTGTTGAAAATAATGGGGAATCAACCCCAGAATACGTGTCCTCTCTCATCCAACAGCCCCCCCCCCCCCAAACAAGGGTTCCCTGTTCCCCCTCTGAACACCACCCCGCAAGGGAATCACCTTAAGTTGGCAGCCAAAAGGTGACGTGTAGAAGGAATCTCACTTCAACATGGCAACGAAAAGGTGATCTGTAGATCCCACCAAAGGGAAAACATACTGTGGATGGACGAAATCCTGCACCACCTGAGAAACCTGATAATCCTGATTCCCTTGTAAATGCCAACCAACAAGGGTTTCCCGTGGTTTCAAAGTGGTGCGAAATGGATTTCGTCCATCCACAGTAGGGACCCCAGCCCCAGCGGCCCCGGCGTCCGATTCTCGGCCGAGGCTCTGCCAAATAGCCGCCGGCCTTGGCGCCTTCCGCTCGGAGCAGAGGCAGCCTCCATCGGCTCCGGATGCGGCGGCGTCGACCGCGGAATCCACCGGGCACTGGTGAACCATTAGTGCAACCATTCGGGAACCTCAGGAAGATAGCTTGAAATACCCGAGAAAACCCGGGATTTCCTGCAAAACGCCCATTTTCGCTGGGTTCTTAGACACCCTTTGGGGCGCCGTGACCACACATAGACCAACATAGGGAAGTGAGAACCCACTATGACTGTAGGTCCCCGTGCGTCAGTACCATGGTGAACCATCGATTCAGAGGTGTCATTTAAGCAGAATTCCAAACATAGGTGTCCTTTTGGCAAAATTGACGGCCCTGGTGAATGGAACAAAGGCCATCTAAACCAGTGCCATCAATTTATTCCTATCCAAACTACTTGGACAAACCCCCAAACCCTCCAACCCCCCGAGCTCTGCGCCAACTCCACGAGACCGATTTCTTTATTCCAAGAGACATCTCCGGCAGCAGCGGCACATTGCCGTGCAGCAGCACACCTGTCACTAAACCTCTTCCCGAAGCGAAAGAAAAGGCCGCCCAACCCAGAAATGGGAAACCGCATCACAGTAGCTAGGTCAGACATATTTCATACTTTTAGCACACTGCACATCCCTTCCAGGTGTTGGTTTCTGTTTGGGCTACCCGTTTCTCTCTGAAACCCTCCAACACAAAGTGATCAAAAAAGACACCCAACTCACAGTTCTTGAGATCGGGGTGGAGTCCCTTTCTGGAGTCAAGAAACCCCACGCCCCGCCCCGCATACATGCTTTATCCCCATGGAATCTTCCTTAGAATGCAACCTCCCTCCATGGATTGTGTTTTTACCCCATGGCACCTTAAGTCGCCGACCTCCCATACCGATATTTCTCTGGGTTGTGTTTGGGGATTGTTTTCTTGGGGGTCGGCAGTCGGGGGGTGCAAGGTGCGTATGATGACTTCGCTTAGCAGCTTGAGGCCCATGGCCAAGGGCGCCTCACACAACGTTTTCTTCGGAGTGTGGCCAATCCATCTCTGTCCCATCTCCGTCGCAAACCACTGCAAAGGACCCTCCGTCATTCCTAACCCTTGCGAATCGCCTTGAACTCACTTCTTGAGTGGACTGGCCAAAAAAGTTCAACTTGTTGTTTGCCACTAAAATGGTCTTCCCCAAAAGTTTAAAGTCCACATACGTCAGGAAGTGAGTTAAGCATCCCTGGATGTCCAATGCTGGGCACATCTGCAGCTCTCGCCTGTTGGTCGTTTGGATTGGTGGTTTGGAAGTTTGGGGGTGGTCCCCCATTCAACCGCCGCAACCCCCAAACCACCAATCCAAACCACCAAATAAGGGGTAGCTGAACTAGACTAGAGAAAAGGCATGATACAAGAGGGTTTGCTTTTTGATCGGGGAGCCTAAAAGCTAATTCCATGTTTTCCCAATGTAGGCACGCGACGGACAAACCACTTCTGCCAAAAAAAGGCGTGGAATCCTTCTCTGGCCAACTTTGACCAAACAAAACATGGGACCAACCTCTCAAGGAAAATCAGTTGGCAGCCCGCCTGCCACACGCACGTGAAGAAGAGACCGGCCAGCAGGGGACTGCCTGCAACAGGCTCTGAGGGCTACCTGCTTCAAATGAACAGGCGGAGGCTTCACCTGGGATACAAATATGTGTGCATATGCATGTGTAGATATGTTGAATAATTAAAGCCTATATACACAGGTCCTGGGTGCATACATACATGAGTGTATCATGTGTGTGTGTGCGTGTTTATGTACATGCATCTCTTTTGGGATGTAAAGCAAGGGCACCTACTCCAGAGATATGTGGTTGCTCCCTATTTTCCGGATGGCTGAAGGGTGTTGCATAGTTGGCTGGAGCTCGATTCAAAGGGAGACCAAGAGGAAACCACCAAACATGGACCCCCCCCCCTTTGACAAAAACCCGCATAGCCGTGAGAACACTCGCGGAAACCAACAAGCCAATCATCCGAAGCACTCGTTTTTGTGGAGTGAGTTGGGCCGAGTCTGACTAAGATAGGCACAGGTTGGCGACCCGCCTCGCATTATACAATCGTCCTAGCTCGGAGGTGTCCCTGCAGTCCCTCGACCCCAAAGACCCATCCCAGGGGTTGAAAACAAAGGCTTTGAGACGACTTCAACGACACTTGTCCAAGACCTCCATGGTGCAGTGCTGTTCCCTTTGTCTGTTGACCTGGCCTGGGAAGTTTTGTTTCACAAGACTTCCACGCCGAGACTGAGACAGGCGCCCTGACTTGGAAATGAACAATGCTATCTATTAAAAGTTGACTGGGGGGTGTTGGAAGACCACCGTTGCCAATATGTTCGTTTTACTTGGTTAGAGGGAGGGTTGCCAGGACCGCCGCCCTTGTCAAGCAGCCAGAAGAACTACCAGCATGCCATGTATCCAGGAATCGCTCGTCACTCCAGTAACCACCTCGTTGTTGAAAGCAACAACCAAGCATTCACAATTAACCGCGAAAAGGGGAGGACCCACATCCCATGCTTCTAGGTGCCTTGCGACAAGGCGGTACTGGTAAATGATTAGAACTAACTTAGAGCCAGCGCCATCTATCTTCAGCCATGCCCATCCATGCTCCATCTTTCACGAACCGATGCGGTTCGAACCTAAATTCAGACAGAGACCACAGAAGCACGTGCAGGCGAGGGGCCAAAAATCAGCAGGCTGAACAAATAGTCCTGGCGCGGCCCTCAACAGCATGCCATGAGTAGCAAACGCTTGATAAGGCAAATGCCCCGAAGAGCCAGCAAGTGAAGGACAACCACACAAACTTGGGTGAATGGTCAAAGAGAAGCGTTGCCTCTCATGCTTAAGATCTGCAAAGCCTCAACCGTAAGCTCAGGTCTCCCCAAGATCCCCGACCAGGACCGAGAACGAGGGTATATCATGGGATCGTGTGGGATCTCCTGAAAAAAACAAAACCAACACTTGACATGCCCTGCCACTTTATATGGCATGGCCGGCTGTTCTTCTTATTTCCGTAAACATGTGCTGGAGCTGGACAAAGACCACTAATTGGGAATCACGCGAAACGGGATCCAACAAAATAATCCCAAAGGAACCTTGCACCATAGCCAAACTTGGACCTTTGACAAATTGGGTGGACAATGGGGAAGTGGAGAAGTGGAAGGAGTCACCGAATTGCAATGTCAAAAGCTGCGATTTACTGGCGAGTTCCCATGAAACTGCAACTGGAGGTGCAAAGAAGGAACATTGAAGAACGAACCACGAGTGGCAGATTGGCAAACAGGTCCAAGAGCAAAAAGAGCGCCCCAGCCAAGAAACAAAGACACTGCTAAAGCCTGTCGTTTGACTCGCCAGAAGCAAACATAGCCAGCGTGTAGCATGGAGGAATTGCAGTTGTCTCAATCAATTCAGCATGGTGCAATTTTTCAAGACTGCAGGACAGCAACCCCATTTGTTCTTCATCTTTCACCCATGCTCAAGTGACGTGTGCCCCAACTTGCCAGCGACCACCCCAAAAGACCTGCCAGTGGGCCTCAATCTATTGGGGGTGGTGACAATGATACGTGCCATGGTGGAAACTCCTATGGGCGGTGGTCATGAGTCCCGGAAATCCGCCGACCCCTTTGCAAAAGCCAAGTTAGTCTCTGCAAAGTGTTCTAAGTGGTGGTTGGGGGGAGTCTGAGGGGGTACGGGGGGGGAGGGGGGCTCCCGTGGCGGATTTTTGACACGCCTAACCTCTGACCCGAACCTCTAACCCTAACCTCTAACCCTAACCTCTAACCCAAACCTCTAACCCTAACCTCTCACCCTAACCTCTAACCCTAACCTCTAACCCTAACCTCAAACCCTAACCTCTAACCCTAACCTCTAACCCTAACCTCTCACCCTAACCTCTAACCCGAACCTCTAACCCTAACCTCTCACCCTAACCTCTAACCCTAACCTCTAACCCTAACCTCTCACCCTAACCTCTCACCCTAACCCCTCACCCCAACCTCTAACCCTAACCTCTCTCCCTAACCTCTCACCCTAACCTCTAACCCACCCTAACCTCTAACCCTAACCTCTAACCCTAACCTCTAACCCGAACCTCTAACCCTAGCCTCTAACCCTAACCTCTAACCCTAACCTCTCACCCTAACCTCTAACCCTAACCTCTAACCCTGACCTCTAACCCTGACCTCTAACCCTAACCTAACCCTAACCTCTAACCTCTAACCTTAACCTCTAACCGTGAGGATGGATGATGATGATGAAAGACTACGGAACGATGAACGGAAGACTATGGGAAGCTGAAGGAAGACTACGGGAAGATGACAGAAGACTACGGGAAGCTGATGGGAAGAGAAGAAAGAAGAGAGAAGAAAATAACAATAAGAGAAGAGAACAGGGGAGAGAAGAAAATAACAGAGAAGAAAAGAGAAGAGAAAAAGAAAAGACAGAACAAAAAGAGAAGAGAGATCCGACAAAAGAGAAGAGAGATCAGACAAAAGAGAAGACAAAAGAGAAATGAGGAAAGAGAAACGAGAAAAGAAAAAAGAAAGAGAAAAAAAAGAGGAGAGAAAAGAAAGAAAATAAGAGAATACAAGACAAGAGAAAAGAAGAAAGAAGAGAAGAAGAGATGACGAGACAAGAAAAGAGAAGAGAGAAGAGAAGAAAGAAGCAGCCCACTTACCAGTCATAAAATGTAATGTGACGTGATGTACTCTCATCTGACCTAATGGCTTCATTCTCTTAGGACGCCGGCTTCGCTCACGGCGCCGCAGCTTCTCCAGCTCAGCGTGAGCTTTGGAAAGACGCTGTTCCTCCTTGCGGCAGGGACACGCCAGAATGCTAGATTGCGCGCCACCGCGAGACAACGCCTCGGGAAAAAGCAAACCGAAGGAAACAGGGCGCAGTCCTTCCTCAGCTGCGCTCCTTTCTCCTCCCCCGCGTGCAAAGTCAACATAAGACCTCTGTTTGTCAAGTCAAGTTCTTGACGCAGAAAACATTCGAGAAGTCACAATCAAAACCAAGCGGAAAGCAGTCGTGCAAAGGTGGTGCCCCGCAAAAGCCGAAAATTATATTTACCTTGGAACGTCCGAACGGGTCTGCCTGCGCTATTCACCAGAGGCTGACAAGTGTTGATGCGACATAGGATGAGACATCCGTGCAAATCTATAGACTTCGTTGGCTTCTTTGCATATTTGTTTGTTACAAGTAAAAGGCCGGTAGCTAGCTACGGTTAGAGACGCTGGCAAAGTGTTTTGGGAGGTGTGTTACAAGGGCTGGAAGTTTGTTGAGGCAGCTGCGGGCCATTAAAGGTCATGAGTGTTTGCTGAAAGTGTCCGTTTTCTGTTAACGTGACTGGAAGTTTGGTAAAGGGCTTGGAAGTTTAGTGAAGATGACCGGAAGCCCCCCAAAAGGCTATGAACTTCAAGCCAGCGCAGCAAAGGGTCGCAGCCATGCCAGGTCCAGTCCCTACTTCTGGGAGCGAAACAAACCCTTCATCCAAGGCTCCCGAACCCTTGGTGCTTTGATCTTCCAGGACCCCCAAAAAAGGCCTTTGGTTGGTTTGCCTTCGCAAGACTAAAGGAACACGAGTAGGTAGCAACCGTTTCTTCTTGCAACCCCCACTCGAGCACAAGGAAACCAACAAAAACAATCAAGCTAAAACGTTGCCAAGGACAGTGAAGAAGGGCGCCAGGTCAAAACATCAACACCCCAAATATCTCACCTGCTTAGACCCAGCCTGAAAGGGCGTCCCAGATTTGTTCAGGCTGCCAAATCAGCCTCAAGGAAGCATGTCAATTTCTGTATGAAACCCCACATTGAGGCCACCAAGCCACGTCATGGGACAAGGACGCCTCTCTTGGAAGTCGCCAACGCGCAACGGGGTCACTGAACCAGGCGCTGGCCTTGCGCAACTTGAGCAAAGTCTTGCTGCTGGCAACCTGCCCCATCGACTTGCTGGCTGTCAGTGCACAACTAATCGATTCAGTTACTGGAAGCCCTTTTGCACTCCCTTGCTTGGCCTCCATGCGCGTGTGACTACTTACCACGGCTTGTTCCGCAGCTGGGCAAAGCAGTAGGCATCCCAGAATCAAAGGTTGAAAGGGCGGGCACCAACATGGACAACAACCAGTTTATTCTTCTGACACTGGCTGGGGAACCATGGTTCAACAGTTGAATTTCATCCATGTGTCAGTGCCACCTCAGACAGGTAAAGACGATCGTCAGGAACCAAGCCCATGATGTCATTGCCCAATGTTCGGTTTCCCACAGGCCAGGTTCTTCTCGGTACGCAAGAGCAAACATCCATCAAACATTCGCAGACAACTCGGGCACTATACCCTTTGGAATTCAAGAAGCATCCACACTCCTGGTTCAGAGTGCCAAAGTAGTTAAACTTGCTTTGACAGCATTGCACACCAAACGCCTTCCTCCAAGCTGCTGAAGGCATTTTGATTTCCTGCAAGTGTTCGCTCTCGAGCTGTTCCAAACACTGCCATAACGGATAACCTTGATTTGGCAAACGTCATGCTCTAACATGTTTCGGATGGACCCTTCAAGCTTTAAAATCGGCATAAGATCACAAGGGAAAACTGGGCGCCCCTTAATTAGCCAAGCTTCTTATGAAGATAGCCAGGACTGACTTGCCAGAGTCTGTGTAGCGCGCCTCATACGGGTCAGTGAGTTTAGGTTGAGTCTCTGTTGCCTCCACAAAAACACGTCACCTGCACAGTAGTGAGGGGCACCTGTTTGTCCAAGAACCCAACTTTTGGCAGAGCAGTCAAAGCACGTGAGCGCACCAACTGCAGACAGGCTCGGCCTGCCGGATGGGAAGGAGCATTGCCCTCAGCATCGAAACTTGGCAGGGTGTTGATGACATCAACTTCCAGACAGTCCAACGCATGCAAGCCATAAAATCGATCAATTGGATACTCCCACCAAATTGAGGAGCGACATGTTGAAGTGTATATCCACCAATTGCGCAGCAACAAATCATTGGGATCGCGAACATTAGCTCCTGCGTGGCAATTCTTAGCTTGGTCCATCAACGTCTTGTACAAGAACCAGGTCCCACACGATGACGGAAGACTACGGGAAGATGACGGAAGACTACGGGAAGCTGACGGGAAGCACTACGGGAAGATGACGGAAGAGCCTTTTTGGTCTTGGAGACCCGGGAAAAAAAGCAGCTTTTGCATCCCCAGCTTCACCAGCATCATCCTGCAAGTGCCTGGGGTGATGTTACGTCTGCGCGGGATGCAGAACCTGCTTTCTTTGTCTTTGAAAGTTGCTCTCAACCTCCGACCTGAGCCTCGGACTTTTCACCCCTGAGATCTTATTATCTTATATTGCAAACCATCCCATTGTTTCCTTTCTCTTTCTTGCTTACGGCTTTCGTTGCCTATCTTATCTGGTACACTTGTTTTTATGTTGGGTGATCTTCATTCTGGTACACTTTTCTGTGATCCAATATTTTGAGGAGATCCAGTCCATCTTTATTACACCTTCGAGTTACTTCTGTCTTCTTCTTTCTTCTCTTTTTCCGATTTTTTTAAAAACAAACAAGCTACCTTGCGAAATTAAGAATCCACCTCGCACCTCGTAACCCGCCTTCTCACGGAAAAATGCATCATCCAGCATCGGCATCCTCATCCTCATCATCCTCATCATCCTCATCATCAGCATGGTGACCGTCGTCATCATGAAAAAATAAATCAGAAGTGACGTTACGCCCGCTTGCGATGCAAGGGATGCTACGATTACCATAGCAATCCATTAAGGGTCGGCGGCATCAGGCGTCAGCCTGCTAAATCCGGCTATGCCTCCTTGGGGTAGCATGTCGCCGCTAGGCAATTAGCCTGCTAGCTTTACCTATAGGGGCTGCACCCTGGTGCCGCCGACCCTCGCCACTTGGTCGTGATGCGCGGCCTAAATCCGGCACCTCTGCATCACCAGCTCGGGCTTGCGGTTTTGCTTGACTGTGGGAAACCCTCGCAAAACATCGCGTATATGCAGGGTTTAGGCCATGTGGCTGACATCGTCAGGGTCTGGGGTTTGGCCTGGGTGATGCTTCAGCGGGGCTTGGTGTGCATCGTCAAGACTTCCTTCCAAAAAGCCTCTCCACCCAAAAAGCACTGTTTTTAAGTAGGTATCGGAGGGGTATAAGCGAGGCTCATTTTTGCGCATTTTGGCGCCAAGCGCTGCCGGGCATGCCGGCGATGCTGGGTCCAAGCTCAACAAAACGCTGTAAATACCGCCAAAAACTGCTGTGCTGAGCGTTGGGCTGTTGTTCTGTCCGTTTTGCTTTTGCTGTGGCTGGCTCGCGTGCGCGCGGTCCTTGCTTTTTTCGCGTTGGTTTTCAGGCCTTCTGGCGCGCGCGCGCGACTCCAGCCACAAAACGCTGCTATTTACTGTGTTTTGTTGCATCTGCGTTTCCGGCCTGGCTTGCGGGCTGTTCTTTTTGGGCTGCTTTTTTTGGGTCCTCTGGCGCGCGCGCGCGCGCGACCCCCTGATGGGGCCCAGAAAGCCGGCATCCCCGGCATTATCTGGGGTTAAGGTGGGCAACATGCATAACCTAACCAGCCATATCATAGCACACGCTACGTTTCTCATGCAAAAAAAATGACCCCCCCAACCTCATGGCTGTCGAAATTCAGAACTGCGGGGCTACGAATCCCTTCCAACCAATATGCGATCTGTGCGCACCTGCGCACAGAACCGCCTTGTGAGTGTTCACCTTTTGGTGTACCACCGCTAGGCTCGGCCAAAACCATTCAAACAGCCGATCCGATCGCTTTCCAAGGAAGACCAAAAGCAGGCCGTTGAATCATGGTGGCTTGCTTTTTGTGGGTTGAATTGCCTTAAGCCCAAGACAGACTTGTGCCTTGTGTGCAATCTGTGAAAACCGAGCAATGGGTATTCGCTTCATATGCAACATCGGTAATCTTTGCCATAGTGGGTTGCTAGACATTTCATACATGCACCTCCCACTTCTCAAGAGCAGTCAAAGTGGATCAATATGGCAACTAACACAACTGTCACCCCCCAACACAAAAAGGCATCATCATGAGTGAAGATGCCAAGGCCTTTGTTGCGGTTGCTATTGAAACATTGAATCACTTCCAAAGATATCCACTATGCGACTACTCGGGCGCCCCTCTCGTCTGCAAATGTGTCAAGCGCCAAAAGTTGCAGGACGCAACCTGTCGCCGGAAGTGCTTCTGAGGGTTGTTTGGTTGGGCCCCCCTCAGAAAGCCAAAGAACTCACGCGCCACACGCTCCCATCCGCGCCTGGGCTTCTGTACTACATTCGCCTGGGCCAGCGGTGGCCACAGGCTGCTTGCGCGCGAAGCAGGGTGGCGAAGCTTCAAAGGGCCTCTCCGCTGAGCCTCTCCAAATTGGGGAAGCCCTTGGATGCCAAAAGCAAACCAAAGAGAACCAGCCCTTAACAAGGGCTCCCTGTTTTGAGACACACCCAAATGTGCTCAAAGACCTGGGCTGGCCTTTGGGTCTTCGAAAGGTGACTTGATGGGTGAGATGTTCTTGGTGACAGGGATCTGAGGCCTGCAAGCACCCCCTCCAACCTTCACCGACAGCAAATGCCCTGAAAAAAGCGGGGGTGGTCGCAAGGACCCCTGCAAGAAGGGTGTCCTTGTACCAGTGAGTGGTCAAAAGTTGAATGTCTTACCAACAGGCAGCCAAGAGAACTGCTTCCACCCATAAGTGCGAAAGCTTCAGGAACCTTTACAAAAACTTGTGTCTGCCCACAGGCAGGGAAGGAACACCTAGAGCAATGGGAGCAAGTGCTACAAAGAAGATAGAGCCATCAGGCACCCATGTTGGGCAAACAAAAGCTTATGTTCATGCATGCAAAGCGCACAAAAATAAATATATACATATACAAAATACACTGTATTACCTCTGAATACCCCTGTACATGCCCAGTGTGTACTCCACATGTGTGGACAGCATTGCGTTGGGGCAACCGACCCAGGAAAGACCCGGGCACGCCGCTTGACTGAGAACCGCGCTTGAAGTAGCATCATCCACCTCAGGGCCGGTGCACATGTTTCATCGGTGGTTTGAAGGTTAGGGGTGGTTTCTCATCCTTCCTCTACAGGAACCAGGGCTTCAAATCCCCAAACTACCAATATCAGGGGAGATGACTGACAACAGTTCAACGGGCTGGTGACGACCAATCTATCATGTGGGACCGTCAAGTCATCAAACATGTTGCACCCAGCACGCAGGTCATACATAGACAACTTAGTGCAGAATCTGAAAGTTGGTCAAATGTTAATGCCAGGTCAAACTACTCGGACCCCTCCAAGGTTTCATGTCGTTGGTTTTCTTCGACTGGGCTCGTACCCTCCACTTCATGCAAGTTGGCAGGAGGTACATCGAGTTCTTCTCAGTATTGCAATTGAACTACATCAGCCAACCCATCATGGCAACTTCCAGGAATCCACCTACCTCCTTGCAACACGAGGGGATCAGCCGCGCCCCCACGACCTCAAGGGACAAAAAAACCGAGCGCCTTTGTCGGGCTTGCTGTGCTGAAGGCACCGAGTTCCCCCGCCCCGAAGCGGGTGAAAGCCCAAGGGCCCCGGCCAACGGACACGCCCGCGCCAGTGGGATCAAGAGGTTCTCGCGACGGTAGCCCTGCCCCCCCCAAAAAAAAGCCGCGAGACGAAGAGACGGTGAGAGGATAGAAATGGGCGGGCAGCGCAAAGGGTTGCTAGAAAACACGGAACGGCGGCCAAAAAGACAGGGTCGCTATTTTGGCTTCTGCGTAAAAAAACGCAATCCCTGGACTGCGTCATCTTCTTCCAAAGCAATCAACCCTGGCCAAATGCTGCCCCCAGGCACGGGGATGAGATGTCAAGCCCAGGTCTACCCATCAAGGGCCAAGCCGGTGACACCCCGAAGAGTGGGCAAAGACACGCCTGGGTTGGTCCCTCCAGATGCCGCACTCTTGACTGAAAAAGACATGGGAAGCAAAAGGAACAATAAAGCCTGCAGTGCCATGGGTCAGTGAATTCAACGGGCTGGTCAACACATGCAAGGAGCAAAGATTGGGTGTCTCTTTTTTTAGGGGACCCCAAAATGGTGTTTTGGCTTTTGGCGTCCTCTTAAAACCACAAAAAAGGGGGCATCCTCCAACAAAAGTCGCAAACATGCTATCCTCGGCTTTCCAAGGATCGAGAGTTCTGCGGCTCGGAAGCCGGACTTACCAGCGTTATACCCTTGCACACTACATAGGACTGCACCCTTGTGCGGGTACTTTCATGTGGTGTTGCTTGACCAATCATTCGGGCTTTGGGTGGGCCACCCACCATACTCAGCCCAACCGCAAGCAAGCTGAGCTTGGAAGCGGCCGGGTGTTAAGGGGGGTCTGGAAAACGTCGCCGCTGTGACTGACCAAAAGAACACACAAACTGACAAAATACTATCCGGACCTGGGCTAACATGCCCAAGGATCTACCAGCAATACGTGTAGTCATTCTTAATATGGGGGGGCGTTCCCCTTCAAAAATGACGAATCCCCACTAAACTCAGGGCCATTGCCATATTAATAAGCAGGGGCCGGGTCAACATTTGGGGAAGTCGACCAAATCTGCAGGAAAGTTCCAAGACCCGAAAGGTAGCACTTCATGGTGAGCTCCTCTTACCTCCGAATCGAGAAGGCACGTCCACACCTCCAGTGGATTGCCCGCATCAGGCAAGCAGTGTGGGCAAGCAGTGTGGGCCATGCTAAGCATTCAATGACCAAACAAACAACTTGATTCCTGAGTGGGCCAAAAGAAGTTCATTTGTTTACCACGAAAACAGCCCTTCAAACTCCAAACTCCAAGGACGCATAACGTCCAGAACCTCGGGAAGTGACACAAACAAAACAACATACCACATACCAACGAACAAACAAATAACCAAACAAACAAACAAAGCAAACAAAACAAGGAAGGAAGGAAACCAACAAGAAGGAAACACCGAACCAAAGAAGCAAGGTGCCGAAGTGAGGCTACCGTGGCAGCTGATGTTCCACCGCTCTCGTGCCGAGCCTGGATGAACACGCGGCTCTCAGCACCCACCTGCAAAACCGCACCACGGAACTGCCCAAAACAGCAGACCAATAACACCCGGGAAATACTGCGGATGGACGAAATCCGTTTGCACCACTAAGAAGCCATGGGAAACCATAGTTCGAAAGAATGTACAGGAGAGTCGTATCATTCCAGGGTTGCTTAGGTGGGGCGAAATCGATTTTGCAGCCATTCAAGAGTAGCAAACCACCTCCAAGTTTCGGTTGCTTCAGCCAAGCGATCCGGTTGATCCTCTCCCTGCAAACCTGGCACTGAGTGAATGGACCTTCATGGACTGGCTTACCCACCAGGTGAGCTCTACTTTTGCCGCCTGGTGTTGCAACCAAACCGTCAGGGGGTCCTTAAAAAAGGGGACCGGTGTCTGCTTGGCCTGGCCACTCTCGTTATTGTCACCCCCAAGGGACAATTGCATATGCACCATTTAGTGGCCATACAGTGGTTGTACACTCCTATTTTTCCTGAGGACCATGATATGGCAATGGAGACTGCAATGAACGATCCCGAACACTGGCCAGTGCAAAGCACCACCCCAATGGTTGAAACAACAAGCCCTAAGTTCAAATGGCCACCTTTCGTGCACAAAGGGCAACCCACTTGTCCAAGACGAGACCTAGAATCCCCACTGTTCATCAAGCCGGGCTCTTTTTTTTTGCAATCCTTGGTTCTCGTATATATATATATATAAATCCCATGATTTCAATAGCTTGGTTCTCAAAGGATCGGCCCCAAAACCGAAGCCGCCGATTTCGGCCCCGCCTGGCTATCGAAGGGTGTGAGAGGGTACTCCGCCCTCAGCTGCAGTTTTGGCCCATCCGCGCGAAGCAACCATGCTGTCCATAAAGGGCTCAAACACCTGCCCCTTCAGTGATATGTTACCCTATGATAGGTACTGGGTATATATGCTTGTGTATGTGCATCTGTGTCTTTAGATACTATCAGGGGTATCTACCCCAAACGTCTGTGGTTGAGCCTTACTCCGGTCAAACCGTCAAGTCGCGAAAAGAACCAGGCGGCCAATCCAGAAACGCCGCAGCCAGCCGCCTGAATCTGACTAAATGCTCTTTCTTAGGGCAGGTGCCACCGAACTGCCCCAAACGTGCCATCGCCAGCAAGTTGCATGCCGAAGCTCACTCAGCAGGCTGGATGGCGTTTCTTGACAACGCGTGGATTGCAACTACCACCCGTCGGCCCGTTTAGCTGAGCTTGAAGTCGGCTGCAGCAACTGGGGGCAGGCCGAAGCTGCTCCGGACGCACGCAACACCGTGCCAATAAACGCCAACTTATAACGTCAGTTGGAGTTTCGGATGCCAGGGACAGCAGCATTTCTCTCAAAATGATCGGACCCCAAAAGGGTGGTTTCCTTTTGGTTTCCCCTTAAAATCAACCAAGAGGGGTTCCCGCATAAAAACAAAACGCAGCCCTGTGGAATTGCCTTAACATGGTCGGCCTCTCACCCACTTGTAATTTCTTGTTTCTTCAGGACACGAAGGAAACCCCACCGGCGCGAGCCCTCATTAATACTTTATGGTGTTTACAAAACGAGCACCGCAAACATGGTAGTTGTCCTGTTGTGTCTCTTTAGCCACATTAAATATGGATGCACAAACCACACACACACACCCTTGTTATTTGTAGGGAAGATGCATGGGCAAAGGCAGACCCCCTTCCACACAGCCG
Source organism: Effrenium voratum (assembly GCA_963377175.1). Lineage (NCBI taxonomy): Eukaryota > Dinophyceae > Suessiales > Symbiodiniaceae > Effrenium > Effrenium voratum. The sequence goes on along the minus strand of CAUJNA010001913.1, from coordinate 197,307 downwards.
GGTGGCTCCTGGGCCATTTTTTGTGGGTGAACACACTCACCGTACGACGGAGATTTCCCAGGCCACCGGGCGTCTCATCCAGCTTGGGCGGGGGATTCAGCACATCCCGGCAGAAGTCCAAACGCTCCTCCTCAGTGACTGCGACGAGGATGCGAACATGTCCAAAACGAGAAATCAAACACATATATGCTCCTACTGACACTCCTGCAATCTCCTGCACATCTTGCACAATGCCAAGATTGAAACCAGCCTGTTCGTGTAACAGGACACTGCTACTGAAAACCACCACGCGTAGACTTTCCATTTGCAGGTTCTAGCTGCCGCAAGAGCCTGCTCAAACAACAGCCACATCAGGCATGGTTTCTTGCATCGCACCCCTCTGAACGATTGGAAGTAAGCGGAACAAGTCCCAGCAGCGTGCTGAGGTGGGGGGGCCCCTGGCGCCCACGCTTCGGCAGAAGGGAGAAACAGCGGGCACATTGATAGGCCTACCTCAAGCAAAAGGGGGTGAGGCTAAGGGTCCCCAGTTCGATCCCTGATATTGCCCTTCTTGAGTGGCTTAGTCATCACCCTGTTGGCCAATTTGTTTCCAACAGCAAATATAAGAAGTGCCATCCAACCACAGACCCACATCCAACCAAAGACCCACATGAAGCGTTTGAACCAGTGGCTGACCCCCGCCCGTGGCCCGGTGTGATCGATGGCATAGCTGGGCCCTCCGGCGCTCAGCCAGGTGTAGCTCAGCGAAGCGAAGCCTGGCGCAATTTCCGTCCCGGGGCCCGGCCCCGCCGGTGGCCGCCGAAGCCCCGGGAGCGTGGTTGACGCTGGGCTTGGGGAACAAAAAATCCTCAGATTTTGGCAGTTAAGCGGTTGGATTTCAACCACTCAACCACAATAAGCCAAAATGTAGAATGCTTCCCAACAACCGTGGGAGGTGGAACAGGCCCACCTCACGCACACGAGGCCCCGCAGACGAAATCGAAACCCACCAAACCACACATGTTCAGAGGAGCCTTTGTTGGGGAACGCCAAAAGCGTACTTGCAGAAACACATGGGACCCACAAAACGAGGAGCCTTCGTTGGGGGACCCTCTGCCCTTGGTTTCCATGTTTCTTCGCAGGGGGTGATTGCTGTGTCCTTTGGACCCAAGGAGGCAACCGACCATTTTGAGGCTTCCCCACATAGAGCCACACCAATGGCATGGGGATATAATTTTGAGTTCCAAGTGGGTCATGGGTCATTGATGCAAACATAGCTTGCGGCTGGTTGAAGCAATCTCAGCTGCCCAAAGGAGCAATCTCCAAAAGGTTCTCCTTCTGGGGCCATAAGCAACTAGATCAAACGGGAAACTCAAAGGTCAATAAGGTCGGCTGTGTGCAAGTGCGCAACTGAAGAACATGTTCTTTTTCCCAGCAATTACTATATTACTATATTATTTTTCATGATTAACGATTCTTATCTATTATTCGCCAGCACTTCTGACCTCTTCGACTTTAGAGCTTCTGACCTCTTCGACTTTAGAGGGCCGCGGCATTCCCACGAAAGCAAGACCAGTCCTCTGGGTACAACGCTTCTGCACCAACACGGTACCGGAATTTCAATCAAGAAGGGCCATCCCAGATGTAGACTTAAGAGCGCAACTTCCAGCTGCATGGCCACAAGGAAGACCGAACCGAGATTGTGCGGCTGGCATGGACTGGCAAAGGGGCAAAACAGCCTCCACATTCCTCCACACAAATTTGGCCCACCCGGCAGCGAGTCCAAGTCCCCCTGGAATCGCCCGACTTTTTGGCTCCAGGGCAAATTTTGCTCGCATCTGTGAGCGATTGGCAAAGCGCTTCTTCAGCCTCGGCCAGGGCTTGACAAACCTAGCTCCTGTGGGCTCCCTCTACCCCAGTTGTCCGGCGGCTAGCTACTAGTTTGACAAGCGAGCAGTTGACTAGTCTTCCTGAAGCCCACGAAACATAGAGGGAAGAAGGCTGCACGTGAACAATGCCATAGTTGTGAAGTGGCAAGTGACTGACTTGCCTGAAGCAAACGACCGCGCAAGCCTACTAAAGTTGATCAACCCTGAATTTACCAATGCCATGCTTGTGGTTGGTTCACTTGCGATGAAGGGCACCCGTTTTTGTCCTCACTCGATGGTTTGGCTCTGCCTGCCCCC
>CAUJNA010001913.1:190000-195042 GCA_963377175.1 Effrenium voratum | reverse complement strand
GGGGGGGGGGGGGGGGGCGCCAAGCCTCAAACGACGTCTTCCCATTCAGCGCGCCAGCCCAGTGCCAGCCCCGTCCTTGGCGTAGGTCTCCGGTCGCATGCCCAGCTCGGAGAGGTGCAGCGCCAGCTCGGGGTCCGCGAAGCTCAGCAGCGACTCGAAGAGCCGCAGGTTCCTCCCCCGAAAGTCAGCGGCGAACATGGGTTCAACGCTTGTGGCTTTTGTGAAGATGGTTGCTTGTTTGCTTTGGTTTGGTTTGGTGGGTTGGTTGGGTTGGGTTTGGCTTGGTTGGGTTGAGTTGGGTTTGGTTTGGTTGGTTGGTTTGGCTTGGTTGGTTGGTTTGGTTGTTGGTTTGGTTGGTTGGGTTGGGCTGGCTTGCGTTGGGTTGGTTGCGTGGGTGCGTGGGTGCGTGGGTGCGTGGGTGCGTGGGTGGGTGGGTGGGTGGGTGGGTGGGTGGGTTTGTTTGCTGGTTGGTTGGTTGGTTGGTTGGTTGGTTGGTTGGTTGGTTGGTTGGTTGGTTGGTTGGTTGGTTGGTTGGTTCGTTGGTTGGGGAAGCAAGCTGAACACGTTTTTCGACATGCTGTTGAAGTGGCCTGTGCGGGCCTGCAAGATGTAGCGAGCACCGAGCGTTCTCTCAGAGAAGACCTCCATCTCCCAGACATAGGGAGGCGACATACGTGCGCCACATCGGCCCGAAATGCATAGCCAGGTACTATGGCTGTGGATGGATGACTCTGAGTGCAACCATGGCTCAGCCTGCAGGACTGGTTGGCCTGCAGGACTGCTGGTGGAGTCACTCGGGCCAGGATCAGGGCCCGCAACAACACCACCACATCCTGCACCTGGGACAGTGGCGTGCAAGAACTGAATGGTCCAAAGCTAGGCGCGCGAGGCTGTACCCCGGGCCTGTTGGGTGGTGGTACCCCAGGCTGCGCTCAGCGAACTGCCCGCCCTTGCAGTAGTGGAAAAGGAAGGCTGACACGCAGCCCACGGTTCCCCTGTGCCTCCTAGCATGGTCCCTGCCAACATTAACATGACGCGCAAGCAGCAAGTCAGGTGCAACGCAGTCCTGCAGCCATGCCTGCATCAGCCTTGCGTTGCTGGGCGTCTGAAGCCAGGTCAACAAGCCTGAGCCCGTGCCGTGAGCAGTTCAGCGCTCTGCACTTATCATGTTTTACAGTGCAAACAAGCAACATCCGCTGGCAGGCCTGCAAGGCCTGGTCATGACAGACCCTGGGCAAGAAGTCCAGGCCAGTATTGCCTCAGCTTGCCACGTGTGGCGCATGAAGCTAAGTGCCAAGTGAGTTGGGGCAGATGCTGGGAGCCTTAATGGCTGCTTCAGCACAGTGGCAATTCACTGCCAGCTGCAGCAGATGCTCCGGATAGGGCATGTCCTTGTACTTGTGGTCAGCCATTGCCCTTCTCACTGACCCTTTAGTTGGATATATCACGCATAACCTTTCCAATGTCTGAACCATTCTGAGGAACTGGAGCAGCGGGTCCTTGACCTCAAGGTGCGGGATGGGCTGCTGGGCTCTCAGGTAATACTGCAAGTAGTTCCAGCTGATCGGACTGAGCTTCCCGCGTGAGTCAGAGCTGCAAGGCTGCAAACACACTGTGGGCATGTGTTGCATGTTGTACTGTTGTGCGACATGGCCTTCACCTCCAATGCGGCTCCAGGAGCTGCGCGATGACAAGTTCAAGGACATGTTGTCTGCCATCATTTGCGGCGCGCGACTGGACAGCTGAGGCTGCGGATGAATGACACTTTCCACAGGCAGAGCGTGCAACAACTTGATGATGGCAACTATTTTACAAAGCAACGGTGTCTAAAAGCCCGTGCGACAACTTGATGATGACAACTATTTTACAACGGAGGGCTATCTAAAAAAAACCGTGCAACAACTTGATGATGGCAACCGTTTTACAAAGGAGGGCTGTCTAGAAAACTGAGACAATCTGAGACACCCACCCTTTCTAAGACAGTGCGCGGTGTTTCGGAGTGGACGAGTTCTGGATGACAGTCTTGCATGCTGGCACTGAGACCTGCGCAATGAGGCCAACGCCAGCTCCAGGGCTGGGCAGCTCAGCTGCTTGCTGGGCCTTTGCTTGCTCAGTTGCCTGTTGGTCTGCAGCTGCTTTCTCCTTTTCAGGCCTGCAGCCTGCGCTTGCTGGGTTGCTTGAGCAAGCGCAGGCCCAGCAAACAGCTGAGCTGCCCGGCCCTGCCAACAAGCAACCCAGCAAGTGCAGGCCTGCAGGCCTGAAAAGGAGAAAGCAGCTGCAGACCAACAGGCAGCTGAGCAAGCAAAGGTCCGGCAAGCAGCTGAGCGGCCCAGCCCTGCAGGCCATTGGTTGTTTGGTTGCTTACTGGTTGGTTGGTTGGTTGGTTGGTTGGTTGGTTGGTTGGTTGGTTGGTTGGTTGGTTGGTTGGTTGGTTGGTTGGTTGGTTGGTTTTGGTTGGTTGGTTGGTTGGTTGGTTGGTTGGTTGGTTGGGTGGTTGGGTGGTTGGGTGGTTGGGTGGTTGGGTGGTTGGGTGGTTGGGTGGTTGCGTGGTGGGGGTTGGGTGGTTGGTGGTTGGAAAATTGGTTGGTTGGATGGGTGTGTGTGTGTGCGCGGTTGTGTGCTTGTTGTTTTCCTTTGGGAGAATAACAATTTGCCTTTTATTTAGCACCTGGGGCTCTTTTTGCTGTGCCAATTCCACATATTTGTTTGGCTTGTCTCAAAATTGGGGAGACCAAACGAATACGAGTCCCCCCCCCCCAGCTCTTTGCAGGATGTGATGGAACCAAAGCTATTCCACATGTTCCTCAGCAAGGTTGTTGAACTTCACCTTTTCTGTGATACCGATGAGGTGAACCAACCGCGACTACTTTGTCACTTTCAAGGGGGTTCACTTGGTATCCCAATAGCCCTCCAACATTCCTTCTGAGCATACCCCAACCCTTCCATGAGAATGAAAGGGCTCAAAGGGATGCTTAAAAGGTATGTTGAATCGAAGGGTTCCTGGATAACACGTTTCCTGATTGGGCAGCACCATTCTGCTGTTGGCCAGTGAATGGCCCTCCCTTTCCTGCTCGATTGCGATCCGCTTCAACCCAGCCGGGTTTGGACACGACCAAACTGCCGAGGCGCTGATGGCGGAACAAAGGCCCCGAAGGTCCATAGAAGGGCCACAAGAAGCCTCGGAGCTCCGGAGCCGCCCGGCTGGTTGCTGGATTTGACTTAGACCCCAAATGGTTGCTGGTTTTGGTCTGGGAGATCGGCTGAAACGATATTCTGGCCCTTCAAAGTGATTCGTGCCCAGCCGGCTGGGAAATGATACCCATTATATTATATCCCATTGTCACCCGGCTTCTCGCATTCGCCGTGCTGTCGCAAACTAGGGGTTGTTTGGATGAAGGGCCAACCACCTAGCTGGACGCCAAATGAGGTGACGAACCCCAACCCATCCCCAAACTGATGGCAAACACACGCCCACGATTGTCCATTTTCTCATGTCTCAAAATAGGACCACCAAAAACTACCAAAAACCACCCCCGACCTCCTCCCAGCCAAAAAGAATAAACCAACATGAACCCATCTCCACCAAGAAATCCACACCACCCACCCCTCCCGCTCCGTTTCACCCCCGCGGTCGTCCGGCCAGGGAGCCATGCAGCAAGCGCTGGCCTGCCATAAAGGCGGCAGCCTCCGAGGTGAAGACCCCAGCCTGCGCCAGGCGCCAGGCGCCAGGCGGGCGCAAAGGGCCGTGAGGGGTGAACCATGGACCCGTTTCTCCCGTAAATTTGGGGTCGCCCCAACTGAGTTCTTTCGGGTTTTGGGGGTCGCCCCAAAACCGGTTGCTCAAGCACTGATCAAAATGATGTGATGAGACCATGCAGAGTTCCTTGTAAGCCCCGGTAAGCCTCCAGGCTTCGCAAGCCATACTGTCGATGGACCAAATCCATTTTGCACCACCTATGAAACCATGAGAAACCATGGTTTGTTGGTATTTCAGGGGAATCATCATTCCAGGGTTCTTAGGTGGTGCTGGACTTCGTCCATCCGCAGTAGTGCGTCGTTAGATTATATTTGGGCCGTACTGAAGGAGAGAGCCGACCCGCAGTATGGCTTCAAGCTCATCACAGGGGCCCCGTTTGTGCGGTCCAGCACAAGCTGCTGAAAGACAAAGGCAAAAGCGTCCAATGTTTTGCACAAAAGTCGCTAGTCGCCACTTCGATCATTACTTTGCTGTTTGTTAGATCTCTATTGCCAAAAGGAAATATGAATTTAGCACAGGCACTTTTTGGGACGTTGGGTTAAACATGGTTGCTGAGCTAACAAAACTGTAACAAAACCAAAGGGTCAAAAGGTCAGCCGGGATGGCTAGTAAGCAGGCATAGCAGGCTACGTAGAGACCGTGATGAGCAACCATCGTCCGAGGGACGCTAAATAGCACCAAACCGCACAGGGCGTGCAATCCGAAAAGAAAGGCAAGTGTTTGCTCTGCCGCCGAGTTGCGGCGCCATCAATTTGGGGCTCCAGGATTTTGAGAGAGGATCCTTTATAACTTTGGTGAGGGGAACACTGCTGGGTTTACTCATCAGGCTTTACCTGAATCCATTGTGCATGAATCCGCGTCCACCTGAGAGGCTGCTCATTGCAGCCCCAAGCCTACGAAAGCAGTATTCTAAAGAAGGCAGTTGCAGACTAGGCCCTACGTGTCCACCGGAGGTGCTGGCCAAGTAACTTTTACAGACCTTGGTCGTATTTGTTGGTGGTCAGCAGCTGAATTCCCTTGGTTTTGCAGCGATTCCCCCAAACAAAAACTTGCACATGGGCACGGCCGAACGGGCGAGGGGCGAGGTCGCTTTTCGCTTTGCCCCCTTGTGAGGCTGCAATAGATACACCTAGAATTGGCTATGGGCAACAAAAAGTACTTTTCTTTTGCAGTTGATTTAAGCGAACCCCCCCCCCCCCCCCGCCCAAGAAATAAGAAACATGTCAAGAGATCTACTGGGCGTGCGGGGAATAAAACGCTCCACGCCCAATGCTTTCCCCACACC